>OW386291.2:72038179-72638179 GCA_936432065.2 Rutpela maculata | reverse complement strand
ATTTAAACTGATTAAATCCGTCGTAAAGCCATTGTGATATATCCATAATAATAAGTCTAAAGTAGCATTAGGCCGGGCGCACATGGGCGATTTTACGATCGACCAATTCATCATGTAGTTATAGTTTATGCAATAAGAGTGGACAGTAGAGCAAAAAATTAGCGGTACTTTAATCAAAGGAAATAGCAGATAAATTTACCTGAAGCGGCACCTCCGTTTACCACATTCTATCACATGCATTCTACCACATTCTTAAGATTATTTAGGCTTTGCCACTTTAAGAGAGATTAATTCTTACTATCTTGAACCTCACAATCATCCAAATATGTGTAGCTTACGAAATTATAGCTTTGATTCTTATACTGTTAGACTGCTAAAAAAAACACCTAACAAGTGGTAAGGCGACCTTTGACACCATCAAACTTGATACAGTGTCATTCCCCTGGATATTTTTGTATATTATGAATATTATTTTTTCTACTACCATACTTTAATTCGTTTATTAGACATTTCCTACCTGTACTTTAATGATATTCATTAAGATACAAGTTTTCCATTAAGATACAACTTTATAATCAATAGAAATGCGACACACAGCAATATTCTGTCAATATCAACTATTGCCTTGAACATCTGACAGATCTAAAATTTATCTATTTTGACAAGACATAGGTACTAACTGTTTACCTAGCAAATTAAAATCAGTGAACATGTATGATAGTGAAAGTGAAATTGAAACAATAATCCATAATACTTCCTAAGTTTAGTTTTCATGATATTTCCTAAATTGTAATCAATAGTTAATAAATTTTAGAAATAAAGTGTTAATTTTCTTATTTTATTATGACTCGTAGTAGAAAAAATAGTCTATGAAACTCACATTTAATGGCTATTAAATGGTCTCCGCATAATACACTAGTATATTGCTTATATACAAAGACTAAAAACGAGCAGCATAGATATAATAATAGTTATTAAACCTATTTGATTTAATCAAACAGGTATATTATGACTAGACAAACATTTTTAATTATCGTCTTAGAAAAAAAAATGTTTGTACAGAAAGAAACATAATAGTCTGGACTCAAATATCGAATAGAGAAGCTTAATATTTAGATGATATATCAATTCTAAGTTAAGATATTTTTAATAATCTAATGAAAGTGACAGTCGAATACTTATTAAGGATGATGACTTCTTTAGGTCTTAAATTTTTTATTTAAAAATTTAAAGCATAAGTAAAATATCATGGTGTGATATTCCCTTTTGAAATTGCACCGCGTCCGTCATACAAGGTCATCTTCAGAGGCGTGCAAACTGTGTCGTTTTCTATAAACTATGTTTAATTATAAATTTAGAGTACCTATTAATGTTTTTTTATAAGGCATATAAAAATACGAAGATGCACAAGGTATCGAAACTGCAATCATCACAATCAGTACCTCTCGTATTTGAAAAATATGCAAATAGATCAGGTGATATCTCAATTTTACTTTAAATGGTTAGTGTTTAATGAGAATGTTACGAATGAATAATAGTGGAAGTTGGGAGTTGCCGAGTGCATATACCTATTTGAACAATAGACGATATTGATTGTGTATTTATTCTCAGTTGCGCCACATTTACGTTGAATTGTAACGTGTTCGAGTAAATTGTGAATCAAAAAGACTACGACTTCCACGCGTTACTATTTTATATACTGAATACTAATTAGTATTTCATAAAATAATTTAAAGGTTCTATTTTCTCGTGCAATATTACCCATTACTTCAACCCAAATTAACTCAATTCACAGTGGTAAGGTGGCAGTCCAATACGTACTATTTTATCCAATATATTTCTTATATATCGGCAAATGATGTTTTTCTGGGGTTACCAATCCGGCTTTAACCGTAACAAGATCAAGTGGGATACCTTCACCATTTAACCAGTCTTGGATTTACGCTTTTTGCCATGCGCTGGTTGGTAGCTTTTCCATTAATCGACTGTAATACGGTGCATTATTCATAATTTATAATTACAAATCCGGGTTCTATCTTTGTGAAAGTTTTTGCAAACTATTCCTCAAGAACATCCGCGTTCATGTGCTCGTGATAATCGCCAGTTTTTTGGACACCCACGTATCTTGAATCACTTCCTATGTGTGCTATTATTAAGCGCTTTCTTTTCCTGTTGGTCTTTTTAATCCCGTTGACTAGTCTTCCATATGAGCTTGACGAATACTTTGTACAATTTTATTGATTGATTGATTGATTGATTTACCAGCGTGCGGTAGGCATTTCTGCCACTCCCAAGGATTATACAGCTGGGCTTGCTACGTCCACGCTGAGTTGGACTAAGGTCATGCTTGTTGCCAGCAGTGAGTGCCACATGGTGCATGGTAAAGGAATGTGGGATGGGAGGTGTAGGTATTTGTGAGATGCGTTACCGCATTGTGTCGTGAGGGAGCGTTTAAGCTCCCTTTTTTGTGTTTTGTGTCTTCTGATTCCTCGATTTCCGATGCTGGGTTAAATTTGGGTCATGCTTGTTGTCAGCAGCGAAAGTCACATGACGCATGGTACAGGAGTGTGGGGTGGGCAGTGTAGTTGTTTTTGATGCGTTGCCGCGTTATGTTCGTGATATTTAATATTTATGCTCCTCTTTTTTGTGTTTCTTCTTCTATAGATTTTTTTCTTCTTCTTCTGAGTATTCTGATTCTTTCGTTTCTGCTTCTGGTAGAGTATATGTCTGTAGGTATATGTGAAATGTGTAGCCGCATTGTGTCATGATGTGGAATGTTTGTGCTCCTCTTTTTGTATTTCTGCTTCTACAAATTTTCTTCTTCTTCTAAGTCTTCTGATTCCTCGGTTTCTGGTTCTGGTAGAGTACAGATCACTGCGATTTTTTTTTGTGGAATTCATTTTATTTTTCTCCTTGCTTTTCTTTCCCAGTATGTTTGGTAGTTTGTTCATGATCTTCTCGGTTGTTGTTTTCCACGTGTAACCTGGTCTCCCTGTTTTTAGTGTAGAATTTAATGTAGAGTTTTTCACTTAGCAACGAGCACAATTTTGGCCAGAAAAACATCACTTGGTACTTTACCTAAGAAAATATTTGAAATTAGATTTTCAACACTGTATTATAACGCCCACAGCGCAAAGAACATGCAGTATCATAAAACACACTCCGTTAAACCATACACCAACAAAAGTCAAAGATCAACAATCTCTATCTGTGATGCTTCTCTTCCCTTTCATTATCTTCTCTTTTTGACTTGTTCTATTGCATTACACCAAAAAGGCTGTACCTAGGTCTGGATTATGTCCCCACTCACAAAATTGTCAATCGCACGTCCCGAGTTATGTATTTCCCTTCAAACACCCATCACCCAGCTGACAGCTCAAAATTTGTTATCACTGTTGTTTCCCTGCTTCCTGTACACAGTCTCAATTGGCGTGTTGTCATCTTCTTGTTGGTTGTTGAGGTGAAAAGTTATGATTTCGCCTTCCTCTTCAAGTTTGCTGTTGCTGCTATCGTCTCCTGCCCACCCCAGAGACCGTCTTTTCTCAGGTCTCCGATGAACGCCTCTGTCTTTTCCTTGTTGATGCTGTGTTGATTTTAACAGGATTCCGGTTCGTTGATAGATGCTAGGATGAAACGGGGTGGAATAATCTATGTTGTTTTGAATACAGTCCGGTACTTATTTTCGTTCCTTTTTTGCTTTCTCTTCTTCCTCCAGTTTATCTCTCCATTGTTGCTGTGGTATGCCTCTTCTCGTGTATGTGTTATCATTTCTTATGTATCCCCCCGCTTTGACGCCCCTGGCTCGTCCCCCGTTTCTGTGCCTACCATGTGATCTTTCGTTCCTACGTTCTGTCTTCGATCCATCATTCTCGTGTATAGATACCATTTCCTAGGAAAATCTGTGCATTTCCATTCAACTGCAAGAGGTTCAGCGCCCCGGCGTATTTTTACCAATAGTACGCCTCTGCTATGTCCATTTATTACCCAAGTCACGGCTTGTTTATCTAAGAAACCCTGTTTATTTTAAGGAATAATACACTTCAATAATGCCATAAATTTATAGTGACAGCTGTCGATATTTTCAAGGGTTTAGGTATAAAATCACTTCTCAGATTTTCTAAGAAAGTCGTTTGAATCAGCCCCACAGCAGTTTATTACAGCATTTATATTGCAGAATATGCAACGCCACCAAAACACACTCTTTTTAATACAAATACAAATTATGCCACTCACTTAACACTTTAAAATTATATCTTTTACACTTTGTATATAGCTAGAATTTGGACCTAAAAAACACTGCGATGGTTTTGTGGTAGACAATTCTTGTTAGAGACATAAATAACCTTGGAGAAATAAACTTGGGTGGCGGATAGGTACTTTAAAAATGAAAATGGGTATACTTAGCTTATATTCCCGTTATTCACTGCCTGGTCCTTTAAGCTTGTTTCTTTATGCATAACACTGCACCGGTCGGTTCTGCCACTAAATAACTCTGTATTAGTTATTTTCAAATATTAATTCTATTTCAACTTTGTTCTTTTGTTATCACATATCAATTTACGCGGAATGTTTTGGACTATAAATTCACCTAAGTTTTATCAAATTTAGCGGTCTTTTATCTGATGTACTCGCGTTTAAATGGGAGGGTTTTTCGGACGCATCCGCTCGCTTGGGAAGCACAATTCGAACCATCGAATACTTTGTACAATTTTATCTTACCAAATTCACTCTACAGTATGTCCTTCATTCAGCCACATTTCGTTTAAATAATAACATTGTCTTCCGCGTTCACAAGTAGCTCTAATTGCCCAAATATAATTTCTTTGCCAATCGTCTCTCAAGTAGAATGCTGTTCCTATTTACAAATACAAAGTCCAAAGCACGTAAATTCTAAGTGTCGTTTGGTTCATTATAGGTATTTCATCTTCATTCAAGGACTGTAAAATTTTCTTTAAAGTAAAGATTTCATTACCAACGAAAAAATATATGAACATTACGCTGAATTCCATTTTTCTCGGAATCGTTTAATATTATTTTTCCTTCCAGAAAATTATGTTACGATCAGGTTTATGTGTTACAAAATTTTATAGATCATTGTAGCGGCCAGATATATTGTGGAATGGCCAGCGCAGTAGACAGGTTATCGAAAGCTTGCCGATGAAATACCAAATCCTGCAATAGTGGCCAAGAACGGCTACTGTTACTCTCCTCGATCTTTTGTTCTACTATATGTACCTTCTCAATTACACTTTGAAAATGAAGAAAAATAGAGAATAAATATCTCATTTTTTTCTTATTTTTGAGTACCCAAACCAAAAGTTAGTAACGAAAAAATTACATAAACTCGTAAAAAATATGCTATAAAATAATATAAATTGATCACTGATCGCGTGCACATATTACTATCCTCTTTTCCCGGCTAAGGTACAGTGATGAGTTAATTTCTTGGGGGGGGGGGAGGTGATAATGGGGGGTGGATGAAGTAAAAATTAATTTGAGGCCCTTGGTTCTTGTACACACACTAAATCACAATTTTATTTTTTCGCCTTTAATAGTGAGATGGGTGTGGTAATGGGAGTGGCTAATGCCAAATTTTTTTTTGAGACCTTAGCTTCTCTTGCAGTGTGCTATTTAATACCGCAATTTTTATTTAGTATCTGAGGTTGCTGTCACTATATAGGGAAGAAAAAAGAAAAGCTATTTCGTCCAATCCATTCGTTTGAAAAATTTTCATTCATACATCCAGCAACCGAGAATAATGTATAGAAGCACTATTTATTTAAAGAATAAATTTTCTTTTTTCTTCCTCATTAAGTGTCTTTACCTTTTTAGTAGACATGATCGACTTAGGCCAGTCGCAAAGTGAGAAATTTTAAATTTGGCTATTGAGTAACAAACACTATATGAGGTATCGAGCTAAACTTTTGTACAGCGGTATTTGAGACAACTGCGAATCGAATACACTATCCCAATTTGCCGATAAAAATTGCCTAATAGTCGATCTCGAAATTTCGACCCATTTAGTATGCCTTGAAAATACGGAAATTATAAATTTTTCAAAACAATCAAATAAAGCTCATCGAGCACTCTATCTCAAAAAATAAAAATTTTAAAATCGGCCAACGCGTTCCAAAATAATGAAGTGTTGCGGTATTAAATAGCACACACTGTATATACTAAATACCAATTTTATGGACTCTTACTTGCTTGATTTACCTATTCACCCACTTACCTCAATTTACCAACCCAACCCTTCAAAATATAATCTAGTTCCAGATCTCGTTAAAATACAGACGTGTACCAAATGTCAAGTCAATCCTTAAACGGTTCCAGAGTAATAGTGCGCTCCAAAATTCACCTCCTTAAAATATCCCCTCCTCCAAAATGCCATCCCCCCAGACCCCGCATCTACTACCTGCATAGAGTGCTCCGTCTTAAATCAACTACTCCTAGGACCCACAATAATTCCCTATTCCGGGCGTACTATAAAAAGAAAATTCTCATACTTTCGAGAAAAGTCTCTCACAACGAAAAAAATGTTGATACTGTATTTATTTGCAGTCCACTATGTGGAAATAATTGTAATATTTGAAAGCATTTACCCCAAAAACCCATAAAACGATGTGCCACATTGTTAGTGGGGGTAGAGGTGGCAGTGGAAGTGGATGAATTAAAAAAAATGTGAGGCCTTTGGTTCTTGTACACACACTAAATCACAACTTTATTTTATTTAATGATGGGGTTGGGTTGGTAACGGGGGTGGCTAATGCCAAAAAAATTTTTGAGACCTTAGCATATACAGTGTGTCTCATTTAAAATGAAGACACCCGGATATTTTCGTAATTTTTTGAAATCCAGATTTGAACTTTGGCACAATTGTAGTCCTATACAGGGTGTATTAAATAGGTGGTCCGACTAAGGCACTTTCCTATGATAATAATGGCTTCATAAGTGCATGCTTCCTATTTAATTTAGTAGATGGCGCGAGCTTTAGCGTCCTACAAAAACCTGTATATAGGTACATGAATTTGCTTTGCTGCATATAGGGTTGCATATATTCACAACTGAACAGCAATTTCAGTTATGTAAAGAAACATATATTGACCAGTTTCAAATTTATATAGGTATGGTAAGAAAATAAAACTTATGCAAAATATACAAATTTATTTGTAACAACAGTACTGAGCATAATGGGTTGCAATATTATAAGAACAAGATTTACATAATATGTTTACAAATAGTTCCTTTCTCCAAAATTACTCAGCATTCTCTATGCCTCCAACATAAGTTGACTTTAATTGCACATCAGAATGAACACTTTGATAATAATATTTGTACTTGGTCCACCTAAGCAAGCGTTGTAGATTCAATTTTCAGAAAAATATGCTGCAAATTCTTCTACAGTCATCGGTTCACTGATTGATGTTAACCTAATATCCTTATGCAAAAAATAACCTCTATTGTAGGACCAAACATGAGACCAAACCCAACCTGAAAATAGAAATTATACAAATAATTACCTACTTGAAAAACTAAATTATCATTTGCAAACAAATACTATCTAAAAAGCACTTACCGTCTTAAAACATGTAATTAATTTTTCATGCTGTTCTGCCTTATGTAAACACTAAGCTTCTACTTTCAATACATTTATGAATACCCCAATTTTTATTTGGTAATTTGACGTCACATTCTTCAGACAAAATTTTTTCTAGTAAGTGTAAATACAAACTCTCAGAAATAAGGATAAATTATACTATCGTGAACATCACTCATATTTAATAACTTCTTAATTTCCTTAGCGACATTTTTTGAAGAACAAGCATCTAATTTGCTTGGAAGTGCACCTTTCTTCAATCTTTCTCTTTAAAACTGCCGCTAAAAGCTTAAAATATATTTAAAAAGACGTTTTTATACCTATAGGTTATGTTACAAATATCTATGTACATTTAAAACTTACAGTGTATATAACAACTCCATTTTCAGACTGTGAAGTAAAACCACTTTTTATACTGCTGGAGCAAAAATGTTTTTCACAAATATGTGGCTTTTTATTTCAAGTAGGTACTTTGTAAACTTCACATTTCTATCTCTTCAGTATTTTTTGGCACTAAGTGATAATTTTTGGTCTTTACAGTCATAAGCATAAGTACACAAATAGGCACTCCATATTTTCTAACCATGTCTTATGAAAATATAGCTGACTTTTTTATATTTAGCGCTAGCCTATTGAATGTATTTCTTCGAGGAATTTCAAATGTCACTGATATTTTGTTTGACTACAAGATTTTTCACTAAAAACGAAAGGCCGGGAATGTATGCAACACTGTATGCACGTGTGTACAGAACCTGCAAAATTATCTTTATATGCGTAAATAACGACAGACGCTATTGCTCCTGCCATCTATTACATTATGTACAAAGTAAGCACTTATGAAGCCACTCAACGGGTCCTTGTCGCACCACCTATTTAATACACCCTGATCCTATATAAGACGTACATTTCGAGACTACCAACTTAAATTTAAGTAACAAACTGAGACAACGGCAGTCCCCCAAATGGGGCCCATTCCCGATATTTTGCTTCGCGTTGAAGATATCGAAAAAAGTTATTAGAAAAAGATGTTCAGAATCTAATTTTGAGCCCCAGTACTACTTCATTATGAAATTAGCATTTTTAGTTTAGTTTTTACTGTTGTTTTTTTACTTATTTCAGTTACTAAGAGTTAATTGTTTGTTTTCTTTTTCCTAATATGTATTTTTTGTCAAATCGACACATGTTAAATAAAATTTTTTGCAATTCCATGGCATCCTATTAAACTGAAAACTAAAATTGTAACCGTGTGAGGACTTTTAATGAAATTTGGTATTGGTACTTGGGGCTCAAAATTAGATTCTGAACAACTTTTTCTAATAACTTTTTTCGATAACTTCAACGCGAAGTAAAATATCGGGAATGGGCCCTATTTGGGGGGCTGCCGTTGTCTCAGTTTGTTATTTAAATTTAAGTTGGTAGCCTCGAAATGTACGTCTTATATAGGATTACAATTGTGCCAAAGTTCAAATCTGGATTTTAAAAAATTACGAAAATATCCGAGTGTCTTCATTGAGATACACTGTATATGTATATATATATGTATGTATGTATGTATGTATATATGTGTATATATGTATGTATGTATGTATGTATATATGTATATATGTATGTTTGTTATTAATCTAAATTTTTATAACAAAAGTAGAATAAAATAAAAAAAACTCACCGTTTGGACTGTATCTTGTTATCTACCTGGTAACCGCTGCAATGTTGTAAGGGAAGAAGGAAAAAGGATAGATAGGACTTTCCTGGATACAACACGTTCACGGATATTATAAATGTTAATCAAATAATTAAATAAAATTTCTCTTTTTTTCACTAACTAATGCAAACTACATTCTTTGTCACCACGTGCTAATATCATAATCATCAACTCCCGGTCTTCGTTGTTTTCGCACCGGTTAGCGTCTGCGCATCAGCTATCGCGGCTATGCAAACTAATGTGCTTAGGGCTGCAACACAATTCTCCGACAGGTATGATTCTTATTTTTAACATACGCGCAAGCATACCCCCCACCATGAAAAATAAGTTTTTTCAGCCCAGATTGAAACTGAATGGGAGGAAAATATGATCATGACAACAATAATTAATGATGCCAAAGAAACAATAATTTTGAGATTGACCAATCTTAAACCTAATTTCCCGATTTACCATACCCTAGGATTGACCACAAGCTGCATTCTAGCTAAGATATGAATAATTTAAACACCCATTTTAAAAATAAAATTTTACTATTATAAATATTCAAAATTACCCCAATTAATTTTTCTTTGTTAAGACAGTAGGTACTTCGTAAAAAAAAAGTAACAACAAAAAAAACAAAATATTAAAAAAAAAGAAAAAACCTAAACCTACTGCGTAGGCAAAGGACATACTTTTACTACCGGTCTAGTAAAGATACCTTTGCTGGTCTTTATAGTAACAACTCGAATAGTGCCATCTTTGCCAGGATGCACTTCCGTTATAACTGCTAACGGCCAATGAAGGGGCGGTGAATTCTCAATTTTTAAGACTACTACAGTACCTACTTTTATATTCGGAGATTGTTTATCCCATTTTTCCCTAACCTGTAGAGTAGTGAAGTACTCTAGGTGCCATCGCTTCCAAAAATCTTGCACCATCCTATCAATTAACTGAAAACGATCTAATCTATTAACTTTAACTTCCGTTACATCTTCTGCGGGCAAACTTTTCAAAGGTGATAATGTTAAAAAATGAGACGGGGTCAATGCCGTTGGTGCAGAAGGATCGGCTGATAATCTACACAACGGACGAGAATTTAACAAGGATTCGACTTGCGTTAAAAGTGTAGAAATTTCTTCATACGTTAATACTTGGTCTCCCACAACCCGATAAATATGAGACTTCGCTGATTTAACGTTACTTTCCCAAATGCCTCCCATATGCGGCGCTGATGCAGGATTCAACCTCCACTCAATCCCCTGAAGAGCTAATTCAGTTAATAATTTTTCATTAAATTCCTTGGAACACAAAAACGTATAAAGTTCTGACAATAATCTTTTGGCGCCTATAAAATTTGTCCCCTGATCCGAATATAAAACGCTGCAAGGTCCCCGACGAGATAAGAATCTTTTAAATGCTTGCATAAAATGAGGCGTTGATAAAGAACTCACTAGTTCCAGATGAACTGCTTTTACACTCATACATACAAATAAGCACACATATGCTTTCTGAACTGAAGCACCTCTTTTACGTCCTAACTTAATATTCATTGGCCCAAAATAATCGACACCTGTATGAAGGAAGGCTTTAGATTGCTGCACCCGATATGCAGGCAAATCTGCCATTAAAGGATTTGGAGCTGACGGCCTGGCACGAAAACAATGATTACACGCATGAACTCTACTCTGGATTAAACTACGCCCAGAAATTATCCAAAATTTCTGTCTAATTAACGCCTCCAATAAATGAGGACCCGTGTGCAAATTAATCTGATGATAATAATCCACCAATCTGGTTACTAATGGATCTTTTGCTGGTAAAATCAAGGGATGCCGCTGCTCAAAATTCATTCGTGCATTAGCTAATCTACCCCCCACCCTGAGGAGCCCGTCCTTAACAAAAGGCCGTAATCTACGTAATTTCGCCGAACATTCTTTTCCTGCCTTCAAACTTTGAATATCAGACTCAAAATGTTTGAGTTGTACTAATTTAATTAATGCTAGTTCAGATTTTTGTAAGTCCGCCGCCGAAATATATTCTCCAAGTGGCATTAATTTTAAAAACCGAAGTACCCACACCGTTGTACGTAATATTAATGTCCACGAAGAACACCGTAAAATAAAATCATGTAAAGGATGATCGTTCATCTCGGTGACAGTGGCCAAAATAAGCGATTTTCCCTCTGACGAATTATTCTCGCGACTAACCACTGTAGTGGGCCAATTTGGCTCCTCGAGAACTATCCAGTCTGGCCCGGACAACCACCAAGAATTCTTAACCATCTGAGAAGGAGATAGTCCCCTTGACAGACAATCCGCTGGATTACTAGTACCTTCTATGTGTTGCCACGAAGCTTCTGGTAAGTTTTCTCGAATTTGAGTAATTCGATTAGCCACAAATATATCTTTCCAATAGGATGCATTCAACCACTGAAGAACGGCAGTCGAGTCCGAAAAGGCAAACATTTTAGAAATGAAAATTCTCTTACCACAAATATTTGTTACATGCCTGACTAACTTTGACAACAGCACCGCTGCGCAAAGTTCTAATCTGGGAATCGTAACTACTTTGAATGGCGAAACTTTAGATTTCGCACACACTAAACTACTCACTACTGTTCCCATGGCAGTGGTAGTTCGCAAATAGACTACCGCGCCGTAACCATCCATGCTTGCGTCAGCAAAAGCCAACAACATGACTGGTTGATTTTCTTCAGCCAGTACATGACGTGGAATTAAAATTTTACTAAGTTCCGACCACTCGTCGAGTAACTTAGACCATAACCGACAAATATGTAAAGGTGGTTCTTCGTCCCATCCTAGTCTGAGTCGCCATAATTCTTTAACAAGTAACTTTAAATAAAGAATAAACGGGGCGATCAAACCGATCGGATCGTAACACCTTGCAACCGCCGACAACATAATTCTTTTAGTGCATTTAGCATCCGGAATTACTAGACTAAAACTTAATAAATCTTCTTCCGGGTTCCACTGCATTCTCAAAATTTTGCTATCAGTTTTGAAAACAACAGTTTTTGCTAACCTTTTTTCATTTGGTATCTGTTCCAAAAGAGCTAATAAATTTGTTGACCATTTGGTCAGTTCAAACTTTCCTGTCGCAAATAAATTCATTAATTCCGTATACAACAGATAAGCCTCTTCAAGTGTAGATACACTCGAGACAATGTCATCCACATATAAATCTCTCTCAGCCACCTTGGCTGCTAAAGGATATTTTTCCCCTTCCTCAAGCAATAATTGCTTAACCGTACGTAAAGCTAAATAAGGAGATGATTTAACACCAAACGCAACCGTATTTAACTCGAAAATATTAATTTCATCATCCGGTTTAAATCTCCACAATATCCGCTGAAACTTACGATGATCCTCTACAATATTTATTTGCCGATACATTTGGCGAATATCAGCTGTTATTGCTACTTTAAATAACCTGAAATTAATTAACAAGGTACAAATATCCGTTTGTAGCTTAGGCCCCCCGTACAACAAATCATTTAAGGACACATCGCTATCTGAAAGCGCACTAGCATCCAAAACTACTCGTACTGGAGTACTGGGACTTTCAGGTTTCAGAACCGCATGATGAGGAATATAAAATGATAATTCATCTAAGTTTCCCGATATTACCCTTCGCATGTGTCCCTGATCAATAAAATCTTGCATAACTTTATTATACTCTAACCGCAACGCGGAATACTTTGCTAACTTTCTTTCTAGCGATATTAACCGACCCTGAGCACCTGCTCTGGAATCCCCTAAATTTTTTGGAGAACCTTTAAAAGGTAATGCTACCGTAAATCTCCCTGTAACATCCCTACTATAAGTTTCTAAATAAATTTTTTCGCATTCTAACTCCTCAGGCTCTGGGGGTATTGAGTGCGGCACCTCCTCAATTTCCCAAAATTTGCTCAACAGCCGTTCAACAGCTACGTCACCCGTTAATGTAACAAATGTTTGAACATCTGACGGAGATATAAGTTCTGACGCCTTTCCCATTACGACATAACCTAATGTGGTTTCAATCGCTAGCGGTTCTTTCACTGACCTTGATATCCGACCTAAACCCATTACAAGGGGGAAGAGTTCTGCCCCCAAAATGCCATCAATTTCCTGTGATTCAAAATAAGCGTCATCTGCCAACTGAACACCTCTGAGGTGTGAAAATGTACTTGTATCAATCTGTACTCTGGGTAATTTCTCCGAAATTTTATCTACCAACAAAGCCTTAATTGAATATTTTATATCCGAATTGTGACGAGAACCAATTATCAAATCCGCAATACCTTTAACAGGTTGTGAACTCTTACCAAGCCCTTGTACCGATGAATAGAATTTCGAAATTCTAATTCCTAATTTTTTACAACATTTAACCGTAAGTAAATTAGCTTGACTTCCGCTGTCCAAAAGAAATCTCGCCGTCTGATTCTTTATTGGACTATTGACAACGTTTACTACCGCCGTCGATAGTAAAACCGTGCTGCCATGTTGAACATTATGAACTGAAGTGGAACACAAATTGCTAACAGCTTGGTGAGCTTCGCCCTTCGTACTAGAAGTCGACGCACCCTCCTGTACATTTACTTCATTACTGAAACTCTCTTGTTCAGTAGTTACCCTTGGACCTTTTTCTGTAGCCCATTTACCAGTATGAAGTAATATGTGATGCCTTTTACCACATTCCGTACAAGTCCGTTCTGAGGGACAAGCACGTACCCCGTGATTAGCAGATAAACAATTATAACACCAATTGCTATCTCTTACAATTTCATACCGTTTTGTTGGAGGTAATCGTTTGAATTTTTCACACCGATTTAAATAATGCCATCCCTTTTGACAAAAAATACAAGTATTTTTATTACCAGATTTAGCTTCCCTATAACCATTACTCACTATAAAAGATTTGGGTGAACGTGGTTTCGTATTATCGACATAAACACTTTTATTAGTTACCGTTTTCCGATTTAGACTTAATATTTTTGATTGGTCTTTAACAAACTTAATGACTTCTTGAAGAAGTCATTAAGTTTGTTAAAGACCAATCAAAAATATTAAGTCTAAATCGGAAAACGGTAACTAATAAAAGTGTTTATGTCGATAATACGAAACCACGTTCACCCAAATCTTTTATAGTGAGTAATGGTTATAGGGAAGCTAAATCTGGTAATAAAAATACTTGTATTTTTTGTCAAAAGGGATGGCATTATTTAAATCGGTGTGAAAAATTCAAACGATTACCTCCAACAAAACGGTATGAAATTGTAAGAGATAGCAATTGGTGTTATAATTGTTTATCTGCTAATCACGGGGTACGTGCTTGTCCCTCAGAACGGACTTGTACGGAATGTGGTAAAAGGCATCACATATTACTTCATACTGGTAAATGGGCTACAGAAAAAGGTCCAAGGGTAACTACTGAACAAGAGAGTTTCAGTAATGAAGTAAATGTACAGGAGGGTGCGTCGACTTCTAGTACGAAGGGCGAAGCTCACCAAGCTGTTAGCAATTTGTGTTCCACTTCAGTTCATAATGTTCAACATGGCAGCACGGTTTTACTATCGACGGCGGTAGTAAACGTTGTCAATAGTCCAATAAAGAATCAGACGGCGAGATTTCTTTTGGACAGCGGAAGTCAAGCTAATTTACTTACGGTTAAATGTTGTAAAAAATTAGGAATTAGAATTTCGAAATTCTATTCATCGGTACAAGGGCTTGGTAAGAGTTCACAACCTGTTAAAGGTATTGCGGATTTGATAATTGGTTCTCGTCACAATTCGGATATAAAATATTCAATTAAGGCTTTGTTGGTAGATAAAATTTCGGAGAAATTACCCAGAGTACAGATTGATACAAGTACATTTTCACACCTCAGAGGTGTTCAGTTGGCAGATGACGCTTATTTTGAATCACAGGAAATTGATGGCATTTTGGGGGCAGAACTCTTCCCCCTTGTAATGGGTTTAGGTCGGATATCAAGGTCAGTGAAAGAACCGCTAGCGATTGAAACCACATTAGGTTATGTCGTAATGGGAAAGGCGTCAGAACTTATATCTCCGTCAGATGTTCAAACATTTGTTACATTAACGGGTGACGTAGCTGTTGAACGGCTGTTGAGCAAATTTTGGGAAATTGAGGAGGTGCCGCACTCAATACCCCCAGAGCCTGAGGAGTTAGAATGCGAAAAAATTTATTTAGAAACTTACAGTAGGGATGTTACAGGGAGATTTACGGTAGCATTACCTTTTAAAGGTTCTCCAAAAAATTTAGGGGATTCCAGAGCAGGTGCTCAGGGTCGGTTAATATCGCTAGAAAGAAAGTTAGCAAAGTATCCCGCGTTGCGGTTAGAGTATAATAAAGTTATGCAAGATTTTATTGATCAGGGACACATGCGAAGGGTAATATCGGGAAACTTAGATGAATTATCATTTTATATTCCTCATCATGCGGTTCTGAAACCTGAAAGTCCCAGTACTCCAGTACGAGTAGTTTTGGATGCTAGTGCGCTTTCAGATAGCGATGTGTCCTTAAATGATTTGTTGTACGGGGGGCCTAAGCTACAAACGGATATTTGTACCTTGTTAATTAATTTCAGGTTATTTAAAGTAGCAATAACAGCTGATATTCGCCAAATGTATCGGCAAATAAATATTGTAGAGGATCATCGTAAGTTTCAGCGGATATTGTGGAGATTTAAACCGGATGATGAAATTAATATTTTCGAGTTAAATACGGTTGCGTTTGGTGTTAAATCATCTCCTTATTTAGCTTTACGTACGGTTAAGCAATTATTGCTTGAGGAAGGGGAAAAATATCCTTTAGCAGCCAAGGTGGCTGAGAGAGATTTATATGTGGATGACATTGTCTCGAGTGTATCTACACTTGAAGAGGCTTATCTGTTGTATACGGAATTAATGAATTTATTTGCGACAGGAAAGTTTGAACTGACCAAATGGTCAACAAATTTATTAGCTCTTTTGGAACAGATACCAAATGAAAAAGGTTAGCAAAAACTGTTGTTTTCAAAACTGATAGCAAAATTTTGGGAATGCAGTGGAACCCGGAAGAAGATTTATTAAGTTTTAGTCTAGTAATTCCGGATGCTAAATGCACTAAAAGAATTATGTTGTCGGCGGTTGCAAGGTGTTACGATCCGATCGGTTTGATCGCCCCGTTTATTCTTTATTTAAAGTTACTTGTTAAAGAATTATGGCGACTCAGACTAGGATGGGACGAAGAACCACCTTTACATATTTGTCGGTTATGGTCTAAGTTACTCGACGAGTGGTCGGAACTTAGTAAAATTTTAATTCCACGTCATGTACTGGCTGAAGAAAATCAACCAGTCATGTTGTTGGCTTTTGCTGACGCAAGCATGGATGGTTACGGCGCGGTAGTCTATTTGCGAACTACCACTGCCATGGGAACAGTAGTGAGTAGTTTAGTGTGTGCGAAATCTAAAGTTTCGCCATTCAAAGTAGTTACGATTCCCAGATTAGAACTTTGCGCAGCGGTGCTGTTGTCAAAGTTAGTCAGGCATGTAACAAATATTTGTGGTAAGAGAATTTTCATTTCTAAAATGTTTGCCTTTTCGGACTCGACTGCCGTTCTTCAGTGGTTGAATGCATCCTATTGGAAAGATATATTTGTGGCTAATCGAATTACTCAAATTCGAGAAAACTTACCAGAAGCTTCGTGGCAACACATAGAAGGTACTAGTAATCCAGCGGATTGTCTGTCAAGGGGACTATCTCCTTCTCAGATGGTTAAGAATTCTTGGTGGTTGTCCGGGCCAGACTGGATAGTTCTCGAGGAGCCAAATTGGCCCACTACAGTGGTTAGTCGCGAGAATAATTCGTCAGAGGGAAAATCGCTTATTTTGGCCACTGTCACCGAGATGAACGATCATCCTTTACATGATTTTATTTTACGGTGTTCTTCGTGGACATTAATATTACGTACAACGGTGTGGGTACTTCGGTTTTTAAAATTAATGCCACTTGGAGAATATATTTCGGCGGCGGACTTACAAAAATCTGAACTAGCATTAATTAAATTAGTACAACTCAAACATTTTGAGTCTGATATTCAAAGTTTGAAGGCAGGAAAAGAATGTTCGGCGAAATTACGTAGATTACGGCCTTTTGTTAAGGACGGGCTCCTCAGGGTGGGGGGTAGATTAGCTAATGCACGAATGAATTTTGAGCAGCGGCATCCCTTGATTTTACCAGCAAAAGATCCATTAGTAACCAGATTGGTGGATTATTATCATCAGATTAATTTGCACACGGGTCCTCATTTATTGGAGGCGTTAATTAGACAGAAATTTTGGATAATTTCTGGGCGTAGTTTAATCCGGAGTAGAGTTCATGCGTGTAATCATTGTTTTCGTGCCAGGCCGTCAGCTCCAAATCCTTTAATGGCAGATTTGCCTGCATATCGGGTGCAGCAATCTAAAGCCTTCCTTCATACAGGTGTCGATTATTTTGGGCCAATGAATATTACGTTAGGACGTAAAAGAGGTGCTTCAGTTCAGAAAGCATATGTGTGCTTATTTGTATGTATGAGTGTAAAAGCAGTTCATCTGGAACTAGTGAGTTCTTTATCAACGCCTCATTTTATGCAAGCATTTAAAAGATTCTTATCTCGTCGGGGACCTTGCAGCGTTTTATATTCGGATCAGGGGACAAATTTTATAGGCGCCAAAAGATTATTGTCAGAACTTTATACGTTTTTGTGTTCCAAGGAATTTAATGAAAAATTATTAACTGAATTAGCTCTTCAGGGGATTGAGTGGAGGTTGAATCCTGCATCAGCGCCGCATATGGGAGGCATTTGGGAAAGTAACGTTAAATCAGCGAAGTCTCATATTTATCGGGTTGTGGGAGACCAAGTATTAACGTATGAAGAATTTTCTACACTTTTAACGCAAGTCGAATCCTTGTTAAATTCTCGTCCGTTGTGTAGATTATCAGCCGATCCTTCTGCACTAACGGCATTGACCCCGTCTCATTTTTTAACATTATCACCTTTGAAAAGTTTGCCCGCAGAAGATGTAACGGAAGTTAAAGTTAATAGATTAGATCGTTTTCAGTTAATTGATAGGATGGTGCAAGATTTTTGGAAGCGATGGCACCTAGAGTACTTCACTACTCTACAGGTTAGGGAAAAATGGGATAAACAATCTCCGAATATAAAAGTAGGTACTGTAGTAGTCTTAAAAATTGAGAATTCACCGCCCCTTCATTGGCCGTTAGCAGTTATAACGGAAGTGCATCCTGGCAAAGATGGCACTATTCGAGTTGTTACTATAAAGACCAGCAAAGGTATCTTTACTAGACCGGTAGTAAAAGTATGTCCTTTGCCTACGCAGTAGGTTTAGGTTTTTTCTTTTTTTTTTAATATTTTGTTTTTTTTGTTGTTACTTTTTTTTTACGAAGTACCTACTGTCTTAACAAAGAAAAATTAATTGGGGTAATTTTGAATATTTATAATAGTAAAATTTTATTTTTAAAATGGGTGTTTAAATTATTCATATCTTAGCTAGAATGCAGCTTGTGGTCAATCCTAGGGTATGGTAAATCGGGAAATTAGGTTTAAGATTGGTCAATCTCAAAATTATTGTTTCTTTGGGATCATTAATTATTGTTGTCATGATCATATTTTCCTCCCATTCAGTTTCAATCTGGGCTGAAAAAACTTATTTTTCATGGTGGGGGGTATGTTTGCGCGTATGTTAAAAATAAGAATCATACCTGTCGGAGAATTGTGTTGCAGCCCTAAGCACATTAGTTCGCATAGCCGCGATAGCTGATGCGCAGACGCTAACCGGTGCGAAAACAACGAAGACCGGGAGTTGATGATTATGATATTAGCACGTGGTGACAAAGAATGTAGTTTGCATTAGTTAGTGAAAAAAAGAGAAATTTTATTTAATTATTTGATTAACATTTATAATATCCGTGAACGTGTTGTATCCAGGAAAGTCCTATCTATCCTTTTTCCTTCTTCCCTTACAACATTGCAGCGGTTACCAGGTAGATAACAAGATACAGTCCAAACGGTGAGTTTTTTTTATTTTATTCTACTTTTGTTATAAAAATTTAGATTAATAACAAACATACATATATACATATATACATACATACATACATACATATATACACATATATACATACATACATACATACATACATATATATACATATACAGTGTATCTCCGTTGTTTTCGCACCGGTTAGCGTCTGCGCATCAGCTATCACGGCTATGCGAACTAATGTGCTTAGGGCTGCAACACAATTCTCCGACAGGTATGATTCTTATTTTTAACATACGCGCAAACAATGTATATATATATATGAAATAGGATTTGAAAGGAACAACTACTCAGCGGGCAAATACCCCGACCTGCATTGGATTATACCTTCAAATCGTGATCAGTAACCAACTATCATTTGTCTGTTCCTAACCAGACATAGACCGGTTTCGAATTTATTATGTTCTCCTCAGTATGCCATAGGTCATGGAACAGACAAATGATAGTGGTCAACTTGCTAGTCTTACAAACTGAATCAAATGAAGTGACGGTGAGAGGTAAACTCTCATATGGTCAGATGCTACTATACGTCGGACAAATGTCACTGACGTATAGCGACTTGCTTTTCTGCAAGTACCAAGAGCGGCGACCTCTAGCCTAGTGGGTTATACTCACTGTTTATGAAATAGGATTTGATCCTACTTACAGCTTTCAATATATTTGGAGAGCTACAACTCTCTTATTTTGAGCAACAGAAATTTCCGAAAAATAGTCCAGTCAAAAATCCCGCTTTACAACAAAAACGACCAACTTCAAATTTCCAACAAAAATTCTGTTCATTTTGCAAGCGCAATGGACATGTAATAAACGAATGTCGTACAAGGCAACAGCAACTGTCTATGCCATCGACATCAAACTTCCAGAGACCAAATTATCAAGGAAACCCAAATTTCCAAAATTTCTCTCAAGACAATCAATTTGGCCAGAGGACATTCCCTCAAAACAATCAGCCAAATCAATCGCAGCAAAACAGGCCCTCAGCCATAAGGCCAAACCTGAATTTCAATCAACAAAGACCCTCTGCTATCCAACCTAACCCAAATTTTAATCGCTTTAATCAGCAAAGAACGCTTCATTTGAACTATGAACCTTATGACGATCAATGTGATTATAATAATCAATACAATGACTATTCACCCGATTATCAAAATGTAAGTGACAGTTATGAAAATTACGATTTAGGAAACGCTCAAAGCTTTTCAGAGAATTATACCCAATATGAACAGTACGAGAATTATACTGCTAATTCTCAAACGCCACAGGAGGATTATACTGTTAATCCTCAGGATTTTCGCTTAGATCCGGAGTACCCCACGGATACTCCAACACAGCAAACAGACCAATTCAACCAAATAACAAATCAAATACGAACGATGAATCTCAACGACAGTTTCGACCCGTCGCTGAACTTCCCGGAACAAGGGTTCATGTAGAAACACTTTCACACTCATTGTTGACCGTAAATTCAAAAAATCTATACTACATTAAAGACGTCACAAACAAATTCAAAATTCTAATCGATACTGGTGCAGGTATCTCTATCTTTAAACCAAAAACAGCGGAAAATTACAAACGGAGATTTTCAGAAAATGTAATTATACAAGGTCTAACCGATCAGAAAATTACTATTAGTGAATCTGTTCTTATACCCTTTACGGATAACGACCCACATAAGGTTTACATCTACGACCTAGATGTCAATTTTGATAGACTAATAGGAGCTGATTTCCAAGAGCACTATCATTGTATCGTCGACATAAGAAATAAACGATTAATAACCAATTTCAAAACGGTCCCACTTTTCAAAGTAACCGACGATTCGTCGAAACCCGAATACGACAAAATCCAATCAAACCACAACCCTAATAAAAATAAGATCCAAATTGACGGCCGTACCGAAAAAATTTATAAACTAAAATGTAACCTTAGAAACACTGACGCTATTTTGCAAGCGCAAGAGAATGAAAAAGTCCGTTCACCTAATGCTCTTGTTAAAGTAAACGAAAACGGAGAATTTTTAACAACAATAATCAATGCTAATGCCATCCCGAAGACTGTCGATTTTTCCAATTTAAATTTAGAACCTTTACAAAAATTTAAGTCAATTTTTAACTTAAACACGCAAAATTCTAACCAACACCTAACGACGGACAGATCCTTTAAAATCAGGAACGAATTGCGCTTGGATCATCTAAACGATGAAGAGGCCGAAATAGTAACGCAGCTTTGTTTAGACTTTCAAGATATATTCTATTTAGAAGGAGACAATTTGACCTTTACCAACGAAATCAAACACCCTATTGACACCAACAATTCCCGACCGATATTTACGAAATCGTATCGCTATCCTCAGGTCCATAGAGAAGAAGTTAAGTCCCAAGCATCGAAAATGTTAAGTCAAGGTATTATTCAACCCTCAATCTCACCTTGGTCCTCTCCTGTCTGGGTAGTTCCCAAAAAAACTGAACGCTTCTGGTAAACAGAAATGGCGCGTTGTAGTCGACTACCGCAAACTCAAGGAGGTTACAATCGGTGACAAATATCCTCTGCCCAACATTTCCGACCTTTTAGACCAACTTGGCAAATGCCAATATTTTACAACCTTAGATTTGGCTTCTGGTTTTCACCAAATCGAAATTAATCCCGCAGATATTCAAAAGACTGCTTTCACAGTTGAGAACGGTCATTATGAATTCGTGCGAATGCCATTTAGACTCAAAAACGCTCCATCAACTTTTCAAAGAGTTATGGATAACATCCTGTTAGGTATTCAAAATGAACGATGTCTCGTCTACATGGACGATATTATTATTTACTCTCCTACAATTCACGAACACATTTCCCGTCTAACTGAAGACTTTAAACGCCTTCAGAAAGCCAATCTCAAAATTCAACCAGACAAATGCGAGTTTCTCCGCAAGGAAGTCGCTTATTTAGGACACCTAATTACAAAAGACGGCGTAAAACCGAACCCTTCGAAAGTTGACGCTATCTTAAATTTTCCTCAACCGAAAAATCCAAAAGAAATTAAATCATTTCTAGGCTTAGCCGGATATTATAGGCGTTTATCCCTAATTTCTCCAAGATAACCAAGCCCCTAACAAAACTACTACAAAAAGACATACCATTTCTCTTCGACAATGATTGTGTAAATCCTTTTCAAAATTTGAAACAAACATTAACAATAACTCCGATACTAATTTACCCTAATTTTGATGAACCTTTCGTTCTAACCACTCATGCGAGCGCATTTGCCATCGGCTCAGTGCTGAGCCAGGGGTCTATTGGCAAAGATTTACCCATTGCCTATGCTTTTAGAACCTTGTGCAGTGCAGAAACTAAGTATTCAACGATTGAACGTGAGCTTTTATCCATAGTATGGAGTGTAAAGCACTTTAGACCATATCTGTACGGTAGAAAGTTCAAGCTTGTAAACGACCACAGACCACTCACCTGGCTATTCTCTATAAAAGACTCAGGAAGTAGACTTACCCGTTGGCGACTCAAATTAGAAGAGTACGACTACGAAATAATTTATAAACCTGACAAAATCAATAAGAACGCGGACGCACTTTCCAGAATCAAAATTAATCATTTTTCCGAATGTTCCAAATTCTATTCAAATGTTCTAGCCGCGAATGACGAAGAGTCAGACGACGACGAAAACCCAGACGATAATAACGAAATCACTAACGAACAAATTTCCCGAGAATTTGAAACTTGCACCAACCTATATAAAACAACATCTTTAATAGACTATTCAAAAATCAAAGCCTGAAACAAACAACTCTTATACCGAGAACATAAAGATATTATAACCTTTTTCCAACAAAACAACTTACAAGACCTATATCACAAAATTATCGAGGACATATTCGAAGAAAACCCCGAATTTCATAACGATAAAATCAGTATTGTATCGAGCAAAACAGTCAGACATAGGAGATATTTTATCATCCCTCTACCTTTTGATACCGAATCTGTAATTGAACATCTATTTTTGGTATTATTTAAAAATCAAGATGTTTTGGATCTTTCTAAGACATACTCTGTCGAAAATAATTTAGACCTCCCCATACTTGAAATCTTATCATTCATTTTTGCGGAAAAAAACTTAAAAGTAGTAATTTGTCAAGATATCGTCAGAACTGCCGACGAAGATGAAATTCCAATTATATTGGAGCAAAATCATTTTTGTAAAAATAATCTACATCGCGGAATAAATGAAACGATTCGAAGAATTAGAGAAAAATACACTTGGCAAGGTCTAACTAAAGACGTTGAAAATTTTATAAAAAATTGCGAAACTTGCCAAAAGACTAAAGTATGCCGGAAAAACCTTAACAACCCTCTAGTAGTCACAGAAACCCCAAGAACACCATTCGAAAGAATTAATATCGATTTGTTTGAATTCCCAACTAGAAATTACGCGTTAACTATTCGCGATGAGCTAACTAAATTCACACAAGCCTATGCAGTCCCAGACAAATCCGCAAAATCCGTCGTAAATACCTTGTTGTTATACTTTCAACATTACGGTACCCCGCTAAGAATTCACTGCGGTTACGGTGGCGAATTTGACAACCGCTTGCTTAAAGACCTTTGTACCCTCTACGACATAAAACTGACGTATTCAAGCGTAGGACATCCCCAATCCAACGGATCCTTAGAAAGATTTCACGCTACTCTAGCTGAAATGATAAGAATTCATAAAACTGAAAACCCGAACGAACATCCGTTCACGATTTTACCATATGCAGTAATATGCTATAACAATTCAGTAAATAAAACACACGGTTTCACCCCATACGAACTTGTATTTGGGCATACGTCTAACAGACCACCTGAAACTTTATATAACCAAAAAGAGTTAATAACCAAATACGTCAGAGATTTAAACAACAGAATATCCCACTATTATGAAATCGCCCGCAATCGAACACAAGCTCAAAAGGAGAAAGCAAACGTTCGTTTCGACAGAAATGTTCCCCTAAAGCGGCCCGAATACAAAATAGGTGACTTAGTTTACGAAGGAACAATTTGCCTCTCCCCATTAAATTATCGGCAGTTGCTAAGTATTTGGACATTATTGAATTGCACGCGTTTCAAATGGATTCTAACTTAGTATTTGTTTTAACAATACCACTTGTTGAACCCCAAAATTATAACACCTATACTATACCCTATCCCGATACTTGATAACAGAACTGGTCTACATCACATTTTATCTATCTCACAAAAGTTTATCGCGAGAGACGATGATTCTTTAAACCTACCATACCTATACAAAATTTGAAAGAATGCAAACCTCTTTATTTTGGAACCAAACTATGTTCGAACCTGTTTGCATATCCTATCGACCAAAATGCCATATGTGAAGCCAGAATACTAAAACCATTGCCAAAACTTCCAGAACTTCCTTCATTATTAGTCAGGGATACAACGTCCAAGAACTTGAAGACAACACGTGGCTAGTAATTAATTCCGAACCACTTCACATTACCATCAACTGTCCAAAGAGAGAATCCACAACAGAGTTAATCAACAAAAATTCCATCATCAAACTACAATCAGAATGTTACACCTATGCAGGCATTACTAGAATACAAGCCAGTGCCAAAGACTTTTCCGGAATTCACAATTCACACCCTATCCAAATTCCTTTTGAATGCTGTAATCACATGCCCGACAAAATCGAAATTCTAAAACTAAAACCTCTCAAATTAAACAGTCTCGACGTAGAAGACCTACATATTGCTAAAAACAAATTGGACCAATATTCCAAAGACCTTTATGACCTCATAAACGAACCTTTTGTGACCAAACACATATCTTGGTTCACATATTTCATAATCACTCTCATCATTATATTAGTTCTACTTTACATGACCTGTAAATGCAGAAGAAGAAGATGTGGAGCATTGCGAATCCAACCCTCAACGGACAACCCTCCTTCACCTCCTTCAGAGCGAAGTAGAGTTTTTACCAAATTTCCTAGACTGATCCTTCCAAGAAAGCGACCCGGTATTAAACCTCAAGAAGAAGAGGACATCGAGTTAACAGACTTTCATATGTGGAGTTTTACCCTTGTCTATTAATTTAGACCATTGTATTTTATTCTTATCACATTTATGTAATGTACTACTCGCTTATTATTATTATCATTTACCAATTTTAACTTTTACGTATTTTATTATTTTGCTTTGTATTCATTCAACATTGTTTCAATTTATTTTGCATTATATTCATTTAACGTTTCTAACAATTTTCAAAAGTTGCTGCATAACATCATCCTTTTTTATTAAGGGGGAAGTTGTTATGTAAAATTATACGTTTATTACTAACACTTAGCCATAACAAACCTTCACAGGTATATCATATTACATGATAACAACTTCTCTTATTAATCGCTTATCTTAGAGATATTATGTTTCACCTTTGTTTCTCACATTTCATGCTGACTATCGAATTGCATTTCCTTTGTTCTATATTTTGCTTACTCAGGTTCTGTATGTTATAAATAAAACTAGACATCCTTTGTAAAGTCAGTTATTAAACTCAGTTAGAATGCAACACTTCTGATTTATTATTCTAATTCCTTCTCCAAGAGCCAACGTTGGCTCCATTAAATAAATAAATCCTTTTTAAAAAGTCACTCATGCGAATCGTGATCTAACATATATATATATATATATATATATATATATATATATATATATATATATATATATATATTGTGAAGTAATAAATACAGTAAATGCGTACAGATAAATGAAATATTTGAAACACAAAGTAAACATACATGTATGCTTGAAGCAAATGTTAAAATAAAATGTTATTATTAAGAAATTGTTGTTTAATATAGGGTACTGATGAAATTGCTAAAAGCTGTTTCTCATAATAAAATTTACAATATTGTGCCAAGAACACATATAGAGACATAATCACTCTTGAAAAACATAAATTAAGTAAAAAAGTTATTCATAAAAATTAATTAAATTAAACAAAACACTAAATAAACTATGTAAATATCATATTGTAACACTTTAGATAAGATTTATTTAGGGAAAATATATCCCATAAACAGGACATAAAATAATAAAAATTCAGAGCGAGAAGCTTCGTCCAAAATCAAACTTTTAGAAAAAGTGATAAAAACAACAATCGTAATCTAACTAAAAGTGGTGTACTTTAAATATTAATAGGTTAACTTACTTTTTGTAGTGTGCACTCTAAGAATAAACTGTGAACAAGGACTCACTCAGGTGAAAACATTGGGGTGACACTAGTTTTCTTAGGTTTTAATAGATTTCAGTTCTCACTAGTATTGTAGTAACAAAATTTCACGTTGTTCTTGTAGACATTCATAAGGGGCAACCTTTTAGTGTAGTAGTTTTGAACACAGGTTGAAGTTCACATAGAATGGTGCCAAAATGTAGTGCCTGCGACAGCCTAAAAAAACATGTTGTGTTAGCAAAGTAAAATTAAGTGTAGGTTAAGTAAAATATATGCCAAAATGTTCATTAGAGTATGTAGATTCGACATGTATATGAAAATAATATGTAAATTAGCTTGTAAGAGAGAATTTTACAAAATTTAACCTAATTTCACATAACCGAGAAACATATTAAATAGGTTGTAAAACCCTAGGTATCGTATACCGAAATGATCTATGAAATATGCAGAATAAAACCCAATTAGCAAAAGTCATCAAATTTATTAAATAAGAAAGAAAAATTCAAATTCAAAAAAATAATAAATGTCAATTAAAATCAAGTGGGTAGTAAACTTCAAAAATCAACGATTACGGCCAATTAAAAACCGTAATTCGTAATTCAGTCATTAACAAGCATTTAAAGAGTCTATACGCGTTTTTGGAACGCGAACACATAACCTAACTTTTTAAAGGTAGAAAATGAGAAAATAATTATTAAGTTTGCATAAAATTAATAAATATAAAACGAAATTTTAATGACTCAACAGTATTCATGGATATGTGAAAATAAGTTTATATTTCAAGCAAATTGAACGTGTTAAAGCTGTAAATAACAAAATTGTAAGAAGGCTTTGTAAACAAATTTCAACTGTGCAACGAAAATAAATGTCAGGTACTTACCTGTATTGAAAATAGTACTTCATGAGTAAACGGATGGTATAGAAGAAAGAATTAAGTGTGGAAATTCCAAATATCGAGGTCCAAAGTAAACAACCCATTTCAAGCCAGCGGTTTCGTGTGAAGTCATTGAGTTTCAAGAGTGGCAACTGCAGTTAGAAATCTGTCAAGTGTAAAGGTGCGTCTGAACCGGTACGTGACACCGAACGCAACCGAATCTTTGGTAAGGTAAAAGCTTTTACTACGTTTTCGTTTCGTCTTCATGAAAAAATAAAGAAATTCTGACTTTTACTTTAAAATTGAGATCTCTATACATAAATTGCAATAGACAATATAAATGGCCAATAGTTTTAATTAATTTTAAGGAACTTAATAACAATTTGTCAAACCATTTTCGTAAAACATACTGAACAAATTTGGCAGTAATAAAATAAAATTCACTTATTACTTTTAAAATTTGGTGTCTTATTAGTTAATTAATTTTGGTTGAAATAAGGTCACCCGGCGCTCAACAAAATAAATTTTCAATTAAACCAAGGAAAGTATTATCCTTCAAGTGTCCCACTCAACATTCACTCTGTTCGTCTGTTGAACCTACTCGAGACCCTGAGAGAGAGTTTAGTTTTTCGAAAGTAAGTATAAATAAAATTTTTAAATATATTATATAAAGAAATAACAAATAATATAACAATATATATATATATATATATATATATATATATATATATATATATATATATATATATATATATATATATATATATATATATATATATATATATATATATATAATGAAGGATAGTCACGTCCGACTAGTTAAAGAACAATCTAAATTTTATTATTTTGTCCGAAGCCCTACTAAATTTAGATTGTTATATATATATATATGAAAAATACTAGGTTCACGGGTTGAACCGCGTCTGAGATTATTGGAGTCTCGACGTTTCGGCTCCCACTTTGGAGCCATTTTCAAGAGAAAAAGAAAGAAGAATCGATAATATATTGTACATAGGAAGTCTAGGAAGGGTAAGGAATGGTTCGAGTCCGGGGCCTCAATCTGCCTACTCCCCAGTTCTTAGAGAGAACTGACGAGTTGTGGTTTGAGGTGAGGTATTTATAGTAGGATTGGTGGGTGTGGTGAACACTGGTGCGGAACGGTTGCGCGTGGTAGGAGGGTCGCTGTGTGGTGTTAGTGAGGGTTGTGTAGTTAGTGGTGATTTCCAAGCAGTTGGAAGTCGAAGACTGTCGTCCCTTTTGTTTAAACAATTAGGACGCTTCTCGATTTCAATTGCTTCGCGGATCGTTCGTGTTTTTCGGGAATATACAGGTGCTATTGTTTTTGTGTTGTCAAAGTCTATGTTATGTCCAGTCTGGAGACGGTGTTGTGCTAGGGATGAGGTAAGGTCAGTATTTCTGACTGCTAGGCGATGTTCGTATACCCTGTTGTTAATGCGTCTGTTTGTTTGTCCAATGTAAGTTTGGGGACAGTCGGAGCAAGATATTTCGTAAACGCCATGGGAGTCACTAGGGACTTGGTCTTTTGGGGACTTGATAAGGTTGGAAATAGTCTGTTGTGTTGTGAATATTGTTTTTATGTTGTTTGTTTTTAAGACTTTGGAGATTCGGTCTGTAACACCTTTGATGTAAGGTAGGAAGGCTTTGTGTTGTTCAGGTGGGGATGTATCCGGATGTTGTGTTTGGGGTGGGTACTGTGCTTTATTTATGGTCCGTCTTATATGGTTTGTGTCATAACCGTTTTGTACGAGTGCGTGTTCTAATGTGTGCAATTCCGTTTGTCTGTTGTGGCTGTCAGTTAGTCTGAGGGATCTTGTTATAAGAGTGTTGACGACCGAATTTATTTGTGAGGGATGGTGATGGGAGTTTGCATTTAGGTAACGGTTTGTGTGGGTTGGTTTTCGGTAAACAGAGTAAGAGAATTGGTGTGTGTTATTTTTATTTTTAGTGATAAGGACATCTAGGAAAGGTAGGGACGAATTATTCTCCACTTCCATGGTGAACTGTATTTTGGGATGGATGTTGTTTAAGTGGGACAAGAAAGTATTTAGGGAATCCCTACCGTGCGGCCAGATAACGAAGGTGTCATCAACGTATCTTAACCAACACGTGGGTTTCAGGTCGGAAGTGTTGAGGGCTTCAGTTTCGAAGTTGTCCATGAAGATATTGGCTATGATGGGGGATAGAGGTGATCCCATAGGGGCTCCACTTATTTGTTTATAGAATTTATTTTGGAAGAGAAAATAGGTGTTTGACAAACAATGTTTTAGGAGGGATATGATACTGGGAGAAATGTTGTGTTTGGTTTTGAGGATATTTAGGACTTCAGAGAGTGGGATATTCGTAAATAATGATACAATGTCGAAACTGACTAATATATCATTCTGCGAAATAGGATATTGTTGCAGGAGGTCGACAAAATGAGCGGAGTTTTTGACATAGGATGACGCCTTTTCGGCGATAGGTTGAAGGGTGTTGGCTAAGTGTCCAGCCAGTTTGTGGGTTGGGGACCGAAAGGCACTAACAATAGGTCTTAAAGGAATGTTGGGTTTATGAATTTTAGGAAGCCCGTAGATTCTAGGAATTCGAGAAGACTTTTCTCGGGGAATTAGGGGTTTGCCGATATCTGGATGGAGGTCAGAGTTATTGATGACTGTTTTGGTTTTCTTTTCTAGATAGGTGGTGGGGTCGCGTTGAATTTGTTTGTAATCAGTACTTGTTACTAGGTCGTTCATTTTTTTTTCGTAGGTAGTCAGAAGTATTGAGGATGACAGTGGCGTTGCCTTTATCTGCTGGTAGGATAATAAGTTCGCCTCTACGGGGAGGAAATTTACTCTCTCACCAAAACCTATAGTAAACTTCTTATCCGCAAATCCAAACTTCTTTGTGATCTTACTTTCCTAAAAGCCTGTCGCCAACATCAGGTCATTCCAAAATCTTTACAACTTAAACATCACACTAAATCCCGCTCCATTTCCAGAATTCTAGGTAAAGCAAACTCTGCTCTACTTAGAAATTCCATACATAACACAGGACATAACCTCAACACCACCAACACGTTGATATATAAAACCTACTCTCAGATCCACACTTCTTTCATTCATCCATTACTTTGGGATACATTTGACCGACTATCTAACGATACAGCACAACACATTGCAGAACGAAAGACTATCACACAAAAACAAAAACTTTCACAACTCATCACTAACCAGAAACCACACTCCACTCCAATAGATCCTAACAATGTAGTCCATAACTTTTCCGACTTTCCCATCAGTGACCCAGCTCTTCAAGCCTTAGCTAAAGGTTTTAACTTTGCTATTTCTCCTAACTCCATCCCAACTGAGGCTATTATTTCCCACATCGAAAACTCTATATCCCACCTTCCAGACAACCAAGCTGAAGAAACCAGACATGACATTTCCAGAATACTCCGAACAGCCAAACCTCGGAGAGACAACCGCGGAAACCTATCCGAGCATATATATATATATATAAATATATATATATATATATATATATATATATATATATATATATATATATATATATATATATATATATATATATATATATATATATATAAATATATATATATATATATATATATATATATATATATATAAATATATATATATATATATATATATATAAAATATCTATATATTATATATTATGTATATATATATATATATATAATATAATATAAATATATAAATATAATATACACCGTGCTGATGAGGACCAACGAGTCCGAAACACGTGTCCACGGCTGCTCTTTTTCTTTGCGGTCTTACCCATGATTTTTTCCTGTTTGCCATAAAGCTTTGGTCCGCACTAACATCTCCTATTTTTTATTCTTCCTTGGGTCCAGTGATTCTGTAGAAGAACGCACTACCGGGCGTCAAAATGACGCGACACCAATTTATTTCTCAGGGGGCGCCAGTCGCGTATTACCCCGTTCTTCTACCTCCCAGGCGGGTTCGAGATAAGATGACTTCGGTAGCCGAAAAGCGGGACCAAGGCTGCACTACCACAGATCGGAAACTACGCTCTCTCTGGACCCGAATTCCCTCGTTAGGGGTTTAGGCACCTCTTAATTTCCTGAATTTTTGCATAAAAAAAATCCCAACCGAAGAATTTCTCTGCGGAGGGATTAGTTTTGGTACGCGAAAATCGCGTTTTGGTCCATTAATAACGGAATATATTTCTCAAAAAACGCATAAAAAAATCCCTATCGAACCTCCGTAAAACAACCAGAAGGTCGAACGTTAATGCGAATTAACTCGACACATCCGGTTTTCTATACGAAAGTTCCAGGGATTATAGACCGTCAACAGGCCTCAAGATCAATTAAGAAACATTAGTTCAAAGAATCCGTTTATTTAACAGAATTGGTTATACAAAATTCTCAAGAAAGAATCGTGCCTTCCCCAATCAAGGTAGTGACTTTCAGACCATACAAGCGAGAGCGCTCGCGCTAACGATCGATTAGGTAGAAAAGATTCATACGTACCTTCTCAGAATCAAAATGCGAGCTTTTAGAATCATTTCAGACTCTGGGTAAATGAATAATTAAGGCTGACTGAAATTAACTTAAAAAAGTTTTACTAAATGAATTTAGTTTCGCTAGAGACTACCTAGCTTTAAAGTTCTTGTATCGTGGAAATTCACGTACTCAAACACATTCAGAGGACTTATTACTGCATAAGTTGAGTGGCGTTCGATCAGTCCACGACTTACTAACCCTTATCACAGTCGATTAATAATATCGATTTGGCAGCGTCTCACCTTCGAGCGACTATTAGGCAAAATTGAATTTTTGGATTTTTATGCACAAGGCGTTTTCCTCTATAACTTTGTCATTTGAAAAGCCCCGTTATTGGCTTTTCTACCATCGCTTTGTCTGGACTACTCAACGCGTTCGACCAAATTGCGAGCCGCTGGGTCAATCCAAACTCTTTCCATGCGAGAAACCGGCCTTGTACATGTGCATTGATTTTTATCAATTTTTGCTTATCGGCACTACGCCGGCTTTGACAAAATCTTCTATTTTGCCTTTTGGATGCAGTGCATCGTTAAAATTTTATGCTCATACTTTAGAATTGGGCTTTCAATGATCGTACCTCAAAGGTCAATGTCTTTGGTTGAGGAATAAAAATAAAAAATAATTTAAAGTATATTTTCGTGGTACTTTTTAAACTGACTTCGTGGTACTTTTGAAAAATCCAGTTTAAGACCAATTTTAGCGTACTTTTGAAAAATCGATTTTCGAGCCAAATTTCAAGGTACTTTTGAAAAACTAATCTGCGGGTGAAATTTTGGCGTACTTTTGAAAAATCGATTTTCAAGCCAAATTTCAAGGTACTTTTGAAAAGTTAATCCGCGGGTGAAATTTTGGCGTACTTTTGAAAAATTGATTTTCAAGCCAAATTTCAAGGTACTTTTGAAAAGTTAATCTGCGGGTGAAATTTTGGCGTACTTTTGAAAAATCGATTTTCAAGCCAAATTTCAACGCAGTTTTGAAAAATTAGTCTGCAAGTGAAACTTTGGCGTACTTTCGATAAATCGATTCTTGGGCCAAATTTTGACGCCCTTCCAAAAATATTATTTTTCAAAGTCCAATTTATGGTACCTTTGAAAAAGTATATTATTCATAAATCTTTGTCATTATATACTTCTACTCTGATATTCTGAACCAAAAACATTTTTCCTAAGTGAAAATTCGGTGTTTCTTCGAATTTTCGCCTGGTCATTTCCAACGCCTTATAGAACTCAAAACGGTCCTTGTGGACTGATCTGCGCCTCTGCAGACTCCCGAAAATGTCTTTAAATGAAATTTTTGCCTAAGTCGAATTTTGATTATGTCTTCAACTTAGGACGATTTTGGAGAGTTCTACAACACTCCCCTCCTTTGGTTGAATCTTTTCTACTCATCGATTGCCTTTAATTTCCATATTCACTTGTATGTCTGTATGCCTTCATTTGACGGTCTGACCTATGGTACAGATGTTTTAAAAATAACGGCCTTAATTGGGGCAGACGGCTGATTCGCCTATCTAACTTAAAATAAATACATTTTTTTTAAACAATACGACAAGTTGATACAACATTTTTATCAACTTAATTACACCCGCGTCGAGGTGCGAAGCGAAGCGAAGCGTAGCACAATTTTGATTAGCGTCCACTCTCACTAACTCGTTGCACTCGCTTTTTTGCCCTGGTCTCGCTCTTGCTTAACTTCGGTCCTTTCTAGAAGAGGCTGTCTATATCTCCATGCCGCAGCTTGGACGGTCCTCGCCTTTGAGTTCCAGACTTCACCATGCCGCGCCCTTGCGACAGGCTGGGTCATCTTTCCATTTTTGCACATGGAAAATGCAGTTCTGCAACTAGATTGACTTTTTAGCAAGTCGTCGACTGGAACGCGTCGACTAACAAACACAATGTGTTGTTTTTAATGAAATATTTTTCTAACATGAATTTTGTTAACTTATAATGGTTAGAATTGGTTCTTCGTAAGGTAGATTGAATCGGCTTACGATACTCGTGCGGTCATCACTACTTTGTGAAAAAAGTATAAAAAAAAAAATTGAAGCGTCTTCTTGAGCGAAGAACGGCTTCTGAAACTCGTCTCGTAGTTTCTCCTTCGTAAGGTAGATTAAATCGGCTTACGATACTCGTGCGGTCATCACGACTTGTGAAAAAAGTATAAAAAAAAAAAATTGAAGCGTCTTCTTGAGCGAAGGACGGCTTCTGAAACTCGTCTCGTAGTTTCTACTTCGTAAGGTAGATTAAATCGGCTTACGATACTCGTGCGGTCATCACGACTTGTAAAAAAAAAAAGTATAAAAAAAATTGAAGCGTCTTCTTGAGCGAAGAACGGCTTCTGAAACTCGTCTCGTAGTTTCTATTTCGTAAGGTAGATTAAATCGGCTTACGATACTCGTGCGGTCATCACGACTTGTGAAAAAAGTATAAAAAAAAAAATTGAAGCGTCTTCTTGAGCGAAGAACGGCTTCTGAAACTCGTAGTTTCCATTTGGGGTATACGTTAATTTTGTTGACTTAAAATGATTAAAATTGAAGTTGTCTTCTTGCATAAGAAAAACAGCTTCCGAAACTCGTACTGATTCGTACTTATGCCTACGTCCATTACTCGAACTTGGCGGCTCTCGCTCTTGAGAAGCTAGGCTTACCGGATCGCGCTCTTGCGTCGGGTTCGCCGTCTTTCCATGTCTGCTCATGGAGTAGACTTTAAATCTTCGATTCGACCGCATATAGGTCAAAATCGCCACTTAGAATTTTGAGAAAAAATATAAAAAAAAAGCGAAAACGGCTATTAGCCGTGGTCGACCTCAGAAATATCTAGAGGTGACTCTTCTATATCTGGCTCATCTCGAGCATCTTCGGGATCTCGACTTATTACATCCGGCTCATCTTGAGCACTTGCGGGAACATTGATTTGAACTAGTGTGGTATCGCTACGTCGCTCTGACCTGGGCGCGATCTCATTGTCTGATGAGGAAGCGTCGTCACTAAGATGAATTTCATCCGGACTATCTTCTGATTCTTCAGACAATTCCAATTCAACATCGGGGTCTCCCTTAGGTGCCGGCCTGATGGCATCGACATGTAATCTCGTCGAAGTTACCCCCTTGTGAATGAGGTAAACTTCATTAGACAATCTCTTTAAAACCTTGTGTGGCCCACTCCACGACGGTGTGAAGGTATGATCCTTCCTGATCCTTTTAGTCATTACCATATCTCCCACTTTATATACGACCGGCGTTACCGCCACTTTGGGCGCGTAACGCCATTGGTAATTTGTTTGATTTTTACGAATCTCCTTGACTCTTTCAAGGCGGGGAACGTCCGCTTGATTACGACGCTCTTGTCTATAAGCGAACATATTCCAATCACCAATCTGCGGTAATTCATAGCCGAGTACTACGAAACTGGGCGTATGCCCCGTAGCGGCGTTTTTTCTTGTTCTCAAGATATATGCCATCTGACTAACATGTCGATCCCACTCGTCGTTGGGTGAACCATATAATAAGGTTTTTAAGATCTTCTTAGCTTCTTGCACCCTCCTTTCTATTGGATTGGCCTGTTGGTGGTAAGCTGCTGTGAAGAATCTTTCAATATTGTTACGTGTACAGAACGTATCGTAAAAGCCGGAATTGAAGTGGCCTCCCTGGTCGGAAATGATGACCCTCGGAACGCCATATCTCGCCACTAGTTCCTCTTCGATAAATTGTGCTATTGTTTTTCCACTGACTTGGGTGAACGCCTTGGCTTCGACCCACTTACTAAATACATCCTCTACCATTAATATATATCGGTTATCTGCATCTTTGGTTCGCTGAAGCGGTCCGATTACATCGACGCTTAGAACTTCGAACGGATGCGATGGAGCATGGCTTCTGAGAGGAGCCTTCGGTTGTGACTGTCTGCTTTTTACGGAATTACAAATAATGCACTCATTTAAATATTTGTTAACTAGTCTCGACAAATTATTAAAATAATAGCGGCCCGAGATGATTCTAACAGTTTCATCGCGGCCGGGGTGACCTACTTCCGGTCGGTCGTGAAAATGAGATATTACTCTCATGACCATACGTTTTGGTACGTATAATTTTTCTATAACATTTTCGCCTCTCGTCCAAAGTGTGCCGCCTATCACTTGTCTTGTATTGACGAATTTCACCTCTGCCTCGGTTTTATCTGCTTGTCGCACTAGAGTATTCCATCGTTCAATTTGGTCTTGGATATCTCTGGAGTGCGTTTGCGCTTCTCTGACCTGATCGTTTAATTCCAATGTGGTAATCACTGATATTCGTTCCTTGTACGAGAATTTTGGTGGGTACATTCTCTCCTCTTCGTCGTCTGCTTCGACGTTTGGGCCTTGAGGATTCCTGCTAAGATAGTCAGCCAATATATTTTCCTTGCCGGGACAATGTTCTATGGTGAAGCTGTATTCCTGAAGTAATAATGACCAACGTGTAAATTTCGTTTTCTCGTCCTTATGCTTATTTAACCATAGTAAAGCTCGATTGTCGGTTTTGACTATAAATGGACGGTCTGCCAAATATATTTTGTATTTCCTTATATAATTAACGACGCTCAAACATTCCAATTCATTAATATGGTATTTTCTCTCCGTCGGAGATAACGTATTACTAGCATAAGAGACGATGTGCTTCTGGTCATTATCCCCCAATTGATATAATACTGCAGATAATCCTATTAAGGATGCGTCCGTCTGCAGTATGAACATTTTATTGAAATCTGGCCGGTGCAGTCCTAGAGGTTTATTCAATACTTCTTTTAGTAAAATAAAAGCTTCTTGGGTTTCCGGATTCCACTTGAAGCGCCAGTCTTTCGAGAGTAGTCGGGTCAAGGGCTTTGTAATTATTGCAACATTAGGGATATATTCACGTACCCAATTACATAGACCAAGGAAACTCTGAAGCTGGCGCCTCGTCGTAGGGGCCGGATAATTTTGTATCTGTAATATGTGTTTTTCTAATGGTTGAGTGGTGTTGGCATTTATTTGATGCCCGAGATAGGTTATGCTTGACGTGGCTACCACACATTTTTCCGGTGACACCTTTAAATTATGCAAACGCAGGCGTTCAAAGACGGCTCTCAGATGGTTTACATGCTGTTCTATATTTTCACTGTAGATGATAATATCATCGAGATATACTTTGCAGAAATGATGCAAGTAGCCGGTCAATACGTCTCTTGCCATAAATTTTTGGAATGTACATGGAGCGGTCTTCAATCCGAAAGGCATCACGTTAAATCGGTAAGATGCTCCATCTAATGTTGTAAACGTAGAATAGTTTTTTGACGACTCCTCAAGAGGGATTTGCCAATATCCACTCTTGAGGTCCAACACCGTAAATATGTTGGCGTTTCCTAGATCCTTTATACTCTCGTATATCTTTGGTAAGACGGATGCTTCGTCTTCCGTTACTTCATTTAAGTGACGATAATCAATGCAGAAGCGAGGCTTCTTGCCGGGCCTTTCAATTATAATGGGAGGCGAACTGTACTGAGCGGTACTCGGTTCTATGACCCCGGCTTTCAGCATCTCTTCAATTTGATCGTACATAACTTTTTTCTTAGAAGGAGACATGGGGTAGGGTTTGATATTGAACGGGCGGTCGTCTTTAACTTTTATTTTATGTTTCGTTGTCACCGTGGTAGCTTGGGTAGGCACCGCGGTGAACAATTCAGCGAATTCCTCGAATAGAGGTTTTAAATTATCGTTTCCGATGATCAGTTCTTCGGGAAGCCGGCATTGCTTCCTTGCTTGATGTGCCGCTTGATTCCAGAAGACGGTTATTCGCTCTTCGGTGCCGACGTAGACACATTTACGTTGATAATCGAATACGACATTGTGAGCATATAAAAACGGGGCTCCCAGAATGAGCTCTTCATTTAAATTTTGAATGACCTGAAACGTGGTCTGAAAGGGTACATCTAGTACATTAACGTTTATGGTCGTAGTCCCGAGGGATTCTACTAAACCATCGCCACAAGCCATAACAAAAGTTTGGGGAGCTGTAAGTTGATCAATGTCGTTCAAAAATTTCGGTTGGATAATATTCCTTGTCGAACCTGTATCCAATAAAGCGTTAACCGCTCGATTATTAATTATAATCTTAATGCGAGGCAGAGGGAAAGCGTCGTTGGTTTGATTGATAGATTCTAATGGAGTGAATCGGTGGGGAGATAGGTTGACTTCTTGATCCTTAAACAGGTAATTAAGGTCAGGAAGGTCATCGAAGTTTTTTAATTTAAACTTCTTGCTTCGGAGCTTCCCCGAGGGTCGCTTCGAGCCTGCTGGGGCCTGGTAGGCGGGGCTGGTACAGTTCGGCCTGGGCCATCGCCTCTGACCCCCGCTTGGTTTCCCGTATTCATATTACGATAGGGATTGTTTGGGCATTCTGCATGAAAATGCCACTGCTCCGTTGGGCAATATCTGCAAGGGCGATACGGAACTCGGGAGTTCCTTACGTCTCCAGTACCCCTTCTCGGTATATCCCCTCTGGGCAGCGAGGAAATATTATTTGCAAAATGCACCCTTGGTGCTGGCGGATTATCTCTTCTTTGAGATCCATTGAATGGTGTCCTAGATGCACCAAAGGAACTGGAGGACGGCTTCGCTAATGCGGAGGGTTCCGTTCTCCAGTTACTGCTCGATTGCTGATTCCCTTGAGCTGAAGCGGTAGAGGTGGACGCTTCTCGGTCTTTGCTTTTTTTTGCATTTTGCAGAATCTCGAATTCTTTATTCTCATCCATGATTTTGGCCATTTGTTCGGTCATCGTCACTAGTGTATTTGTATCTAGTATGACGGCACTCTTTAGGAGCATTTTCATATCAGGTCTCAACTGATTGAAGATGGTAGCCGCCTTCATCGCCTCCGGCTTAAACGGATCGATCCTGTTGAAGAGGCATACCTTCCTGGAAATAAATACTGACGTATTTTCCTCGGCATCTTGTTTCTTGCCATATAAATTAGCTACTGCTTCGGTGAGTACTTCACCTGAATCGTAACGGCTTCTGAACCGCTCGAGGAATAGAGGATACGTGGTAATTAGGGTTCGGTATTGTTCGAACCATTTCCTAGCATCGTCTTTGAGCTGTTCTGATATTTTATACAGACGGTCGTTATCCTGCGTAATTCGTACTCGGACGAAAAATTCCTCCATATGATGAATGAAGGTTTCAGGGTCTTCGTGTTCGAAGCCATGAAATTCCGCATTTGGATGCTTCGACCTATACTTATGCTCGTGTGTGGCTTCGCTTAGAGCTTTGGCAAGACCTGCTGCCATTTGGGCAAACACTTGTTCTGAGGAGGGCTGTATGACTCCTTCAGTGGTACTCGGGCCAACCCCCGAACTACCCAGTACATCCTCCGCGCACGGCCTCTCTAACCCTCTAGAGACGTTGTCCATCACAGATGTCGGCTCGTCGTAAAACTGGAAAGGCGTTGATTCATCCATATCCTTTCCAGAAAGCCCTGCTGACTAACAACGCCCCACGTTGGGCGCCATGTAGAAGAACGCACTACCGGGCGTCAAAATGACGCGACACCAATTTATTTCTCAGGGGGCGCCAGTCGCGTATTACCCCGTTCTTCTACCTCCCAGGCGGGTTCGAGATAAGATGACTTCGGTAGCCGAAAAGCGGGACCAAGGCTGCACTACCACAGATCGGAAACTACGCTCTCTCTGGACCCGAATTCCCTCGTTAGGGGTTTAGGCACCTCTTAATTTCCTGAATTTTTGCATAAAAAAATCCCAACCGAAGAATTTCTCTGCGGAGGGATTAGTTTTGGTACGCGAAAATCGCGTTTTGGTCCATTAATAACGGAATATATTTCTCAAAAAACGCATAAAAAAATCCCTATCGAACCTCCGTAAAACAACCAGAAGGTCGAACGTTAATGCGAATTAACTCGACACATCCGGTTTTCTATACGAAAGTTCCAGGGATTATAGACCGTCAACAGGCCTCAAGATCAATTAAGAAACATTAGTTCAAAGAATCCGTTTATTTAACAGAATTGGTTATACAAAATTCTCAAGAAAGAATCGTGCCTTCCCCAATCAAGGTAGTGACTTTCAGACCATACAAGCGAGAGCGCTCGCGCTAACGATCGATTAGGTAGAAAAGATTCATACGTACCTTCTCAGAATCAAAATGCGAGCTTTTAGAATCATTTCAGACTCTGGGTAAATGAATAATTAAGGCTGACTGAAATTAACTTAAAAAAGTTTTACTAAATGAATTTAGTTTCGCTAGAGACTACCTAGCTTTAAAGTTCTTGTATCGTGGAAATTCACGTACTCAAACACATTCAGAGGACTTATTACTGCATAAGTTGAGTGGCGTTCGATCAGTCCACGACTTACTAACCCTTATCACAGTCGATTAATAATATCGATTTGGCAGCGTCTCACCTTCGAGCGACTATTAGGCAAAATTGAATTTTTGGATTTTTATGCACAAGGCGTTTTCCTCTATAACTTTGTCATTTGAAAAGCCCCGTTATTGGCTTTTCTACCATCGCTTTGTCTGGACTACTCAACGCGTTCGACCAAATTGCGAGCCGCTGGGTCAATCCAAACTCTTTCCATGCGAGAAACCGGCCTTGTACATGTGCATTGATTTTTATCAATTTTTGCTTATCGGCACTACGCCGGCTTTGACAAAATCTTCTATTTTGCCTTTTGGATGCAGTGCATCGTTAAAATTTTATGCTCATACTTTAGAATTGGGCTTTCAATGATCGTACCTCAAAGGTCAATGTCTTTGGTTGAGGAATAAAAATAAAAAATAATTTAAAGTATATTTTCGTGGTACTTTTTAAACTGACTTCGTGGTACTTTTGAAAAATCCAGTTTAAGACCAATTTTAGCGTACTTTTGAAAAATCGATTTTCGAGCCAAATTTCAAGGTACTTTTGAAAAACTAATCTGCGGGTGAAATTTTGGCGTACTTTTGAAAAATCGATTTTCAAGCCAAATTTCAAGGTACTTTTGAAAAGTTAATCCGCGGGTGAAATTTTGGCGTACTTTTGAAAAATTGATTTTCAAGCCAAATTTCAAGGTACTTTTGAAAAGTTAATCTGCGGGTGAAATTTTGGCGTACTTTTGAAAAATCGATTTTCAAGCCAAATTTCAACGCAGTTTTGAAAAATTAGTCTGCAAGTGAAACTTTGGCGTACTTTCGATAAATCGATTCTTGGGCCAAATTTTGACGCCCTTCCAAAAATATTATTTTTCAAAGTCCAATTTATGGTACCTTTGAAAAAGTATATTATTCATAAATCTTTGTCATTATATACTTCTACTCTGATATTCTGAACCAAAAACATTTTTCCTAAGTGAAAATTCGGTGTTTCTTCGAATTTTCGCCTGGTCATTTCCAACGCCTTATAGAACTCAAAACGGTCCTTGTGGACTGATCTGCGCCTCTGCAGACTCCCGAAAATGTCTTTAAATGAAATTTTTGCCTAAGTCGAATTTTGATTATGTCTTCAACTTAGGACGATTTTGGAGAGTTCTACAACAATTCCACGCAGGTAGCTATAGTTGCCTCCGTGGTGTGTTAGTTGTCGCTCCGGAAACCCGGGGTCTTCTAACTCTTGCCACAAATGTGCGACTGGCTGCCTGTCAGTGGTCACCGTTTGTGTCAATTCCTAAGTTGTGCCTATCCTTTCAACTTAGCTACACCGTGCTGATGAGGACCAACGAGTCCGAAACACGTGTCCACGGTTGCTCTTTTTCTTTGCGGTCTTACCCATGATTTTTTCCTGTATATATATATATATATATATATATATATATATATGTATATATATATACATATATATATATATATATATATATATATGTTATATAAAATTATACGCTTATTACCAAGACTTAGCCATAACAAACCTTCACAGGTATATCATATTACATGATAACGACTTCTCTTATTAATTGCTTATCTTCAAGATATCATATTTCACCTTTGTTTCTCATAACTTGTGATGACTGCAGAACTGCATTTCCTTTGTTCTATATTTTGCTTACTCAGGTTCTGTATGTTATAAATATGACTAAACACGCTTTGTTGAATCAGTTATTAAACTCACTTAGAATGAAACACTTCTAATTATTATTATATTCCTTCTCCAAGAGTCAACGTTGGCTCCATTAAATAAATAAATCTTTTTTAAAAAGTCATTCATGTGAACCGTGATCTAACATTGGCGCAGTCGGTAGGATACGTAAACATCATCAGAACAAGAAGCCTAACTGGTAGTGAAGCGTAAGAGAACAAGGAGAACATCTGCAGAAGGTGCCTAACTAGTGCGTGTACATCTACTTGAACAAGGAGACCTTCCTCACTGGTGGTGGCGGATCCCAATCCCTTGACGGACGAAGAACCTACCCATGGAAACGAAACTAACGTAAGTCATTTTAAGAATCATCTCGTACCATTTTACTATTTTATTATTTTTCGCAACTTATTTTATTAAAAGTGTATTATACTGCTAATACACTCGGCGCACAAAGCCAGTTCTCTTGTTAAAGTGAATCCATTCCTTTACAAACGCAACGAAACAAGTTCATTTAAGTTTAAGTTTATTTATTTTCGTATTATACTGCTAATACGAAACATTGTGTATTATACAGCTAATATACAATCCATTTACGCACGCAACGTAACAAGCTAATTTAATTTAAGTTCGTATCATACTGCTGATATGCAACCAATCTTTGTTCAAATAATTTCTAAATACTAAAACCATTGCCAAAACTTCCAGAGAACTGTCAAACTTCCTTCATTATTAGTCAGGGATACAACGTCCAAGAACTTGAAGACAACACATGGCTAGTAATTAATTCCGAACCACTTCACATTACCATCAACTGTCCAAAGAGAGAATCCACAACAGAGTTAATCAACAGAAATTCCATCATCAAACTACAACCAGGATGTTACGCCTATGCAGGCATTACTCGAATACAAGCCAGTGCCAAAGACTTCTCCGAAATTAAGGACAATTCACATCCTATCCAAATTCCTTTTGAATGCTGTAATCACATGCCCGACAAAATCGAAATTCCAAAATTAAAACCACTCAAATTAAACAATCTCGACGTAGAAGATCTAAATATTGCAAAAACCAAATTAGACCAATATTCCAAAGACCTGGATGACCTCATAAACGAGCTTTTTGTGACCAAACACGTATCTTGGTTCACGTATTTCATAATCACTCTCATCATTCTATTAGTTCTACTTTACATAACTTGTAAATGCAGAAGAAGAAGATGTGGAGCATTGCGAATCCAACCTAGAACGGACAACCCTCCTTCACCTCCTTCAGAGCGAAGCAGAGTTTTTACCAAATTTCCTAGACTGATCCCTCCAAGAAAGCGACCCGGTATTAAACCTCAAGAAGAAGAGGACATCGAGTTAACATAGACTTTCATATGTGGAGTTTTACCCTTGTCTATTAATTTAGACCATTGTATTTTATTCTTATCACATTTATGTAATGTACTACTCGCTTATTATTATTATCATTTACCAATTTTAACTTTCATGTATTCTATTATTTTGCTTTGTATTCATTCAACATTGTTTCAATTTATTTTGCATTATATTCATTTAACGTTTCTAACAATTTTCAAAAGTTGCTGCATAACATCAACTTTTTTATTAAGGGGGAAGTTGTTATATAAAATTATACGCTTATTACCAAGACTTAGCCATAACAAACCTTCACAGGTATATCATATTACATGATAACGACTTCTCTTATTAATTGATTGTCTTCAAGATATCATATTTCACCTTTGTTTCTCATAACTTGTGATGACTGCAGAACTGCATTTCCTTTGTTCTATATTTTGCTTACTCAGGTTCTGTATGTTATAAATATGACTAAACACGCTTTGTTGAATCAGTTACTAAACTCACTTAGAATGAAACACTTCTAATTATTATTATATTCCTTCTCCAAGAGCCAACGTTGGCTCCATTAAATAAATAAATCTTTTTTAAAAAGTCATTCATGTGAACCGTGATTTAACATATATATATATATATATATATATATATATATATATATATATATATATATATATATATATATATATATATATATATATAAGGTATCCGTTGGCATCCTACCTAATAACGTTCTCACTTGGCATCCACTAATATACACACTGATATACACAAAATTTATTTAAAGGCTAAGTTAGCATCCTACCTATTTTACGGTTTAATTGGTGTCCTTATGAATATTTTAATCGATGCGTAAAATGACACCCGAATATTAAAATTACAGGTTTAACTGACTTCCGGCGGCGTTGTCAGATGTATGCTATGCTGCTTTATCGTATTTGCCTAGAAGAATATTATTACAAACTGCAGTCTGTCGACGTATAAGTAAATAAGGAAATCTCATCCTGTGAGAATACTAATTTATGTCACAATTTAAGTTTCGAAACATGAAGTTCGCGTAAAAGTGAATTACTTTTTATTTGCTTATAATTGTTATAAAACATATTCTTTATGGGATTTGGCAAACAGTAGAAAAAACAATCTGTATGAACTAAAAAGAAAATGTATCTGCAAATATTGGAAATTAATTTTGTAGATAGTTTTTCTTTTTAGTTCTCACAGATAGTTTTTTCTGCTATTTGTCAATTTATCAAATTTTCTGTACGATATAGGACAGGGTGCTGTAAAGAAATATTATTCAGAAAAATAAAACTGAATTTGTTAAAATTTTGCTCACTTGCAAAGTGACCCTATAAGGGTAAAGTTGGAGTATCACGTATTTTTAACGTTTATTATTATTTATTTGAGTTCTCTTTTACACAAATTATTATTAATTAATCACCTTCTAGATTGTGTTAATATTTTAATGCTTTTCAAATGTATTAGACAATTATAATTTATTCAAAAAATTATATTTTGCTATAAATTTCCAACTTTTTTTAAATTTCACAATAGTTCAAAGAATACGAATTAATAATTATTTTTTCAATTACACCCCCCATGAGAATTATTGGGCCTCAAAATTACCCCATAAGGACAAAAGTAGAGTATCATGTATTTCTAGCATTTATTGTTATTTATTTGCTACTCTTTTTGCAGAAATTCTTTTTAATTAGTCTCAAAAATGTTCTTTATTTTAAATATGAGCAGAAAGTCGATGAAAAGTTCAAAATTTCTTAAAACCTGCACAACTCTAGCTTTATTCTGAAGAAAGTTGGCAATAAACAGGAATAAGTTGCTTAAATAATTTGCAGGTTTCATTAGCAAACTCTTAATAAACAAAATTGTGAAACTAAAAAAACATGGAAATACTACAAATTTGTAACAAAACGTAATTGCTTAAATAAATTATAATTATTTAAGTAAATTAAAATTGTTTAAACAATTTGAAAAACCTTAAAATATTAAGACAAACTGAAATCTGACTAGTTCAAAACTATTTCTATAAAAAAATCTCAAATAAACAATACCCATTCTGAATAATTCTTTCTAAGATTTTGTCCTATCTCTTACAGAAAATAGTATATTGTGTATTTAGGTGTGAAAGCAGTACATTCCCGGACGACGATGCATCGAAGTTCGGGAATGTGCTTTCACACCGAAATACGCATACCATTTTTTCTGAAATCACAATAAATATTATTATAAATTAAGGAATTTGTATTAATGCATAAAATTTCTTTATTAATGAATAACATTTCTTCATTATAATCTAACATTTCTTCATTACATTTCTTCATTACAATCTAACTGCTTACTAATAAATGTAATTTTGATGTATGTGTAAGTGTAAATGTAAGTTTGATTGTTTGTCTGCGTGTATTTATTTACTGTCAAAAATATACATAAAAAACCATACAGGAATGTTACTTTCCCGGCCTATGCCGGGAAAGTAACATTCCCGTACGGTTTTGTTGATCGTTGCTTGGCAACGGATCTTTTCCGGTCTGTTTTCTGATAGTTTCTTAGCACCGGACTAAAATACTGGAATTGTGCATTTTTCGATCTGAAATCGCGCCGAAAATGTAGACATTGCCGATCGATTTCAGAAAAAGTACTTTATAAATGAGAGAAGTTACTTTTTTTTGGTAAATTTCCAAGACATATGAATTGCTCATTTAATCATGCGTCGCTCCCTGGCACACTGTATATGCTTTCTTAGAAAATGTAAGGCTCTTACTGAAACGAGAAATTGGAGATTTTTTTAATTTTTAAAACATAATAACATTGGAAATATCAACTTTATGAAAAAAATTATCGAACATTTCTTGTTGGAAATCGATAAAAAAATATTTAAAAACATTGTTTCATTGAAAAAATGTAATATTTCCTTTTGTTCTAAACAAAATTGTTTTAAACAATATCAGACCGGGTTACCGTCTGGTAACATGGATGCTCATAATCAGTAGTGTCTCCAGAACTGATTCCAACAAATAAACTGCGTCCGAAATGTATTCGAAACTCATACGCCCATACTGCCTGCTATATAACTAGACCTCCCAATTTTATAGACCAGTAACTTCGTAAAAAAAATGCAAATCGGCAAAGAGACCACGGTGTTTTATTTCTACATAAAAACTTTTAAAAAGTCAAAAACCTAAACCACATTCCAATTTAAAAAAATATAAATGACTAAGTTTTAAAATCTAAAAAGGAAGTAACAGGACAAGCTTTACTTGAAAACGTTTTTATTGAAAATAAAATTATATAAAAAAATATATTTTTAAGAAAAAGCTTTTATTTGAAAAAACTGCACTAAAAAGTAAAAATAATTTTTTAAAATTCATACACCTGGAAACCAAAAACTTTGCGGACGGTCATATAGCACTATTGCATAGTTACTTTGCTCAATTGACCGCCCCCAAAGCTTTTGGTTTCCAGGTGTATGAATTTTAAAAAATTATTTAAACTTTTTAGTACAGTTTTTTCAAATGAAGGCTTTTTCTTAAAAATATTTTTTTCATATATTTTTAGTTTTTAGTCTACTTATTTTACAGACAGACAGACAAAACCCTTTCATTTGATACAAATGGCAAGGGAGTCGTGAAGAAAGATAATTTGCCATCCTAGGGCGTCCGCCATATGGGATTTATAATTGCGTTACATAGTTTATCGTATTTTACTCGTCAAACCCTTTCATTTGATTCCATATCAAGGGGGTTCTGGAGAAAAAGACAATCTGCCAGCTTGGGACGTCCTCCATATTGAATTTAGAATGACGTCACATTGTCTTTCGTATTTTACTCGTAAAACCTCTTCATTTGATACCCATATCAATGGGGTTGTGACTAAAAAGCCGATCCGCCATCTTGGGACATCCGCCATATTAGATTTAGATCGATAATGGCTATACTATGTTACATTGTCACCGGACTTATACACGTGTGCCAAATTTCAAAGCTCTAGTGTAATAAGAACTAGTCGAAATTCAGCTTGCAAGATTTCACCAAACAAACATACATTCATACATAACACATTGCAAGTTAAATAAAAGCTTTTAAAAAAATGAATACAACACAAATATTTAGCATTTATGAAAATGTAAACATACGTATTTCAAACCAAAATAATACAATAATGGTAAAATGAAACAAAAACCGAACATCAACTCTTAAAAGGAAATTTATTTTCTCTGTCTGTATAATCCCAGGATTATGTTATGTGTACTTTGTAGTTCTAACACATTATAGTGTAGGCAAATTAGCATTCTGACTAAATAGTTTACCGAATGAATGAATTTTCACGAAACTTTGTGGATTCTGTTCGTTTTGAAGTCTAGATCAAAAATGGCCGCTAATATTGCCTCGCAATTGTTATAAACAATGATCTTGTTGCTAATTTGTTAACTAGTAAAATTGAGGTAAATTAAAATAACAAAATGTCTTTTTAGATAATTTTATGAAAAATAACAACTTTTTACTCTTGTAAAATTTTCGAAAAATGCATATTTTCCGAGATATAGCGGTTGAATTTTTCCAAAAAGGGTTGAAGGTGGAATAAAAAGTGACGAGAAAAATCCATAAATTCGAGTGAATATATTATTAAACTACAAGACTTTTTTTCCTTTATGACTTTTTCCTAAAGTGCACTCTATCCAAGTTTCCCGGAAAAAAACGAAAAAAAGGCCCTTATCGGAAAACGGAAAATATCGTAAACTATGAAATTTAAAAATCTGGAAAAATTAAACGTATAGGTTAATATATTCTTTAAAATTTTGCTCTCTTCTAATTTTTTTGTAACGTACATATTTTCCGAGTTTTCAACAGTTTTTCACTATCAAAATGTATCTAAATTTTTTCATGACACAAAATGCATGTAATCTCTAAAATTGTAATTAATTTATATATATTTAATAGAAAAATATCTAATTTGTGAAAAAAAGAAAGAACGAAAAAATTTCTACTGCAGTCTCGTAAGCAAATATTAAACCACCTTTACCCTTTCAAATAGAAAGACGTAAATTGGACTTTAAGTCGACGAAGTCTACTTATTTTGAACAATAGATAATTACACAAATATCTGTAGAGAAAATGTTTATGAATTTAAAAAACCAAACATATGGTTGAAATTAATATATTTCGGAAAGGATTTCTTACAATAGAGGCCTTACCCCACAAGCGTCCATAATAAGACGCAATAAAACTGTCTTTCAGAAATAGCAATCCTTCATTTCAAAAAGACAAGTCAATTAGTTTCAGATACAATCCATTATTGTCTGTTTAACCGAAACTAGAATAACAGACTCCGAAAATGTAAAAAATTCTAAAATTTATCTGTACAACTCTCTTAGCTGGTGTATTATACATTAATGATAATTTATATAATCAACACAATAGAAAGTAGCTCAATTGAAAATATTAGATTCATCTATAATTATATAACATATAAAATATGCTATAATTAAAATATACAAAAATATTATTTTTAATTTTTGTTACGTTTGTTAAATTATTAAGTATTTTAGTATTTATTTTATTTTGTAATATATCGAAGTTTATGTCGATTTACGTGTATTTTAATATTGAGTAACTGCTATTCTATACTAATAAATTAGAAAAATTATCACATCGCCTGTTATATTACGATTTTACCTATGGACAACCTCTGTTTAATAATAATTAAACAGAGGTTGTCCATTCTTATAATAATAATAAGAAATATGCACGACAACGTACCAGCTGCCTTATTAATTATATACCAAAATAAACGATAATTAATGGACAATAATGAACAAAATAGTTCAGGTCGGTAAGTCTGTTGTTAATTATCAAATGAAATCGCCGAGAATCGCATATACGAAAATGCAATTTTTGTGAGTCAGTCCGTCAATTTCTTTTCAGTATTGAAAGTCACTGCTCATTCTTTTTGCCTGCCTAATGACATGTAAAATCATATATGTAAGTTTTATCTGGCTGTATATAATTTTGTATCGCAAATTACTAAATATAAGCCACTTTTCGAGCGGCTTTACACCGTTATTGTAATACATTCTGGCGATTAAGTAAAATGCTAGAATCTCTAAAACGATTATTTTTTGTGTAATTTTATAGCAATGTGTTCCAGATCTTTTTAACTATTAACTATTTAACTATTAAGTTAATATCTTAAACCGTCCCACAGGAAACGTGCGTACAAAAAATACAGACAGACCGATAGATACAATTTTTTTTGCCCTCAAATTTAAAATCTCGATATTTCATGACATCTAAACCGATTTCAACAAAAAAAAATTGAAGTTTTTTTTTACGATTACTATACTTCCAATCCACTATTTGGATGTGGAAGTAAAATTTACGACTCAAATCATCCAATGTCCCAAATTGGGATACAAATTGTGCGAAAATTATTAAGTAATTATAAATACTGATTTAATGAAGCTAAAATATTATGACATGAGGGTTTATTGATACATCTGAAAGTGTATTTTAAATAAAAAGAAACATTTCTTATTATAAAAACACAATTTGTAATGTTAAATGTTAATAAAATTGAACAGTTTAACAACAGGTATTTTTCTTTATAGTAGTGTAAAATATTACAAAAAAATCTGAGGCCTTGGCTTCTAGTAGGTATACTTATTCACCAAAACTACACTAACATTTTTCTTTGTATGTCTTACAAAACATTTTTTGTAATAAATATAAAATGTTTTTTTCCATGATTTTATTTTAAGGGTAACTAAATGAACTATATTTCACAATAGAAATATGAAACATTTCATTTCTTGTTTCTTATTTATAACAAATTCGGATAAAAACATACATTATTTTTAAGGAAAATATATGCCATTTGATTTATTACTTCCACATCCACGTAGTGGAGTGGAAAGATGTACAAGGTGCGCCATTTAAAACTGCCCATACTTGTAACTTTTTTATTTTTAAGGCGATGACCTTGTTGGGCACATAAAATTATAGACATTTTTAAAGCCTTAAACACGCATACAGAGTGATTTAAAAAAAAATTGAAAAAATTGTTAAGAAAGGAAACTTAATTTCTTTGAATATTTTTTTACCTCACCTTGTACATGAAATGTGTTAATGTTTTCTTATAAAGGTTTTAATTAGCTTCAATTTATGTTAAAAATAAAGTTTTAAGAATAAAAATTCCTATTATTTAGTACATTTTAATAGAGTTGGTTTTTAAAAATATTTATTTCTTTTGTTTCTTGTTGCTGTTTTGTTACGTTGAGGATTTTTTGTGATATGTCTTTTACAAATAAAGCATGAAATTATTATTTACATTTTTTCAGTTATTTTAAAAAAATCAGGAGTCGGAAGGAGTGTTTTTAATTTCTTTCTCTAAAACCAAAAAGAATTTCGGATATGACGTAATAAACATAACATAAATTGAAGCTAATTAAAACTTTTATAAGAAAACATTGACGCAGTTCATGTACAGGATGAGGTAAACAAATATTCAAGGAAATTAAGTTTTCTTTCTTAACAATTATTTTAATTTTTTTTAAATCACTCTGTACACATGTTTAAATGCCTTAAAACTATCTACAATTTGATATGCCCAACATGGTCGTAGTTTAAAAAATAAGAAAGTTGCAAGCCTGGGGAGTTTTAAGTGGCGCACCCTGTATAGTAATCTTAAAAAAAATTTCAAAATGTTTTTTGTTGAAATAATAAATGTCATAAAACGTCGAGATTTTAAATTTAAGAGAGAAAAAATTCTGTCTGTGTGTCGGTCTGTAACTTTTTTGTGCGCACGTTTTCTTCGCAACGGTCTAAGATACTGTTTTCAAATTTGGCACACATATGTTCCATGACGAGATCTGATACTAGATTATGTCTTGCGCTAATTCCGGTGAAGGGTTGTGAGTTAAATAGGGTAAATAGGGAAAAACAATAAAGCAAGCTAATAACAGTCCAGAAACTTAATTTTTAAAATCTTCTATTTAACTTCATTTTAAAAGCTTTGTACGGTAGTTAGTATGTTTGGGTCAAATCGTGCAACCAAAATGGGTCCTGGAGGTATTGTTTAATAGTGGATTCGGCGGCGCCCGGAGAGATTCGAATATGGATTCGGCAGCGCCTGAAAATTGCCTTGGTATTCGACATGGTCCGGAAGTCACCTTGGTGTTTAGCCGTTCCCGAGTATGGATTATGCAGCGCTCGAATATAGATTCGGCGGCGTTCTAATTTGGATTTGGCAGCGCCCGGAAGTTACTTTGGAATTCGGCAGCGCCCAAAAATGGATTCAGCGGCATCCTAATATCGATTCGGCAGCGCCCAGAAATTACCTTGGTATTCAGGCGCGCCCGGATATGGATTTGGCACTATCTTAATATGGATACGGAAACGCCCGGAATTTGCCTTCGTATTCGGCAGCGTCCGGAAGTTCTGGAGGTTTGTCTAGCATTCGGCAACGCCCTTTTATTAAAATTCTGTGACCAATTATTTCCACATACTAGAGTGCAAATATGGTCAAGATGTTTTCCTTTAAAGAGACTTGGATGGGAAATCTGGATGTGGAAATATTGATTCCTTAGGCAGCGGTTTTATTCCAAAAGCTACAACAAAGTGTGAATGAATTATTTTATCACAACTCAATTGAGAGTAATACTCCAATTTCGATTTTCATAAAAAAAGTAATCTTTTAACAAATAGCCACAACTTTGACAATTTTTATTGTAGAAGAACCGGAATGTATTAAATTGAATTACCTTTCAACGTTGTAATAACCAATTTCAGACCCTTCGGTTTTTAAATTATTCACGAAAAATACGTGTTGAAATTTACCATTTAGAAAGGGACGAAAAAACACAAAACCTTAAAAAAAATAATATCTCGAACAATCTTTGAACGGGACTAATCTGAAATTTAAGGTAAAGTTAATTTCTTATGTTTCAGTCGTACAAATAACAGTTTTTGACATAATTCGTAATTTTCAAGATATTTCCAGAAACCCATTTTTTAACGAATTGCTAGATACAACGAATCAAAAATTTACATTCAAACTATACAAATTGAGCGGAAATATTAACAAAATTGTATGACTTTTATATCAACTTTATTATTCTAATTATAACATGTTGTTTGAGTGATCTATAATAATTAATATCATGAGAGAAATAGAAGTAAAAATTGTTGAATTACTTAAACACTATCAACGAAAAAACTAGCTCGAATTAAAACTAAAATATACTTTACGTGCAATATGTACATACAATATGTTTACTTAAAGTAAACTGCAATTAAATTTTAATTTTATTTATATAAATATTTACTTTGGAAAAAACTTTGTTAGTTTAGATGAATTATAGTTTTACAGATATCTATGAACTTACATTTAGAATCCCGAGGTTGTAGATGCTCCAAACTGATTAATTTTGAAGCACAGTGGCAAGTGTAAAGTAAAAAATATATTATAATTTAAGCTATCAAACTTTGTCGTATAATTTTTTCCATCTTGTTAGTTTCAATTCGACAGCTTTATCTTTAACGGTGTCTTAGTAACTCTACAACTCTTTCAAACATGCATTTCTCTACAAGAGGTTGTTCTTGGGTCACCTGTCACCTACTATACTTTTCTTAAATATAATCCAATAAGAAATCCAAAAATTTAAACAAAACGAATTAAAATAATCTCCAACATACACTAGTTCACAAGTTCAAAGACGTGTTAATTCTTGATAAAGCTTGTAAAAATGTGAGTGAGGGCACATTGGATAAACAATTGCAAAAGTTATAAACAAATTAAGATTCAAGAAATAACGAGCTTCGTTTCTTGAAAATAACTCGGAAACCGTTAATATTTAAGAAATTTAAAAAAAAGATTCTTGAAGAGGAAGAAATTTCCAATAGAAAAGTCAGAACTCCCGGTATTCTATCTCTATTATTAATAATTTTAATTTAATGTTGAAAATAAGGCTTCGTGCGGCAAACGCTAAGCCGTTACGAAACCGGCCGTAATAAGTAAAAATATTTTTTTATGTATTAAATATTAATTTAAAATTTTTAAAAAACTATGGTATTATTCAGACATTTAAAGAAAAAAAATCCAGATTTTTCATAAAATGAGCCTATTGTTAATTAACAATTTTTTTTAGAGCTTACGTTTGTATTTCAAGTCGGATAATTGTTAAGCAAAAGCCACTAAAATTATTACGTTTCCTTTAGACCTTATATCAACTATACTGTACGAGATTATGACATTGCGATATTTTTAATTGTTATAGTCTATTAGTTATTAATTATTTAAGATAACAAAAAACTAAGAAATTAAAAAAAAAAAGGTTGACATTTTTTTTATTAATTTTAATTATTATTACTGTTTTATATTCAAAAATAACATAAGATTACATAAACTTTAAATTTTTAGTGTTATTTGTTTAAACAAATTTTATAAACAAATAGATAAATTACTTATTTTTGAAAAACATTTTTTGCCATTTTATTTGTTATAAAATATTATGAATTAAAAAAAAATTTTTTCTTAAAAACATTTTTTAATTGTTTATAATCATTTTTTTCCTTTTTTCATTATTTAAACAAGTTATTAAGTAAAAATTTTAGTCTTAAAACCTATTATTTGCAATTCTCTACAAGGTGGAATTTTTTTTTGTTGTTAATTTATTTGTTTATTCAATAAATAATTTGTTATTAACAACCTCCGAATGTGTTTATATTTTTTTAGATAGAAAAAAAAAAATTAAAAAAAAACAACCGTATACATAAACACATAAAAAAGAAAAAATGTTAATATTTCTTATAGAATTTTAAATATTATAAATGTTTTTTGACATATTTATGTATACGGTTGTTCTGGTTATTTTTTTCTATCTAAAAAAATATAAACACATTCGGCGATTGTTAATTAGAAATTGTTTATTAAATAAACAAATTAATTAATAACAAAAATTCCACCTTGTAGAGAATTGCAAATAAAAAATTTTAAGAATATTTTTTTTCTTAATAATTTGTTCAAATGAAGAAAAACGGGAAAAAATAATTATAAACAATTAAAAAAATGTTTTAAGAAAATTTTTTTTTTCAAAAATACGTAATTTGTCTATTTCTTTATAAAATTTGTTTAAACAATTAGCACTAAAAATTTAAAGTTTATATAATTTTATAGTATGTTTGAATATAAAAACAGTAATAATAATAATTTTAAAATTAATAAAAAAAAATTTTCAACCTCTATTTAATTTCTTAGTTTCTTGTTAGCTTAAATAATTAATAACTAATAGACTGTAACAATTAAAAACATCGCAATGTCATAATCTCATAAAATATACTTGACATAAGGTCAGGAAGGAAATAATTTTAGTGGCTTTTGTTTAACAATTTTCCGACTTGAAACAAACGTAAACTCAAAAAAAAAAAAAAATTGTTAATTAACGAGCTCATTTTATGAAAAATCGGTAAAAAAATTTTTTCCAACGGGATTGTTCCTTTAAGTGTCTAAATAATAACGTAATTAAAAAAAAATTATATTAATACTTGACAATATAAAAAAATTGTTTTGCTTCTTACGACCGGTTTCAGAGTATCGTAACGGTTTAGCGTTCGCCGTGCGAAGCCCCATTTTCAACATTAAATTAAAGCTATTAATAGTAGAGATAGAGTTCCAGAAGTCCAGACTTTTTTATTGGAAATTTCTTCCTCTTTAAGAACCTCTTTTTTTAATTTCTCAATTATTAATAGTTTTCGAGTTATTTGCAAAAAACGAAACTCGTCATTTTTTTCAATCTTAATTTGCTTATAACTTTTTCACATTTTTCTAGACATCATTCCGAATCCAATGAGCCCCCACTTATATTTTTACAAGCTTTATCAAGAATTAACACGTGTTTGAACTTGCGAATTAGACTAAATAAGATTCTTTTACATTAACATAATTTTGTAGTTTATCACTTATCTAAAATATTTTTGCTAATAACTTTTCTCTTATTTCTGTAGTTTAATTAAACTACAGAACACTATTTTACTTATAGCCTTGCTGAACCATATTTAACAAAAGTTGTTTGCAATCAAGAGGTACAAATTCCGTCCTCATTTTAACAGTTACACGAATTGTCTCCACTAAGTTTACTTTTCCTAGTAGTAATATATTCGAGCAAACTAAAACATCTGGATCAACATGTGGTATATAATAACCTACTTCCACGGTGTTGCCAGCTGACTAGATGCCATCTAAACCGCTTCTGTGGTCAGCAGGTATTCAAAATGAATATTTTTCGAGCGACAGGCACGGCAGCTAGTAACAAACCGCTGAACTAAAATATTCACTAGGGTGTTAAAATGGGTCACTTGACCTCCTACTTAAAATAAGTTTTAATGGCATAATACGACATCTACGATGCCCCTGCGTTAATATCTCTAGCAGGTCAGATGGCATCCGAATACCGGATGCCATCTGACTCGTGGATGCCAACTGAACCTAAAATTTTACATTGTGAGATGCCAACGAATACCTTCTATATATATATATATATATATATATATATATATATATATATATATATATATATATATATATATATATATATATATATATATATATATATATATATATATATATATATATATATATATATATATATATTTATATAAGGTATTAGTTGGCATCTCACAATGTAAAATTTTAGGTTCAGTTGGCATCCACGAGTCAGATGGCATCCGGTATTCGGATGCCATCTGACCTGCTAGAGATATTAACGCAGGGGCATCGTAGATGTCGTATTATGCCATTAAAACTTATTTTAAGTTGGAGGTCAAGTGACCCATTTTAACACCCTAGTGAATATTTTAGTTCAGCGGTTTGTTACTAGCTGCCGTGCCTGTCGCTCGAAAAATATTCATTTTGAATACCTGCTGACCACAGAAGCGGTTTAGATGGCATCTAGTCAGCTGGCAACACCGTGGAAGTAGGTTATTATATACCACATGTTGATCCAGATGTTTTAGTTTGCTCGAATATATTACTACTAGGAAAAGTAAACTTAGTGGAGACAATTCGTGTAACTGTTAAAATGAGGACGGAATTTGTACCTCTTGATTGTAAACAACTTTTGTTAAGGATGGTTCAGCAAGGCTATAAGTAAAATAGTGTTCTGTAGTTTAATTAAACTACAGAAGTAAGAGAAAAGTTATTAGCAAAAATATTTTAGATACGTGATAAACTACAAAATTATGTTAATGTAAAAGAATCTTATTTAGTCTAATTCACAAGTTCAAACACGTGTTAATTCTTGATAAAGCTTGTAAAAATATAAGTGAGGGCTCATTGGATTCGGAATTACGTCTAGAAAAATGTGCAAAAGTTATAAACAAATTAAGATTGAAAAAAACGACGAGTTTCGTTTTTTGCAAATAACTCGAAAACTATCAAAAATTGAGAAATTAAAAAAAAGAGGTTCTTAAAGAGGAAGAAATTTCCAATAAAAAAGTCTGGACTTCTGGAACTCTATCTCTACTATTAATAACTTTAATTTAATGTTGAAAATGGGGCTTCGCACGGCAAACGCTAAACCGTTACGATACTCTGAAACCGATCGTAAGAAGCAAAACAATTTTTTTATATTTTCAAGTATTAATATAATTTTTTTTTAAATTGCGTTATTATTTAGACACTTAAAGGAACAATATCCCGTTGGAAAAATTTTTTTTACCGATTTTTCATAAAATGAGCTCGTTGTTAATTAACATTTTTTTTTTAAGTTTACGTTTATGTTTCAAGTCGGAAAATTGTTAAACAAAAGCCACTAAAATTATTTCGTTTCGTGAGGACCTTATGTCAACTATATTTTATTTGATTATGACATTGCGATGTTTTTAATTGTTACAGTCTATTAGTTATTAATTATTTAAGCTAACAAGAAACTAAGAAATTAAATAGAGGTTGAAAATTTTTTTTTATTAATTTTGAAATTATTAGTTTTACTGTTTTTATATTCAAAAATACTATAAAATTATATAAACTTTAAATTTTTAGTGCTATTTGTTTAAACAAATTTTATAAAGAAATAGATAAATTACGTATTTTTGAAAAAAAAAATTTTTCTTAAACATTTTTTTAATTGTTTATAATTATTTTTTCCCGTTTTTCTTCATTTAAACAAATTATTAAGAAAAAAAATATTCTTAAAATTTTTTATTTGCAATTCTCTACAAGGTGGAATTTTTGTTATTAATTAATTTGTTTATTTAATAAACAATTTCTAATTAACAATCGCCGAATGTGTTTATATTTTTTTAGATAGAAAAAAATAACCAGAACAACCGTATACATAAATATGTCAAAAAACATTTTTAATATTTAAAATTTAAAATTCTATAAGAAATATTAACATTTTTTTTATGTGTTTATGTATACGGTTGTTTTTTTTTTAATTTTTTTTCTATCTAAAAAAATATAAACACATTCGGAGGATGTTAATAACAAATTATTTATTAAATAAACAAATAAATTAACAACAAAAAAAAATTCCACCTTGTAGAGAATTGCAAATAATAGGTTTTAAGACTAAAATTTTTACTTAATAACTTGTTTAAATAATGAAGAAAGGAAAAAAATTATTATAAACGATTAAAAAATGTTTTTAAGAAAAAATTTTTTTTTAATTCATAATATTTTATAACAAATAAAATGGCAAAAAACGTTTTTCCAAAATAAGTAATATATCTATTTGTTTATAAAATTTGTTTAAACAAATAACACTAAAAATTTAAAGTTTATGTAATCTTATGTTATTTTTGAATATAAAACCAGTAATAATAATTAAAATTAATAAAAAAAATGTCAACCTTTTTTTTTTAATTTTTTAGTTTTTTGTTATCTTAAATAATTAATAACTAATAGACTATAACAATTAAAAATATCGCCATGTCATAATCTCGTAGAGTATAGTTGATATAAGGTCTAAAGGAAACGTAATAATTTTAGTGGCTTTTGCTTAACAATTATCCGACTTGAAATATAAACGTAAGCACTAAAAATAATTGTTAATTAACAAATAGGCTCATTTTATGAAAAATCTGGATTTTTTTTAAATGTCTGAATAATACCATAGTTTTTTAAAATTTTTAAATTAATATTTAATACATAAAAAAATATTTTTACTTATTACGGCCGGTTTCGTAACGGCTTAGCATTTGCCGCACGAAGCCTTATTTTCAACATTAAATTAAAATTATTAATAATAGAGATAGAATACCGGGAGTTCTGACTTTTCTATTGGAAATTTCTTCTTCTTCAAGAATCTTTTTTTAAAATTTCTTAAATATTAATGGTTTTCGAGTTATTTTCAAAAAACGAAGCTCGTTATTTCTTCAATCTTAATTTGTTTATAACTTTTGCGGGTTTGACAGTTTTGCACATTTTTCTAGACGTCATTCCGAATTCAATGTGCCCTCACTCACATTTTTACAAGCTTTATCAAGAATTAACACGTCTTTGAACTTGTGAACTAGTGTATGTTGGAGATTATTTTAATTCGTTTTGTTTAAATTTTTGGATTTCTTATTGGATTCTATTTAAGAAAAGTATAGTAGGTGACCCAAGAACAACCTCTTGTAGAGAAATGCATGGTTGAAAGAGTTGTAGAGTTACTAAGACACCGTTAAATATAAAGCTGTCGAATTGAAACTAACAAGATGGAAAAAATTATACGATAAAGTTTGATAGCTTAAATTATAATATATTTTTTACTTTACACTTGCCACTGTGCTTCAAAATTAATCAGTATGGAGCATCTACACCTCGTGATTTTAAATGTAAGTTCATAGATATCTGTAAAACTATAATTCATCTAAACTAACAAAGTTTTTTCCAAAGTATATATTTATATAAATAAAATTAAAATTTAATTGCAGTTTACTTTAAGTAAACATATTGTACATATTGCACGTAAAGTATATTTTAGTTTTAATTCGAGCTAGTTTTTTCGTTGATAGTGTTTAAGTAATTCAACAATTTTTACTTCTATTTCTCTCATGATATTAATTATTATAGGTCACTCAAACAACATGTTATAATTAGAATAATAAAGTTGATATAAAAGTCATACAATTTTGTTAATATCTCGCGCAATTTGTATAGTTTGAATGTAAATGACCGTTATTTTTGATTCGTTGTATCTAGCAATTCGTTAAAAAATGGGTTTCTGGAAATATCTTGAAAATTACGAATTATGTCAAAAACTGTTATTTGTACGACTTGAAACATAAGAAATTAACTTTACCTTAAATTTCAGATTAGTCCCGTTCAAAGATTGTTAGAGATATTATTTTTTTAAGGTTTTGTGTTTTTTCGTCCCTTTCTAAATGTCAAATTTCAACACGTATTTTTCGTGAATAACTTAAAAACCGAAGGGTCTGAAATTGGTTATTACAACGTTGAAAGGTAATTCAATTTAATACATTTCGGTTCTTCTACAATAAAAATTGTCAAAGTTATGGCTATTTGTTAAAAAATTACTTTTTTTATGAAAATCGAAATTGGAGTATTTCTCTCAATTGAGTTGTGATAAAATAAATCATTCAAAATTTGTTGTAGCTTTTGGAATAAAACCGCTGCCTAAGGAATCAATATTTCCACATCCAGATTTCCCATCCAAGTCTCTTTAAAGGAAAACATCTTGACCATATTTGCACTCTAGTATGTGGAAATAATTGGTCACAGAATTTTAATAAAAGGGCGTTGCCGAATGCTAGCCAAACCTCCAGAACTTCCGGACGCTGCCGAATACGAAGGCAAATTCCGGGCGTTTCCGTATCCATATTAAGATAGTGCCAAATCCATATCCGGGCGCGCATGAATACCAAGGTAATTTCTGGGCGCTGCCGAATCGATATTAGGATGCCGCTGAATCCATTTTTGGGCGCTGCCGAATTCCAAAGTAACTTCCGGGCGCTGCCAAATCCAAATTAGAACGCCGCCGAATCTATATTCGAGCGCTGCATAATCCATATTCGGGAACGGCTAAACACCAAGGTGACTTCCGGACCATGTCGAATACAAAGGCAATTTTCAGGCGCTGCCGAATCCATATTCGAATCTTTCCGGGCGCCGCCGAATCCACTATTAAACAATACCTCCAGAATCCATTTTGGTTGCACGATTTGACCCAAACATACTAACTACCGTACAAAGCTTTTAAAATGAAGTTAAATAGAAGATTTTAAAAATTAAGTTTCTGGACTGTTATTAGCTTGCTTTATTGTTTTTCCCTATTTACCCTATTTAACTCACAACCCTTCACCGGAATTAGCGCAAGACATAATCTAGTACCAGATCTCGTCATGGAACATATATGTGCCAAATTTGAAGACAGTATCTTAGACGACCGTTGCGAAGAAAACGTGCGCACAAAAAAGTTACAGACCGACACACTGACAGAATTTTTTTCTCTCTTAAATTTAAAATCTCGACGTTTTATGACATTTACTATTTCAGCAAAAAACATTTTGAAATTTTTTTTAAGATTACTATGCAGGGTGCGCCACTTAAAACTCCTCAGGCTTGCAACTTTCTTATTTTTTAAACTACGACCATGTTGGGCATATCAAATTGTAGATAATTTTAAGGCATTTAAACATGTGTACAGAGTGATTTAAAAAAAATTAAAATAATTGTTAAGAAAGAAAACTTAATTTCCTTGAATAATTGTTTACCTCATCCTGTACATGAACTGCGTCAATGTTTTCTTATAAAAGTTTTAATTAGCTTCAATTTATGTTATGTTTATTACGTCATATCCGAAATTCTTTTTGGTTTTAGAGAAAGAAATTAAAAACACTCCTTCCGACTCCTGATTTTTTTAAAATAACTGAAAAAAAAATCCTCAACGTAATAAAACAGCAACAAAAAACAAAAGAAATAAATATTTTTAAAAACAAACTCTATTAAAATGTACTAAATAATAGGAATTTTTATTCTTAAAACTTTTTTTTTAACATGAATTGAAGCTAATTAAAACCTTTATAAGAAAACATTAACACATTTCATGTACAAGTTGAGGTAAAAAAATATTCAAAGAAATTAAGTTTCCTATCTTAACAATTTTTTCAATTTTTTTTTAAATCATCTGTATGCGTGTTTAAGGCTTTAAAAATGTCTACAATTTGATGTGCCCAACAAGGTCATCGCTTTAAAAATAAAAAAGTTACAAGTATGGGCAGTTTTAAGTGGCGCACCCTATACATCTTTCCACTCCACTACGTGGATGTGGAAGTAATAAATCAAATGGCATATATTTTCATTAAAAATAATGTATGTTTTTATCCGAATTTGTTATAAATAAAAACAAGAAATGAAATGTTTCATATTTCTATTGTGAAATATAGTTCATTTAGTTATCCTTAAAATAAAATCATGGAAAAAAACATTTTATATTTATTACAAAAAATGTTTTGTGAGACATACCAAGAAAAATGTTAGTGTAGTTTTGGTGAATAAGTATACCTACTAAAAGCCTCAGAATTTTTATAATATTTACACTACTATAAAGAAAACTACCTGTTGTTAAACTTGAGGCATGTTCAATTTTATTAACATTTAACATTACAAATTGTGTTTTTATAATAAGAAATGTTTCTTTTTATTTAAAATACACTTTCAGATGTATCAATAAACCCTCATGTCATAATATTTTAGCTTCATTAAATCCGTATTTATAATTACTTAATAATTTTCGCACAATTTGTATCCCAATTTGGGACATTGGATGATTTGAGTCGTAAGTTTTATTTCCACATCCAAATAGTGGATTGGAAGTATAGTAATCGTAAAAAAAAACTTCAATTTTTTTTTTGTTGAAATCGGTTTAGAATGTCATGAAATATCGAGATTTTAAATTTGAGGGCAAAAAAAATTGTATCTATCGGTTTGTCTGTATTTTTTGTACGCACGTTTCCTGTGGGACGGTTTAAGATATTAACTTAATAGTTGTTACGTGTATGTATTATAAAAAGATCTGGAACACATTGCTATAAAATTACACAAAAAATAATCGTTTTAGAGATTCTAGCATTTTACTTAATCGCCAGAATGTATTTACAATAACGGTGTAAAAGCCGCTCGAAAAGTGGCTTATATTTGGTAATTTTTTAGTTTCGGAGTCTGTTATTCTAGTTTCGGTTAAACAGACAATAATGGGTTGTATCTGAAACTAATTGACTTGTCTTTTTGAAATGAAGGATTGCTAGTTCTGAAAGACAGTTTTATTGCGTCTTATTATGAACGCTTGTGGGGTAAGGCCTCTATTGTAAGAAACCATTTCCGAAATATATTTATTTCAACCATATGTTTTGTTTTTTAAATTCATAAACATTTTCTCTACAGATATTTTAAAGGATGTCTATTGTTCAAAATAAGTAGACTTCATCGACTTACAGTCCAATTTACGTCTTTCTATTTGAAAGGGTAAAGGTGGTTTAATATTTGCTTACGAGACTGCAGTAGAAATTTTTTCGTTCTTTCTTTTCTTCACAAATTAGATATTTTTTTATTAAATATATATAAATTAATTACAATTTTAGAGATTACATGCATTTTGTGTCATGAAAAAATTTAGATACATTTTGATAGTAAAAAACTGTTGAAAACTCGGAAAATATGTACGTCACAAAAAAATTAGAACAGAGCAAAATTGTAAAGAATATACGTTTGAATTTTTCCAGATTTTTAAATTTCATAGTTTACGATATTTTCCGTTTTCGGATAAGGGCCTTTTTTTTCGGTTTTTTCCAGGAAACTTGGACAGAGTGCACTTTAGGAAAAAGTCATAAAGGAAAAAAAGTCTTGTAGTTTAATAATATATTCACTCGAATTTATGGATTTTTCTCGTCACTTTTTTTTCCACCTTCAACCCTTTTTGGAAAAATTCAACCGCTATATCTCGGAAAATATGCATTTTTCGAAAATTTTACGAGAGTAAAAAGTTGTTATTTTTCATAAAATTATCTAAAAAGACATTTTATTTTTTAAATTTACCTCAATTTTACTAGTTAACAAATTAGCAACAAGATCATTGTTTATAATAATTGCGAGGCAATATTAGCGGCCATTTTTTTTTTTTGGAGTTTGATCTAGACTTCAAAACGAACAGAATCCACAAAGTTTTGTGAAAATCCATTCATTCGATAAACTATTTAGTCAAAATGCTAATTTGCCTACACTATAATGTGTTAGAACTACAAAGTACACATAACATAGTCCTGGGATTATATAGACAGAGAAAATAAATTTCCTTTTAAGAGTTGACGTTCTGTTTTTGTTTCATTTTACCATTATTGTATTATTTTGGTTTGAAATACGTATGTTTACATTTTCATAAATGCTAAATATTTGTGTTGTATTCATTTTTTTAAAAGCTTTTATTTAACTTGCAATGTGTTATGTATGAATGTATGTTTGTTTGGCGAAATCTTGCAAGCTGAATTTTGACTAGTTCTTATTATACTAGAGCTTTGAAATTTGGCACACGTGTATAAGTCCGGTGACAATGTAACATAGTATAGCCACTATCGGTCTAAATCCAATATGGCGGACGTCCCAAGATGGCGGACCGGCTTTTTAGTCACAACCCTATTGATATGGGTATCAAATGAAGGGGTTTTACGAGTAAAATACGATAGACAATGTGACGTCATTCTAAATTCAATATGGCGGACGTCCCAAGCTGGCAGATCGCCTTTTTCTTCACAACCCCCTTGATATGGAATCAAATGAAAGGGTTTGACGAGTAAAATACGATGAACTATGTAACGCCATTATAAATCCAATATGGCGGACGCCCTAGGATGGCAAATTATCTTTCTTCACGACTCCCTTGCCATTTGTATCAAATGAAAGGGTTTTGTCTGTCTGTAAAATAAGTAGACTAAAAAGTAAAAAATAAAATTATATAAAAAAAATATTTTTAAGAAAAAGCCTTCATTTGAAAAAACTGTACTAAAAAGTTTAAATAATTTTTTAAAATTCATTCACATGGAAACCAAAAGCTTTGGGGGCGGTCAATTGAGCAAAGAAACTATGTAATAGTGCTATATGACCGTCCGCAAAGTTTTTGGTTTCCAGGTGTATGAATTTTAAAAAATTATTTTTACTTTTTAGTACAGTTTTTTCAAATAAAAGCTTTTTCTTAAAAATACTTTTTTTTATATAATTTTATTTTCAATAAAAACGTTTTCAAATAAAGCTTGTCCTGCTACTTCCTTTTTAGGTTTTAAAACTTAGTCATTTATATTTTTTTAAATTGGAATGTGGTTTAGGTTTTTGACATTTTAAAAATTTTTATGTAGAAATGAAACACCGTGGTCTCTTTGCCGATTTTCATTTTTTTTACGAAGTTGTTACTGGTCTATAAAATTGGGAGGTCTAGTTATATAGCAGGCAGTATGGGCGTATGAGTTTCGAATACATTTCGGACGCAGTTTATTTGTTGGAATCAGTTCTGGAGACACTACTGATTATGAGCATCCATGTTACCAGACGGTAACCCGGTCTGATATTGTTTAAAACAATTTTGTTTACAACAAAAGGAAATATTACATTTTTTCAATGAAACGTTGTTTTTAAATATTTTTTTATCGATTTCCAACAAGAAATGTTCGATAATTTTTTTCATAAAGTTGATATTTCCAATGTTATTGTGTTTTAAAAATTAAAAAATCTCCAATTTTTCGTTTCAGTAAGAGCCTTACATTTTCTAAGAAAGCATATACAGTGTGCCAGGGAGCGACGCATGATTAAATGAGCAATTCATATGTCTTGGAAATTTACCAAAAAAAAGTAATTTCTCTCATTTATAAAGTACTTTTTCTGAAATCGATCGGCAATGTCTACATTTTCGGCGCGATTTCAGATCGAAAAATGCACAATTCCAGTATTTTAGTTCGTTGCTAAGAAACTATCAGAAAACAGACCGGAAAAGATCCGTTGCCAAGCAACGATCAACAAAACCGTACGGGAATGTTACTTTCAGTAGTAGTAACATACAGTAAGTAACATTCCCGTATGGTTTTTTATGTATATTTTTGACAGTAAATAAATACACGCAGACAAACAATCAAACTTACATTTACACTTACACATACATCAAAATTACATTTATTAGTAAGCAGTTAGATTGTAATGAAGAAATGTAATGAAGAAATGTTAGATTATAATGAAGAAATGTTATTCATTAATGAAGAAATTTTATGCATTAATACAAATTCCTTAATTTATAATAATATTGATTGTGATTTCAGAAAAAATAGTATGCGTATTTCGGTGTGAAAGCACATTCCCGAACTTCGATGCATCTTCGTCCGGGAATGTACTGCTTTCACACCTAAATACACAATATACTATTTTCTGTAAGAGATAGGACAAAATCTTAGAAAGAATTATTCAGAATGAGATTTTTTATAGAAATAGTTTTGAATTAGTCAGATTTCAGTTTGTCTTAATATTTTAAGGTTTTTCAAATTGTTTAAACAATTTTAATTTACTTAAATAATTATAATTTATTTAAGCAATTACGTTTTGTTACAAATTTGTAGCATTTCCATCTTTTTTTAGTTTCACAATTTTGTTTATTAAGAGTTTGCTAATGAAACCTGCAAATTATTTAAGCAACTTATTCCTGTTTATTGCCAACTTTCTTCAGAATAGAGCTAGAGTTGTAAAGGTTTTAAGAAATTTTGAACTTTTCATCGACTTTCTGCTCATATTTAAAATAAAGAACATTCTTGAGACTAATTAAAAATAATTTCTGCAAAAAGAGTCGCAAATAAATAACAATAAATGCTAGAAATACATGATACTCTACTTTTGTCCTTATGGGGTCATTTTGAGGCCCAATAGTTCTCATGGGGGGTGTAATTGAAAAAATAATTATTAATTCGTATTCTTTGAACTATTGTGAAATTTAAAAAAAGTTGGAAATGTTACAAATTTATAGCAAAATATAATTTTTTGAATAAATTATAATTGTCTAATACACTTGAAAAGCATTAAAATATTAACACAATCTAGAAGGTGATTAATTAATAATAATTTGTGTAAAAGAGAACTCAAATAAATAATAATAAACGTTAAAAATACGTGATACTCCAATCACTTTGCAAGTGAGCAAAATTTTAACAAATTCAGTTTTATTTTTCTGAATAATATTTCTTTACAGCACCCTGTCCTATCTCGTACAGAAAATTTGATAAATTGACAAATAGCAGAACAAAACTATCTGTGAGAACTAAAAAGAAAAACTATCTACAAAATTAATTTCCAATCTTTGCAGATAGATTTTCTTTTTAGTTCATACAGATTGTTTTTTCTACTGTTTGCCAAATCCCATAAAGAATATGTTTTATAACAATTATAAGCAAATAAAAAGTAATTCACTTTTACGCGAACTTCATGTTCGAAACTTAAATTGTGACATAAATTAGTATTCTCACAGGATGAGATTTCCTTATTTACTTATACGTCGACAGACTGCAGATTGTAATAATATTCTTCTAGGCAAATACGATAAAGCAGCATAGCATACATCTGACAACGCCGCCGGAAGTCAGTTAAACCTGTAATTTTTATATTCGGGTGTCATTTTACGCATCGATTAAAATATTCATAAGGACACCAATTAAACCGTAAAGTAGGTAGGATGCTAACTTAGCCTTTAAATAAATTTTGTGTATATCAGTGTGTATATTAGTGGATGCCAAGTGAGAACGTTATTAGGTAGGATGCCAACGGATACCTTATATAAATATATATATATATATATATATATATGTATATATATATATATATATATATATATATATATATATTGTTCTGATATCTCTTTTATGCTTTAAAGTAGCTACCTTTTGTTAATAAATATTTAAATGAGAGTTTATTTGATTTTTTAAAAGTAATATTTAAATATTTGCCTAGGGCGCCATATACCTATTGGTATAACCTAATTGTAAACACGAGACAACTGTGCATTGCCTGCAGCCAGTTGCTCTTATCTCAGGAGCCGGTTCAAACCTAGATATGTGGGGTTCAAATAAGGATACGTTACACTTTTAAAATAAGGAAACAATGTATTAAATTAATGTGAAATTCTATAAATGATTATAAAAATACCTTAAAATTAGTGACTATAGCTTTTACTTATAATTTGTCTATGCTCGAGACTTGATGAGATTCAATTTATATTTATTACTGTAAGATCTTACTCATTATTCGAATTGATGACACTAGCGCTCACAATCTGTCGTATCTTCTTCCCTCTGAGTCCACGGATCTGCCAGTTTCATAAGACGTCTATCATCAAACAATAAGGCTGACAATCTTAAATTTTAAAAGTTATTATCTTGAACTTATCTTGATTTCGGTGATTCTATCTGTTGTTGTTGAGTTCCTATTTGGTAAAATTCTCGTTCCGTAGCTGTTCGACACAGTTTTGTTTACACTTCGCTAATTCCACTTTCAGTGGTAAATGAAAATTTTCAAATTATAATTCAATTATTCCTTGCCTTTTATCAATAACTTGTAGAGTTACTACACGTAACTCCTTAAAATTCAATTAAATTTTGTTGTATTTTGCTTACAACAACCATTTCTTTCGACCCTTCTCAATATGTCACTTTTTTCTTTTCAGTCAAAAAATTCTCTGCCAAATTTTATCTTTATCCTACTGGATTTTACATTTTTCAAAATATTAAAAATTTTCAGACTAACAAATTTTCTTAAAACTACCTAGTTATATAGAATTCCCTTACTATTACTAATTAACAAACCTATTTAAATACTTCCTAATACCCATTTTAACAATATAATAGTTTTCTACCTTTTAACAACTTGTTTCTATTTATAACATATCCTTGTTTTCAAACTACACACAGGAATGTTGCGGTGGTTACACACAACGCACAGTCATCTCACGTCAGTAAACGTATGTCTTGAGACAACATCCCTTCTCAAACGCAAAACGGGAATGTCATAATATCCCCCCCCCCAATTTAAATACATTTTTTAAAATTTTAAATAATTTTTTTACATTTGTAAATCAGATATGACGTTCACAGTTTTCCTACTATGTTGACCTGGTATATACGGATAAAGTAGCTCAATGTAGAACTTTCCCCTGATTAAGTTTCCCATGAGGTGTTTAAGTTCGTAAATGTTTGCATTGAGTACTTTTTGTAAGGACCTTAGAAGGGATACATGAGCTTGGTGCATTGTTTCCGGTTTCTGCTCATGTATCCTAATTTTTACTATTATTAGGTCCTTTTCTTTAAACTTGACCTTTTTCCATATTTTATATCGTTCCTTTTTTGAGTATCTTATTCCGCTATTCTTTATGCGCTTATTAACCATTCCATTAACTCTTTCTAAGTCTATTTCAGACTCTTGTATCCAAGGACGACTTGGATGTTCCCCTAACATCAGTTTTATGAGAAATATTTCTACCAGTGTACTCAGAACAGTATTTAAATAGTCTTCTTTGATTTGAATAAGAGCGGTCAGTCCTTCCTTTGTTATTCTCTTGTAAAATACGTTTAAATTAACCGAAGTATTGTTTCCTTTATAGAAAATTTCTTTATCTTCTTCGTAACTATCCTCACCAAATGGATGGTTTCTTGTTATGCCTCGTTTCGATATATTACCTGTTGATCTCTTATTACCAAGTGATGATGGCTCCATATAATTTTCTGTTTTTTCTTTTGATGATTTTGATATGCTCCTCCTAATTTTAGTTGAAGTTTGACTTTCGTTATCAATAGATATGTTCACAGCTTTCTGTCCCTTTTGTAATATAGAAAACCTTATCCTTCTCCTATTAGTCTCAATCATTTTCTCCTGTTCATTTAATGTGTCATTTATTAGATTATTCTGTTTTTCGACCTGTTCATTCAGTGCGATAAAACCTTGTTCTATCGACCCATTCACCTCTTGTCTTACCTCACTTCTTATATCTTCCTGAATCTGAACCAATTTTTCCTGCATCTCATCTCTCATTTCCTGCCTAAATGTATCTAGTTTTGTTTCTATCTTTGCGCCTATTTCTTCCAATTTTTGCTCCATCTTTGTATTGTTCACCTGTATATCCTCTAGTTTTTCTTCAATTTTTGTGTTGTTTATTTGCATGTCTTGTTTCAGTCCTGACATCATTTGCATTAATTGTGTTAACATGTGGGAGTCTGGTAGTGTAGGTGCCATGTCCCCTTGTTGATGTGTCGTGTTGATATCTGGTGTTGGATTAGTGTCTTCTACTTGTGATGTGATAGGTGTTGTGTTGTTAGTGTTTCCTGTCATCGTAGTTACTTTTCCAGAACGCAATTCCATACACTATTAAATACCAAAGTAAACGTAACCTCTGTTTTACAAACATTTGATTTTAACCCCTTTTGTATAATCGCCCCACGTTGGGCGCCAAATGTTCTGACATCTCTTTTATGCTTTAAAGTAGCTACCTTTTGTTAATAAATATTTAAATGAGAGTTTATTTGATTTTTTAAAAGTAATATTTAAATATTTGCCTAGGGCGCCATATACCTATTGATATAACCTAATTGTAAACACGAGACAACTGTGCATTGCCTGCAACCAGTTGCTCTTATCTCAGGAGCCGATTCAAACCTAGATATGTGGGGTTCAAATAAGGATACGTTACACTTTTAAAATAAGGAAACAATGTATTAAATTAATGTGAAATTCTATAAATGATTATAAAAATACCTTAAAATTAGTGACTATAGCTTTTACTTATAATTTGTCTATGCTCGAGACTTGATAAGATTCAATTTATATTTATTACTGTAAGATCTTACTCATTATTCGAATTGATGACACTAGCGCTCACAATCTGTCGTATCTTCTTCCCTCTGAGTCCACGGATCTGCCAGTTTCATAAGACGTTTATCATCAAACAATAAGGCTGACAATCTTAAATTTTAAGTTATTATCTTGAACTTATCTTGATTTCGGTGATTCTATCGGTTGTTGTTGAGTTCCTATTTGTTAAAATTCTCGTTCCGTAGCTGTTCGACACAGTTTTGTTTACACTTCGCTAATTCCACTTTCAGTGGTAAATGAAAATTTTCAAATTATAATTCAATTATTCCTTGCCTTTTATCAATAACTTGTAGAGTTACTACACGTAACTCCTTAAAATTCAATTAAATTTTGTTGTATTTTGCTTACAACAACCTTTTCTTTCGACCCTTCTCAATATGTCACTTTTTTCTTTTCAGTCAAAAAATTCTCTGCCAAATTTTATCTTTATCCTACTGGATTTTACATTTTTCAAAATATTAAAAATTTTCAGACTAACAATTTTTCTTAAAACTACCTAGTTATATAGAATTCCCTTACTATTACTAATTAACAAACCTATTTAAATACTTCCTAATACCCATTTTAACAATATAATATTTTTCTACCTTTTAACAACTTGTTTCTATTTATAACATATCCTTGTTTTCAAACTACACACAGGAATGTAGCGGTGGTTACACAGAACGCACAGTCATCTCACGTCAGTAAATGTATGTCTTGAGACAACATCCCTTCTCAAACACAAAACGGAAATGCCATAATTATATATATATATATATATATATATATATATATATATATATATATATATATATATATATATATATATACTTCCTAATACCCTAATACCCATTTTAACAATATATATATATATATATATATATATATAAAGGACAAAATGACAAATGTAGTTAAAAGCCTCAATCGAAGCTACTGTCTAAAGAACTTGTATTAAAAATTACACACAAAACAATTAAAAGAGAAAGAAATAAACTTGAAACTAGCATTAATCACAAATAATAATTGCACTGCCAGTGTAACGTTCACTAGTCTAAACAAAGGTTAAATAGTAACAATAAACACTGTATGTTAGCTTAAAACTTAAATAAGTAGATTTAAGGAATAGTGTAAATCTTACTTTATCTTAGAAAGATAGACTTCTGAAATGAAAAACCAAAGGTAATAAATTAATATAAGGAATCCAGCGTTACATTGTTTCGGTTCAATAAACAGTCACAAGTTGATCCGGGACATCTCAAAGTGGAAGAACTTTCATTAAATAGGAAGAGCAGATTTCCATATCTGTAAACAAAATATTCTAATTTAATTCAAAAATAGTACTGAAAATCTCAAGAATTAAGTAAAATAATTCAAAAACAATGAGAAAGAAAGAAAGAAAATCACATAAAAACTATGTAAACAGCTCAATGTGTGCATAAAGACTATTAAAGAAAATAAGAGCACCAGCAGATTTAGATTAAAACTTTCTAAAGAATCAGTGCTCGTGTTTAAAATATGAACATTAAAAATCAAAGACAATTACCTAAGGTTAATCATGGGACATCTACCTCTGGATTACATACTTTAGTCTTCATAAAAATTTCAAAATTTAACATCAGTCACCAATTGCATGCTGTTAATGGTTATTTCAACCTTTAAACACTAAGAAACTTTGCGCTCCATGCAATTTTGCAGTCAATTCCAAGAGAATACTGTACAGAACATTTCACGATGATTTCAGTTCGATAGGCAAAGGGACAATAGTGCAGAAAGTGAAAACACATTGCCTACGATACCTGAAAATAAGAAGTTAGGAATTTAGCATTTATTTATATTGAAAATATTAATTTGTTATTAGAAATAAGTAAGTTAGGTAAATTGTAGCATAGGAAAGGTAAATCCATATCTTAATATTAGTTTAAAGCAATGTAAAATGATATTTGTTAAAAAAAATCACATAATGTTTGGTGCTAGTTTAATTTACAATATTATGAAAGGAGAAAGGTACTGGGAGAATCAGTATTAAACAGAGAATCTGTTTCAAGTATAAAAGGAGGCAAGAAAGGCCTGAAAAGTTAACTAAAATGTCCAAATCAAATTTATTAAATTTGACACATCAAGCAATCCAAATTCTAAAATAAAGTCATAAAAAATTTACAAATTTTCAGAAAACAAGACCGTTTCCATGAAAAAGTTTATTGAGTGCATTAATTTTGATATAAAACAAACATGTAAAAAATTTAATTACCATTTAAAGAAGAAATGAGTATTGAAAGTACAATTATATGAAAGAAAAGTTTACGAAACATTAAATAAACATTCCAGAAAGTGACAGACCAAATATTGTGAGATTTTGGGTCTGAAAATATTTATAACCTATAAGTCTCAAGAAATGTCAGATTGACTTACCTGTTTAAAAGAAAGTAAATTCCCTTTACCTTTAATACAAAGATTTTTAGATACGAACATATTCCAAAACAAATTATTAACTTAAAATTTATCAGAAGAAAGAAAACTTCACATAGCGGGAGCAGTTAGGTGTTAGATCATGGATCGCCATGTAACCAGCTGTCAACCTGAGTGAATAGTGCGGCATCTTTGTGCTACGATTCACAACCGATCTTCCGCAAAACAGGTACCTGTCGTTAGTTGTTAAATAAAGGGTAGTCTCTTAGTTTTAATTTATTTGTAATAAAAGTTGCATATCTGTAAGGAAACAGATATCTGTTAATTAATTTAAATAAACCAAGGCCAAGGTTCATAAATTTAAGAATTGAATCTGTTTAAATATGAAATTATTTTTTGATTTACCTTTTCTTACAATAAAAATTGTTACTATTTGAATTTGTTATTTATATTGGTCTCTAAAATTTATTTAAAAAAAAAAAAAAAAAAAATTGAGCAAAAATAAGAACTCGCACTGAAGAGAGTCGACGTCAAACGACGTATCATGCTATCAAAGTGTAATTTTTACTAAAAGGAGCGAAGTCAGTGGCGCCGAATAAATTTCTGGCTTTTAAATCGAAATTAAGCAAAACTGAAATAGTAAGTATAAAATTTTGATCCTTTGTAGTAAAATCATTACATTAAATGACGCCCAACGTGTAAGCGACGTGAAATTTACAAAAAAAAAAAAAAAATCTAGCCTAAAGAGGTGCTAAAAGTCAGGAGATAATAATTAAGGGACCAATAAAAATCAAAACAAGTTTTAAAATTTATTTAAAGAAAAAAAAAATTAAACAAAAGGTTCTGAGTAAAAATTAAAATCAAAATAAAAGGCTTGGTAAACAATATTTTAGAGTTCTAATATTGAGTATTGGTGTGGTATTTTCACTGTTATTAAAGATATATGAAATTAAGGTCAGGTAAAGTAAAAATGAGTGATAACAACCAACAGGAAGGTCAGGCATCCACATCCCAAGCTGACACCGAGGTCCAAGACGAGACGACGAGTCAACAGGAGATGGAACAACGACCAGAACCGATACCAGTGGGTGATACCGCGCACACAACTGCACCGACAGACACAGGCATGTTTCAACAAATTATGCAGATGATGACAGGCATAGGTGCGAAAATAGACAACACAAAAGAAGAAATGAACAAGAAAATGGACGACACTAGTGAGAGAATTAATGAAAATATGAATAAGAAATTAGATGAACAAAATAAAAAACTAGATAAATGTATACTAGAAATGATGGAAAGAATGGAAAATGTGGAGGGCAAACTAAATAGAATGGACGAAGAAGTAAGGGAAGAGATTAGCAGTAGGGTGCATGCGACTACAGATATAATGAGAGCTGAAATAAGTCAACATGTTGAAAATGTTATAGTAGAAGGACTCACGGAAATAGAAGGAAGAATGAAGAAGCAGAGTGAGATAATTGCTCAACATTTAAAAGAACAGGATGGAAAGTTGAAAATAATCGATACGCAGCTATCAGCAGGTAGACAAGGAGCGAACGCTACTCAAGGATATGTCTTAAATCATGCATGCCAGAAAAATCAATTTTATTTTTATGGTGACTCAAGAACACACCCAAAAATATTCACGACCAGGTTGAAACAGCATCTAGATACGTTACACCCTGAAACAAATATCAAGCAGGTCATACAAAACATGCTGCGGGGAGAAAGTGAGATTTGGTACGCCACTGTGGAACAAAAATTCAGTAATTTTAAGGAATTTGAGTCATTAGTCATGAAGCAGTACTGGGGGGAATACAACCAACAAAAGATTAGGTTGAATCTCTTCAATGGAAGGTACAATGAAAACATGGGAATATCGAGGGAAAACTACATACTACGGAAGGTATACAATGTTAAGCACCTTGAACCAACCTTTTCGGAAGCTGAAATGGTAAGATACCTGGCACGACACTTCACAGAGGATGTACATAGTGTTATTATCACGCAGAGGATAACAACACTAGAAAGTTTAATTGATTACATAAGAAGTATAGATGACCATCGCACAGGATGGAAAAGAAACGCACAGCCAGATAACAGGAATATTGAAAACAAAAACAGAAACTACGATGATAGGAACAAAAACTATGACACTGGTCAAATCTATGAACAAAGAAAATACAACTACAATAACAACCAGAATTACAATGGAAACCAACAAAAGTATAACAATCAGCAAAACAGAAATTATTATAACCAACAAAGAACAAATGAAAATGGAAACTATTATAATCAACAAAGAAGAAATCAAAACGGAAATTATTATAATCAACAAAGAACCACTGAAAATGGGAATTTCAACAATCAACTAAAAATATATCAGAGTCGACAAGACAGGTCACAAGGGAATTACGAACAGAAGAAGGATACAAGAACTTATGCACAGGTAGCGAATACAAACGTACAGGGAAGAAATATACAACAAACACAACAAGGCATGCACACGATCGAGACACAAGTTCAAATCAACAATCCACAACAGGATTTTTGAGTAGAAGTGTTTTAACCTCTAAATATTGTCACGCTCGCGAATTTATCACAACGGACGATGAAAACGGAAATTTATATGAAACAAAACAAAATCACCTACCAACGGTCAATTTAGATGTTCAAGGTTTAATGTTAGATGCACTCATTGATTGCGGTTCAGAAATATCAATGATTAACGAAAGTTTATTTAACAAAAATAAAGATAAATTTGCACAAAAATGTATAAAAATTTCAAAAATACAATTAATCAACGCTAATCGCAGGAAATTTTCTGAGAGCAGCAGGATTTTGCAAACATCTTTTAAAGTAGAAAACTATTCCTTTGAATGTGAGCTATTTGTAGTATCTGAATTAAGTTTTGACATTATTCTAGGTGAAGATATTCTATATAAGTTGAGGGCTAATATTGATTTGGGAAGAAGATTACTTAATTTTCAAAGTAAAACGTTACCTATATGGAGTAAAAATGAGGTTATATTAAATAAAAATGACGATCAAGTCAATGCGGGACATAAGGCTGGCACAGTGACCACCCATGTCGGAAAAAATGTATTAATAAATGAAAAAAATGCGGTAATTAATGAATTAAATGACAATAAAGTCAATGCGGGATACAAGGTTGGTACAATGACCACCTGTATCAAAAATAAAAATGCGGAATATATGATGGGAAGCGTACTCACATATGTTATAAATAGTAATAATATTATGCCCAATATTGATATAAAATGTCCACTTAAATATGAAAGAATTATTCATGAACTTTTACAAAAAAATATCCCACTAATAAATTATGAACCAAGAGTTGCAACAGGTTATATTCATAAACTACAAGTAGATGAAACAAAACCATTTAAAAGCAAAAATTATCCTATTCCTTTTAAGTACAGAGAACAGGTGAAAAATGAGTTACAAAACATGTTACAATCCGATATAATTGAATCGGCAAAAACAAATTACATTAATCCGTTGGTAATAGTAAAAAAAAAAAATGACTCAATAAGATTATGTTTAGATGCACGCGTCCTAAATACGTTAACAAAATCGCAATGTGACTCGTCACAGAATATTACTTTAATTCTGTTCAGAATTTTCAAGACAAAGAAGAAAAAAGAAATGAAACAGCAAATTTTCAAAGTAGTATTTTATTAAAATCGGTACATTGCAATGAAAAGTTAAAACATTAATGAGTATGTACAAAAATGATATATCCTTATATAAGTGATTAAATCAAAACTACTAACAGAACTTAAACAGTGCAAATATCCCATAAAACTTTTCAATCTAATAAAATTTTCAGAACTTTCAAAATTTCAAATTTTTCAAATTTCATTAGTTGGAGGGGGAAATTGATGTGATATAACGATTATACATAAAGGACAAAATGACAAATGTAGTTAAAAGCCTCAATCGATGCTACTGTCTAAAGAACTTGTATTAAAAATTACACACAAAACAATTAAAAGAGAAAGAAATAAACTTGAAACTAGCATTAATCACAAATAATAATTGCACTGCCAGTGTAACGTTCACTAGTCTAAACAAAGGTTAAATAGTAACAATAAACACTGTATGTTAGCTTAAAACTTAAATAAGTAGATTTAAGGAATAGTGTAAATCTTACTTTATCTTAGAAAGATAGACTTCTGAAATGAAAAACCAAAGGTAATAAATTAATATAAGGAATCCATCGTTACATTGTTTCGGTTCAATAAACAGTCACAAGTTGATCCGGGACATCTCAAAGTGGAAGAACTTTCATTAAATAGGAAGAGCAGATTTCCATAATGGTCGTTTGACAACCACGAAAATCATCATCTCAAAAGGCCCATTGTTATAGACACTTTGAAAAAAGATACTAATCTATTCATTTTTGGAGGGAGAAACAGGATGAGTTTCTTAATAAGATGGTCCACAGACTAGGTAAATCTGTGTTATTTTAAAATTAACGAAGCTTCCCACTTCAGTGCTTTACACTAAAGAGTTTTCGGCGATAAGCCCATCCTCGTAGCGGGGTGCGAGGCAGTCCCTAACACAAAGTATCTTGTTTTAGAACAACATAAAACCTCTGGGGGAGGGAGCCAGGGCAAAGGGAAACCTTTTTTACAAATTATATTATTTAATGTTGTATATTAAAAACAACGACAAACTTCCGAAAGATGGGAGAAAAAGAAAAAAATCACGTAAAGTCAACGAATCGAATTCACTTATCAGCAGGTAAATTTACCACCATTGCAAATAGCCCTTGTAAAAGTTAAGGATTAAAACCACATTTATTATTCAAAATCGCATCCACCCTCCAGCTACAAATTTTTCAAAGATTAAAACCATTGTCATTTTCATCATTTCCACAAAAAAAAATTCAGTAAGTCACCCCTTATCTAAGCAATGCCCCTAAATCAGTTTATTTGACCTAATATTGCAGTACCCTGTGCTTTCTATCACTGTGTATTTGTCAATAACACGAAAAAAATAAATTGTTTAGTAACAATCTTTAAATCTTTAAGCACAAAGTTCAACAAGATATATGAAAATTTACCCAGAATTCATTTAAAACTTTTAAAAATGCGAAATTTGTCAAATTTAATCATGAAAACCAACTTGTAACATAAAAAAACTTAGGAAAGTAAAATATTATTTCACACTTAAAAAAATGCATTTTATATTAAAGGAAATCAAATATAATGGGAGGGTTGTGAAGAACCACCCCCTAGGAGTGAGGCTAGGCGCCTCCACCACATGTCACAACCTTCGGGCCACTGAGACGAGGTTCCTTTAAAATACTCGCTTGCTTGCAAGAGGGTTTGAATTTAATGAATTAAATGAATAATTTGTAAATAAAACATTATGGTAGAAAACAAGGTACCGGTTTATTGATACAAAAAAAAAAAACAAATAAGATCCAAATAGTTTGTACTTACCTCCTGGAAGGGTTGTTGGTAAAGGGGAGTTGAGCCACGCACGAGTTGGGCCACGCGCGAGTTGGGCCACGCACCAAGCCACCATTAATTCGCCTCCTAAACCAAAACCCAACTATTATAACTTGAAATTAAAATATTTTATAGCTATCCTTTTTGCAATTCAGCAGTTACCTAGATACCAAGTAACTCGGGTGAATGCACCAGCTTGCTGCTGTTTCGACAATTTCTGTAGATATTCTAATATTAATTTCTATGTAACTGTAACCTGATGCACTGAGTGTCTCAAATAACTTTTATATAAATTATAATTACTGCATGACAATATCCATAAGGATTAAAGACGTTCATGGCTAAAGTAAAGTAGCTGTGTTTTTCTTAAAAATTTGTTTGCCAGAATGCCAACCTCATGAAAATGGGCCCCAGAGCATCCTTTAACTGAATTTAGTCACAAATGCATTTCAGCACAAAATCCATGCATGACCTCTTTTTTGGGCCATTGAAAATAAACTAATCCTGGCAAGCCATTATGAATCCCCGAGTCTCAGACTTCAGCCCAGCTGACCTTAAGAAGGCAAAGGTCAGGTCAGCCTTTCGGATAAGCCAAGGTCTTCTATATTTTTATAGAAGACTCCATGCATTTGCTTATCCGTATGAAGCTGCAGAAAGATGCTGTGTTCTGCAGCATTAATTTGGGCTTTTCGCCGAGCCGGTTCCAACTCGGTGACAAATTGGCAATTTACCCGGTCGACGTCGAAGGAGAGACCAAGTTCATCGGCTGCTCTCTGTGCTGCCTTAAACAAAGGGCTCCCACCTCTGCATTTTCATTGTCCCGGACCATGCAGAGGAGGGGATCCGAACTCCTGGTAATCTTACAGGCTCCATCCAGAACCATCCTGTTATGGAGACTCTCCAAACTCAAAAGTCCACATCCTCTCCGATGTCGCGGGAGATATAGCCGTGGAACGGACGATTTTGGGATGCAAACTCCTATTGAGATGCATCTTCTTGCGGGTTTCTACGTCGAGTTGACGCAACTCCTTTCGACTCCATTTCGCTACTCCAAAGGAGTAGAGAAAGTTCGGAACGGCAAGCATATTGGTAGCAGACACCTTATACTTCCCCGACAGTTCTAAAGATCAGATCTATCGGAGTCGGTGCTGATACTTGCCGCGGAGAGCGTTTTTTTTTACTACACTCACTTCTTGGGTGGAGCGTTGCTCGACACCCAAGTAAGTGTACGACTCTCCGGCATCTAGATGATATAAGATGCTTCCGTCTACGAGCTGCGCGTCCTCTTCGTAGTCCCCGCATCGTCTTCTCTTGAGATGGACCAGTGCACATTTGTCCAACCGGAACTCCATACCGACAGCCTGTGTGTACTCCTGTACCACCCCGAGGGACTGCTGTAGGTCCCTCTCTCCGGAGGCATAAAGTTTAAGGTCATTCATGTAAAACAGATGGATGACCTTATGCCTCCTATTGCCGGGGGTACCGCAGTTGTATCCACGGATTTGCCGGAGCGAAACGGATAAAGGCAGTAGCGAGATGCAAAATAGAAGGGGGCTGAGGGAGCCTCCCTGAAATACTCCCCTTCTGAATGTTACCGACTCGGTCTGGACTCTGTCATTACCCAATGTACTGGTAAAGCGAGTCCTCCAGAGCGGCATCAATTCTTTGATGCATCTCACTACGGAGCCAGGTACCGCAAGACATCGGAGCAAGTGTACAATGAGCTCATGCGATGTCATGTCAAATGCCTTGAGGTAGTCGATCCAGGCCATGGAGAGGTTACGCTTATACTGCAGGGACTCCTGCGTGACACACCTGTCAATCAGCAGGTTCCCCTTGCAGCCAGCGACACCTCTCTTTGACCCTCGCTGCTCATATATCCGCTCGTAAACCGGTTCAACTGCGTGGAGCACTCGCATGTACAAGATGCGCGTAAACACCTTGTAACATGCGTTTAAACAGGTTACTTATCGGCCGGTAGTTCTTTGGGTTAGACAAATCTCTGTTCTTCGGGATCAGCACTGTCCGCCCCTCGACAACCCAAGAAGGAATTTGCTGCTCCCCATTTAGCCATGAATTGAAAATTCTGGCTAAATTGTGGTGGGTACTGGATAATTTTTTCCACCAAAAGTTATTGATCCCTTCGGGACATGGAGCATCAAAGTTCTTAGAGCCCTCAAGAGCTCATCGAACCTCTTCTGGTGTTATAGGTTGGCACACCTATTGTGGTTGCTGAAACCTTTGGCAAAAGGTTTCAAAGTGTGTCAGGGCTGGAGAGTCTCTGTTGAGTGGAAGCTTCTGTTGTACACAAATGTTGTACACAGTTTCCAGAAGTTTTCCACCTGATCTGCAGTAGGCGGATTTGCAGCAACACGCTGAGGCGGTTCGAAAAGGCGCGAAGGCTTTTTGCGGAAAAGTTGATTTTCCGCTAGCCCCCTCGCCCGCCTCACTAGTGACTTCTTACAAGACACTAGCATCCGTATCCTGTCGAGACAGTGCTGTTTGGTAGTTTGCAGCACTGTCCTATTGAGTGTGTGATGGACGCGTCTTAAGTTGGCAGCTACTCGCCGCATTTTAGGCGTGAAAGGCCTATTGGCCGCCATATAGTCCATCATACATTGGATACGGGATGCGTGTTGCCTCGCCGACCGGATCTTGGCTTCCATCTCCTGTATGCGCCGTCTCGCTCTCTCCTGTGGAGAAGCACTGTTCCACCTCTCCACCAAGCGTTGAGCGGCAACATACACGGCACAATTTATGTGCCAGATGTCAGCCTCCTCTGGTAGCGCTGCACGAAGTTCTGCATCCACTCTTGCCAGATCTTGTGGCCAGGGGAGGTTTTATGTTGTGCAACCCCCTTCTGGTACTGAGGCCCTCTGGTACTGGTGGAACGACTGGAACCGCAACCTCAACCGGTTCATTCGGTGGACCTCCGACCACCTCATTCATCGGCTAAGGAGCAGTTCTCATGTAGCCTCTGCGACGAAGGTGGGACACATAATCACGCAGGTTTTGTGGCGTGAAGGCGTTGTATTCTGGGTGCCTTGCATACCACAGTAGTTACTTGGATCACCTGAATTGCCTTTTTAAATATATAAGGAATGTTAGACCTCTTGAAATATGTTGTGGAAATGTGTTGGGATCTTCAAGAGCTTTACTGAAGCAGTGTGAGAAGGGTTTATGAGTCGCTGTGAGTTGTTTGAGCCAAAAATTCTGAATTCGGTCGTATCCAGGAGCTTTCCAGTTTTTTGCTTTCCTTAGAGCTTCGCAAACGTCTTGCTCCGTAAAAGTACTTTGTGGCATTTCGGCGAGATCTTGCATACTTCTCTCAACACTGGCAATCCAGGGTGCTGTCAGAGTGGCTTCTATATTATTGGTTCATATAATTTTCCAGTATTCCTGAAAGGGGATTTCTGAATTTATATTCTGGTTAGCGTCCGTCTGGTCTTTGCCGCTTATAGTTTTGTAGAATTGTTTTTCATTTCTTGTAAATAGTTGGTTCTGCCTTCTCTTTGATGCTTGGTTATACCGACGCAGACGAGCTCCTTTAGCTTTGGCTAATTGTCTCATTCGGTCCCTGTTATTATCATTTATTTATTTTTTTTAGTTAAAAACCAGTTACCCTTCTCTGTGGCTCCGATCCTCACAGAGGGGAGCTGGTAATACCGGTGGCCACTCCCCACGCCCGTGGGATAAGTGACTACTGGGTCCGAGAATCGTCTGCCCTGAGCAGACGTAATGAACCGAGGATGACGGCCTTCTGCATTCTGTCGGATTTCGGCATACCGGTATGGTCTCGTTCCACCGAGAGCTCCTATAATCAGTACCACTATCTAGATAGAGTCTGCGGAGTTCGAAGAACAAATCTCGATATTTTGTCCGTTTTTCCTCCTCCTTCAAGACAATGTTGTTTTCCGCGGGAGCCGAGAACTCCACGACGAACATTGTCTTGAGTTGATGGTCGACGAGGACTACGTTAGACTTGTTGGCTTGTATTTGCCTGACGGTGGGAAACGAGTAGTTCCAATAAATTAGACACTTCTCATTTCCCACAACGGACTCAATATTCCTCGGAGCGTAAGGCAGTACTGGTGTCTCGTCTATCCCATACGAGTGCCTTAGGTGATAATAAAGCACTCGTAATGCTCCGTCGTGCATCTGGATATAGGCAGAGACTGCATATGTCGGACACGCCGACAACAAGTGCATCAGAGTCTCTGGCGCCCTGCGGCAGGCCCTGCAGCTGACATCAGGAACCTCTATACCCATAACACGACTACGATAGACGAGGGTATTAAATACACCATCCTGACAAGCCATTACGAATTCCTCGGTCTCAGACTTCAGCCCGGCTGACCTTAAGAAGGCAAAGGTCAGTCTTTCGGATAAGCCAAGGTTTTCTATATTTCTATAGAAAACTCCATCCATTGGCTTATCCGTGTGAAGCTGCAGAAAGATGTTGTGTTCTGCAGCTTTAACTTGGGCTTTTCGCTGAGCAGGTTCCAACTCGGTGACAGAGTCTCGATTTACCCGCTCGACGTAATTATTATTATTATTTTTTAACTTGAAACCAGTCGCCCTTTTCCCTACCTCCGATAACAGAAAGGGTACGCTGGTAATACCAGTGACCACTCCCTACGCCGTAGAGATAGTGATCACTGGGTCCGCGAATCGTGTGCTCTGAGCAGGCGTAACGAACCAAGGATAACGGCCTTCTGCATTTTTCCGGCTAAGATTCCCGCCGATTCTCGGCATGCCGGTATCGTCTTTAATTCCGAAGCACTGCCCATCTCACCCCACCGAGACATCCTATGATAAGAACCATTAATTTAACAGTGTGATCCGGATAGGGTCTGCGGAGTTCGAAGAGAAGATCTCGATATTTAGTCTGTTATTCCTCCTCTTTCAGAACAATGTTTGTTTCCCCTGGGGCGGAGAATTCAATGACAAACATTGTCCTGAGTTGGTAGTCGAGGTGGACTACATCAGGTTTATTGGCCTGTATTTTCCTGAGGGTGGGAAACGAGTAGTTCCAATAAATTAGGCACCGCTCATTCCCCACTACGGACTCAATATTCCTCGGAGCATAAGGCAGCACTGGTGTCTCGTCTATCCCATACGTGTGCCGCAGATGATAGTACAGCACACGTAATGCTCCATCATGTCTGTGAATATAGGCTGAGCAGCGTATGTCGGAGAAGCCGACAAGAGGTGCATAAGTGTCTCCGGCGCCCTTCGGCAGGCCCTGCAGTTTACATCGGGGACCTCTATACCCAACACATGACTTCGATAGACGAGTGTGTTAAAGACACCATCCTGGCAAGCCATAATGAACCTCTCGGTCTCAGACTTCAGCTCAGCTGACCTTAGGAAAGCAAAGGTCAGCTTCTCAGATAAGCCCCTGTCTTCAATGTTGCTTTGCTCTGCTGCTTTTGTATGGGCTTTTAGCTGAGCGGGTTCCAGCTCGATGACAGAGCTCGGGTTTACCCGCCCAGTGTCGAAGTCGAGACCAAATTCATCGGCTGCCTTAAATAAGAACGCTCCTATCCCTGCATTTTCATGGTCGCGAACCATGCAGAGAAGGGGATCCGAACTCTTTATGATCTTGCAAGCTCCATCCAGAACCGACCTGCTCCAGACTCAAGAGTCCACTGCCTCCCTGTTGTCGTGAGAGATATAACGGCGGAACAGACGATTTTGGATGCAAGCTTCTGTTGAGATGCATCATCTTTCGGGTTCCTACATCGAGTTGGCGCAGATCGCCTTCTGTCCATTTTACTACCCCAAAGGAGTGTAAGAGGATTGGAACGGCAAGCATGTTAGTTGCAGACAACGTTATTCTTCTCCGACAGCCCAGAAGACCAGATCTGCCGGAGGAGGTGCTGATACTTGTCGCGGAGAGCGTTTTTCACTGTTGACACTTCTTGGGTGGAGCGTTGCTCAACACCCAAGTACGTGTACGACTCTCCGGCATCTAGGTGGTGCAAGATGCTTCCATCTACAAGCTGCACGTCCTCTCCGTAGTCACCACATCGCCCTCTCTTGAGACGAACCAGTGCATATTTTGTCCAAGCCGAACTCCATACCGACAGCCTGAGTGTACTCATGTACCACCCTGAGAGATTGACGTAAATCCCTCTCGCTAGAGGCATAAAGTTTAAGGTCATCCATGTAAAATAGATGGGTGACCTTATGCCTCCTATCTCAGGGGGTACCGCAATTGTAACCACGGGATCTGCGAAGTTCAACGGATAACGGCAATAGCGAGATGCAAAATAGAAGGGGACTAAGGGAATCTCCCTGAAACACACTCCTCTTAAACATAACCGGCTCTGTTTGGACTCGAGCATTACCAGATGTTATGGTAAAGCGAGACATCCAGAGCGGCATGAGTTGTTCTATGCATCTCACTACGGGACCGGACACCGCAAGACATTAGAGCAAGTGAACAATTAGCTCGTGAGATGTCATGTCAAATGCCTTGCGGTAATCGATCCAGGCCATAGAAAGGTTCCGCTTATACTGCATGGAGTCCTGCGTGACACATCTGTCAATAATAAGCAGGTTCTCCTTGCAGCCCTTCTTAGATCCACGTTGCTCGTATATCCGTTCATAAACCGGGCCGCTTGCTTGGACTACCCGTATGTACAAGATACGTGTGAATATCTTGTAACATGCGTTTAAACAGGTTATCGGTCTGTAGTTCCCTGGATTTGACAAATCTGCGTTCTTAGTTAGTAGCACGGTTCGCCCCTCGACAATCCAGGAAGGGATTTGCTGCTCTCCATTTAGCTACGAGGTGAAGATTTTGGCTAAATGGCGGTGGGTGCTGGGAAGCTCTTTCCACCAAAAGTTGTTAATCCCATCGGGTCCAGGAGCAGCAAAGTTCTTGGAGCCTTCAAGGGCTCTTCGATGGCTTCTTTCGGAAAAGATTATTTTCCGCTACTGTCCTCGCCCGTCTTGCTAGTGACTTTTTGCAAGCCACTAGCATCCGTATTCTATCGAGACAATGCTGCTTGGTGGTAAGCAGCACTGCCACGTTAAGCGTGTGATGGACTCGTCTTATCTCCATCACAAACTGAATACGGGAAGCATATTGTCTCGCCGATCGGATCTTGGCTTCCATCTTTCTTATACGCCGGTCACCTCTCTCCTGCGGGGAGGTACTATTATCCCGCCTCACGACCGGAGAGAGCCGCATCGCGGCGTCGTAGACGGCACAATTTTATTATTATTATTATTATTATTATTATTTTCGCGTGCGCGATGCTGGACAGTTCTCCCGTGTCTCCGACATTCTCACGGGAGAAGCGCCAGCGAATTATCTACAGCCACACCCTGCGTCCCGCAGGGTTAGTGACCGTAAATTCCAGATTCGTGTGCCCTAAGAAGATGGAGGGACCTCAGGATAACTGCCTTCTGCATTTGGCCTGCCAACCACTCGGCTGATTTTTGGCAGGCTGGTATGGTCTTTAATTCCGAGAGCAGCGTAGTCCTCATTCCACCAAGTACACCGATTATCAGGACGATCATCTTGACCGAGTAGTCTGGGTATAGCACTCGGAGCTCATACCGGAGATCTCTGTATTTAGTCCGTTTTTCTCCCTCCTTCAAGATGATGTTTGTCTCGGCAGGTGCCGAGAACTCGATGACATACATCATCTTGGTTTGGTGGTCAAGGAGGACTATGTCAGGCTTGTGTGCTTGAATCTGCCTGACCGTCGGGAACGAGTAGTTCCAATAGATTCGGCACTTCTCGTTCTCGACAACGGACTCGATTTTTCCGGGGACATAAGGCAGCACTGATGTTTGGTCTACTTGGTACGAGTGCCGTAGGTAGTAGTATAGCACTCGTAAAGCCGCGTTGTGCCTATGGATGTAGGCCAAAGTCGCGTAAATCGGGCATGCATGGATATTATTATTATTATTATTATTATTATTTGCGTATTCATTGTCTCCTCTGACAAGTGATTACAGAACCCAAGGGCCCCTCTGGGGGCAGCTTAAATTCCTCTCTATTACATTTGATTGAGGAACGCACGTGTCAGGCTGCATGTGTCGATCAGGACTTATTATTATTATTCTTTTTTTTTTTCCGTAAAAGCCAGTTTATACTCTGTGGCTCCGACACTCACAGAGGGGAGCTGGTAGTACCGGCAGCCACTCCCCACGTCCGCGGAGTGAGTGACTACTGGGTCCGAGAATCGTGTGCCCTGAGTAGACGTAATGAGCCGAGGATAATGGCCTTCTGCATTCTGCCGGCTAAGATCTCTGCCGAATTTCGGCATGCCGGTATGATCTTTAGTTCTGAAAGCAGCGTGTGTCTCGTTCCACCGAGGGCTCCTATGATCAGGACCACTAGCTTAACAGTATAGCCAGGGTAAAGCCTGCGGAGCTCGAAGAGCAAATCTCGACATTTCGTCCGTTTTTCCTCCTCCTTCAGGACAATGTTATTCTCCGCGGGAGCCGAGAACTCCACGACAAACATTGTCTTGAGTTGGTGGTCGAGGAGGACCATGTCAGGCTTATTAGCTTGTATTTGCCTGACGGTGGGAAACGAGTAGTTCCAATAAATTAGACACTTCTCATTCCCCACAACGGACTCAATATCCCCCGGAGCGTAAGGCAGCACTGGTGTCTCGTCTATCCCATACGAGTGCCTTAAATGATAATAAAGCACTCGTAATGCTGCGTCGTGCCTCTGGATATAGGCCGAGACTGCATATACTGGACAAGCCGACAGCAAATGCATTAATGTCTCCGGCGCCCTGTGGCAGGTTCTGCAGCTGAAATCAGGGACCTCTATACCCATGACACGACTTCGATAGACGAGTGTGTTGAATACACCATCCTGGCACGCCATTATGAATCCCTCGGTCTCAGACTTTAGCCCGGCTGACCTTAAGAAAGCAAAGGTCAGCTATAGCTATAGCGACTATAGCGACTCACTCACTGGAAATCGAGAAGTTCCAAAAGCGAGATGTTTCCATGGAGTCGCTAAGAAACAAAAAGGAAAACTCGATCCATAATGGAGAAGTTTTCATGGAGTCGCTAGGAAAAATATAAAACATTCGATATATAATATAATATCAATATACTTAAAAAAAACCAAAATCACATAAGATATGAACATGTATTAAAAACAAATATACGTATATAAACTTCGATTTTAATTTTATTTATAGCGATAACGCTATAAATTTGGTGACCCCGACGTGATCATTTTATGTCCAACGTGATAAATATATACCAGAAGTGATCGATATATATGTCCGAAGTTATCCTATAACTTACATGATGAGATCTATGTTATTTAATTAATTTGAAGGAGAGATAAAATCATTTCCACTTCAAAAGATAGAAGAATATCTCAGATATAATTACCGAAGTATAACACTTTCCTGTTTTGGAACAAATATTATCAATAATTTCAAGAAGAGATTCAATATATCAACTACCGTTATAAATTGATCATTTTTATGAAGAGAAGAATTTTCCCGATGAATTTTGAATAGAGGTTCCAAATTTGAATAGATGTTCCTATAATTTATGGTAATTTCCTAATTCAATCAACTGAAGTTGTACATTACAAGTACTGTCATCTGTCGGTGAGTGAGTTAAAGTATATTCCCTTTTTTATCTAAGAGAGTAATCAATCAATCAATCAATCACAATCGATTAGTTATGCAAAGACAACCTTCAGACGAGGATTTTCCTCAAACCCATTATGTCACCTCTGTCAAACTACCCCCATTCTGGAAATCAAAACCAGAAATTTGGTTTACCCAGATCGAATCACAGTTTTCTGTTGCAAAAATTGTCAATGACAAGAAAAAGTATGATCAGGTTATAGCTAATTTGCCATTAGATGTGATAGATAATATATACGATATAATATCTAATCCCCCGGAAACGGATCTCTATATAAATTTAAAGAAAGTTTTAATCTCACGTTTATCATTGAGTGAGGAAAAACGTCTGAATGATCTGTTATCAGGTTCCCAAATGGGCGATCTGAAACCTTCAGATTTCTGTAGATCCATGCTGAATATGGTTGGAGGATTCAGCATGGTTAGTCAAGATTTATTGATAAAGCTATGGAAAAGACGTTTACCTCAAACAGTATATATTGCCATTACAGCTTCAGGGAAAACAGACATAAAAGAGATTCTAGATATTGCGGATCGGATCTGGGAGTCCTGTCAAAATTCAATGGTTGCATCGTACTCCAAAAATCCTCTTGACTCTGAGTCAACCCAGTTATCAGATTTAACTACCACTATCAAAAATTTTTCAATCACTTTCCATGATTCAATTAATCAAGTATTACAAAAACAAGAAATTTTTAATTCTCGATTAAACTCTTTAGAATCCAGACTTTCCAATCAATCCTTCGAGCCTCAACCTTCTACTTCATGCTGCAACAATTGCAAAAGTAGAAGCAATTCACAAACTCGTACCACTAATCGCAATCGTTCACCCAGCCGTAATAATGTTTCCAATAAATTTGATCGTACAGACAATACTATTTGTTACTACCATCAACTTTATGGTGCCAATGCCTATCGTTGTGGAGGTGAATGGTGCAAATTCAGTAAGAATTGTAAAAAATCTGATAATTCTCAAAGATGACTGAAGTTTGATAATTTTATGACGTCTGATTTTGACATTTCTAACAGCAAACGTCGTCGACTTTTTATTTACGATAGATCTAACAACCTGAACTTCCTAATTGACACTGGTGCCGATTTATCTGTGGTGCCACGCAATGCTTTCACAGATTTAAAAAAGAATTTCGATACGATATTAACCGCGCCTAACGGTTCAAGCATTTTTACATACGGTAAGAAATTGTTAAAAGTCAATCTAAACTTACGTAGATTATTTCCTTTCGTTTTCAATATAGCAGACATTGACATACCGATAGTCGGAGCAGATTTCTTGTCTCATTTTGGTTTAGTTGTCGATCTTAAAGGAGCTCGAATAATTGATAACAAGACTAATTTGTCAGTTAATTGTTTTATTAAAAATAGTCCTTTAGACAATTATAGATTAGATACACTTAAATTATTTCCTTTGACAGATAAATATAACAAATTACTTTTACAATTTCCTAATGTAATTAGTTCACCAGATTACAATTTACCTATTAAACATTCTATTGTACATCATATAGTTACTGAAGGTCATTTACCTTTTTCACGACCTCGTAGATTAGACAATCTTAAATTTAAAATAGCTCAAACAGAATTTAATAACATGGTAGAATTAGGTATCTGCAAACCATCATCTTCTCAAGTTTCCTCTCCACTCCATCTAGTGGCGAAAAAAGAGAAGAATGACTGGAGACCTTGTAGAGATTATCGACAACTAAATACGATTACCATTCCAGACAGATATCCATTACCTCATATCCACGACTTTAGCTCTCAGTTGCACGGCTGCACTATTTTCTCCAAGGTTGATTTAGTGCGAGCGTACCATCAGATACCTGTCGCTGAAAATGACGTTTATAAGACAGCTATAACAACTCCATTCGGACTGTTTGAATTTTCCCGCATGCCTTTTGGTCTACGCAATGCCGGTCAAACTTTCCAACGTTTTATGAATGAAGTACTTGTCAATTTACCTTTCGTTTTCGTCTATTTGGATGATATATTAATCGCAAGTCAATCAGATGTACAACATTTGGAACATTTGGAAAAGGTTTTCAAGAGATTAGACACATACGGAATTAACATTAAAACATCTAAATGTATCTTAGGAGTTGACAATTTAACCTTTTTAGGTCATCACATCTCTTCATCAGGTATTTTACCATCAATTGAGAGAGTCGAAGTCATTAATAATTTCCCTTTACCGACAACTCTCAAACAACTACAACGTTTCATAGGTATGGTGAATTTTTATCATCGTTTCATATCTCATTTTGCTGAAATATTACTTCCCCTATATTCTCTTTGTAACAGTTTATCTCATGATAAAATTACAAAGATTAATAGTTGGCCTGATCAATGTTTAGACGGATTTTCGAAAGCCAAAGACGCAATAAGTAATGCAGTAGTTTTAACTCATCCTTGCAATAATGACGATACTATCTTATCTCTCTCAGTCGATTGTTCTAATCTTGCCATGGGTGCAGTTTTAGAGCAAAAAGATAATGAGGGATTTCTTGCTCCTTTAGCATTCTTTTCCCGTAAATTAACCACAGCACAAACCAATTATTCGGTTTTTGACAAAGAACTTTTAGCATTATATACTGCAGTTAAACATTTTAAGTTTATACTTGAAGGTCGAAAGTTTAATTGTTTTACAGATCACAAACCTTTAATCAACGCTTTATTCCCAAAGCAGAAAGATCTCGTCAAATACGTCATTTAGAATACATAGCTCAATTTTCTTGTAAAATACAACATGTTAAAGGAAAACATAATGTAATAGCTGACAGCTTGTCACGTATTTACGACACTTCTTCCTTAAAACAAGATATTTTACCACTTCAACTTAAAAATTCTCCCTTCCTTAATGTTAACTTTGACCTAAAGTTGCTTAGTGAAGCTCAGGAGAAAGATTCAAATCTCAACTATTTATTGTCAGATAAATCATCACTAACTAAAACCAATTTCATTTTAAAAAAGATGCAAACTCCAGATTCAAATGATTTTATTTGATGTGATGTTTCTCGTGCAAAAGTCAGACCTTTTGTCCCACTTGTTTACAGACGAACGATATTCGATATTTTTCACAACTTATCTCATCCTAGTATTAAAGCCACTAGACTGTTGATTTCAAATAACTATTTTTGGCCGAAAATGAACACAGATTGCAATTTATGGTCAAAATCGTGCATTAACTGTCAAGCTGTCAAAGTCAGTCGACACACGCGAAGTGCTCTCGGGAACTTCACCATCCCGAAAATCAGATTCGACCACATCCACATAGATTTGGTAGGACCATTACCTCCATCCAAAGGTAACTCTTACATTCTTACGGTGATTGAACGATTCACTAGGTGGCCGGAAGCGTACCCTCTTCGCGACATCACAGCAGAAACAGTTGCGCGTACTTTATTTCAAAACTTTGTTTGTCGATTCGGTGTTCCCTTGTCAGTAACGACTGATCAAGGAGTACAATTCGAGTCAAGATTATTTAATGAATTTGCAAAGTTTTTAGGTTTTCATAGAATACGTACAACTCCATATCACCCAGAAGGCAACTCTTTAGTTGAAAGATTTCATCGCTCACTTAAAACTTCCTTGTTAACTAGAGCCAATACATCACATTGGACAGATGAATTACCCATCATTTTATTAGCATTTAGGACAACTCCCAAGGAAGATCTGCAATGTTCACCTGCTGAACTCATATATGGCTTTTTGCCTTCGTTTACCTGGCGAATTTTTCGTTGAATCGTATAATTCCCCAGATATTCCTTATTTCATTGACAAATTACGCATTTATTTTAATAATTTAAAATTTGTTCCTCCAACTTCGCATGGCAATTACAAAACTTTTGTTAGTTCAGATCTTGCCTCTTGCGATTTTATTTTCGTTCGCATTGAACGTTTAAAACGTCCATTTACTCCTTTATATGAAGGACCGTTTAAAGTTTTATCTCGTTCAGATAAGTTATTTACCTTTAAGAAAAGAGACAAAGTCATAACTGTCAATATTGATAGGGTTAAACCGGCTTTTGTATTAGTTGACAGATGTGACACTTTGCCTACCCCGATTAAAAAAGTACGTTTTGCAATCGACACGTTGATTGATTGACTATTTTCTTTTTTAACGAGGGGGTGTATATAGCGACTATAGCGACTCACTCACTGGAAATCGAGAAGTTCCAAAAGCGAGATGTTTCCATGGAGTCGCTAAGAAACAAAAAGGAAAACTCGATCCATAGTGGAGAAGTTTCCATGAAGTTGCTAGGAAAAATATAAAACATTCGATATATAATATAATATCAATATACCTAAAAAACCAAAATCACATAAGATATGAACATGTATTAAAAACAAATATACGTATATAAACTTCGATTTTAATTTTATTTATAGCGATAACGCTATATCAGCCTTTCGGATAAGCCGCGGTCTTCTATATTTTTATAGAAGACTCCGTGAAATGGCTTATCCGAGTGTAGCTGCAGAAATAAATCAATTTCAGCAGCTTTGACTTGGGCTTTTTGCCGAGCAGGTTCCAACTCGGTGACAGAGTCGTGATTAACTCGCTCAGCGTCGAAGACCAAACCGAGTTCATCGGCGGCTCTACGCGCTGCCTTAAACAAAAAGGCTCCTACTCCTGCACTTTCATGGTCTCGGACCATGCAGAGGAGGGGATCCGAACTCCTTATGACCTTACAGGCTCCATCCAGAACCATCCTGTTATGGAGACTCTCCAAACTCAAGAGTCCACGGCCTCCCCGATGTCGTGGGAGATATAACCGTGGAACGGACGATTTAGGGTGCAAACTCCTATAGAGATTTATCTTTTTTCGGGTCCCTACATCGAGTTGTCGCAGCTCCTCTTGATTCCATTTAATTACTCGAAAGGAGTAGAGGAGGATCGGAACGGCAAGCATATTGGTAGCAGACACCTTGTTCTTTCCCGACAGTCCTGAAGACCAGATCTGTCGGAGTCGGTGCTGATACTTGCCGCGGAGAGCGTTTTTTACTACACTCACTTCTTGGGTGGAGCGTTGCTCGACACCCAAGTAAGTGTACGACTCTCCGGCATCTAGGTGATGTAAGATGCTTCCGTCCACAAGCTGCGCATCCTCTCCGTAGTCACTGCATCGTCCTCTCTTGAGGTGGACTAGTGCACACTTGTCCAACCCAAATTCCATGCCGATAGCCTGCGTGTACTCCTGTACCACCCTGAGGGACTGGCGTAAATCCCTCTCTCCGGAGGCATAAAGTTTAAGGTCATCCATGTAAAATAGATGGGTGACCTTATGCCTCCTATCGCCGGGGGTACCGCAGTTGTAGCCACGGGTATTCCGCAGCGAAACGGATAATGGCAGTAGCGAGATGCAAAACAGAAGGGGGCTTAGGGAATCTCCCTGAAATACTCCCCTTCTGAACAATACCGACTCTGTCTGGACTCTGCTATTACCCGATGTTATGGTAAAGCGAGTCCTCCAGAGCGGCATGAGTTCTTCGATACATCTCACTACGGGACCGGTCACCGCAAGACATCTGAGCAAGTGGACAATGAGCTCATGGGATGTCATATCAAATTCCTTGCGGTAGTCGATCCAGGCCATAGAGAGGTTACGCTTATACTGCACGGAGTCCTGCGTGATACATCTGTCGATCAGCAGGTTCTCCTTGCAGCCAGCGACACCTCTCTTTGACCCTCGTTGCTCATATACCCGTTCGTAGACCCGTTCAACTGCTTGGAGCACCCGCATGTACAAGATGCGTGTAAACAACTTGTAGCATGCGTTTAAGCAAGTTATTGGCCGGTAATTTTTTGGGTTAGACAAATCTCCGTTCTTCGGGATCAGCACTGTCCGCCCCTTATTATTATTATTATTATTTTTTTTTTTTCCGTAAAAGCCAGTCACCCTTTATACTCTGTGGCTCCGACACTCACAGAGGGGAGCTGGTAGTACCGGCAGCCATTCCCCACGTCCGTGGGGTGAGTGACTACTGGGTCCGAGAATCGTGTGCCCTGAGTAGACGTAATGAGCCGAGGATAATGGCCTTCTGCATCCTTCCGGCTAAGATCTCTGCCGAATTTCGGCATACCGGTATGATCTTTAGTTCTGAAAGCAGCGTGTGTCTCGTTCCACCGAGGGCTCCTATGATCAGGACCACTAGCTTATTATTATTATTTTTTTTTTTTCGCGCACGCGATTCTGGACAGTTCTCCCGTGTCTCCGACATTCTCACGAGAGAAGCGCCAGCGAATTATTCACAGCCACTTCCCGCATCCCGCAGGGTCAGTGACTGTAAATTCCAGACTCATGTGCCCTAATCAAACTGCATTTGGCCTGCCAACCATTCGGCTGACTTTTGGCAGGCTGGTATGGCCTTTAATTTCGAGAGCAGCGTAGGTCTTATTCCACCGAGTACACCGATTATCAGGACGACCATCTTGACCGAGTAGTCTGGGTATAGCGCTCTGAGCTCATACCGGAGATCTCGGTATTTAGCCCGTTTTTCCCCCTCCTTCAAGATGATGTTTGTTTCGGCAGGTGCCGAGAATTCCATGACATACATCACCTTGGTTTGATGGTCGAGGAGGACTATGTCAGGCTTGTTTGCTTGTATCTGCCTGACCGTCGGAAACGAGTAGTTCCAATATATTCGGCACTTCTCGTTCTCGACAACGGACTCGATCTCTCCGGGGACGTAAGGCAGCACTGGTGTTTGGTCTACTTCGTACGAGTGCCGAAGATGGTAGTACAGCACTCGTAGAGCCGCGTTATGCCTATGGATGTAGGCCGAAGTCGCATATACCGGACATGCAGATAGTAAGTGCATGAGCGACTCCGGCGCCTGACGGCAGGTCCTACAGGTAATGTCAGGGACCTCCACACCCATAACGCGACTGCGGTAGACCAAGGTGTTAATAACACCATCTTGGCAGGCCACAATGAATCCCTCAGTCTCCGACTTTAGCCCTGCTGACCGTAAGAAAGCGAAGGTCAGCTTTGTCGATAAACCCAGTGTCTCTATGTTGTTATAGAATACACCGTGCATGGGCTTATCGACGTGCTGCCTGAACAGATTTCTCTGTTCGGCAGCTTTAATTTGGGCTGTCAGGCGATTTGGCGCAAGCTCAGTTACTGATTCTAGCTCAGCACCTCGCCGGCCTCCTCGCCTGAAGTCGAATATGAGACCGAGATCATCTGCGGCCTTACGTGCTGCCTTAAATAAAAATGCGCCAACTCCTGCAGTTTCATGATCTCTCACAAAACGCAGGAGTGGGTCCGAGCTCCTAACGACGTTGCATGCCACACCCAGTGCTACTCTGCCATGCGCACACTCCAGACTCAAGAGTCCTCGGCCCCCCCGTTGGCGTGGGAGATACACTCGAGGAACGGACGACCTAGGATGGATGCTCCTGTGAAGATGCATCATCTTACGGGTATCCCTATCCGATTGGCGCAGCTCATCTAATGTCCACTTAACTACTCCGAAGGAGTAGAGCAGAATCGGAACGGCAAGCATATTAGTTGCAGACACCTTGTTCTTCCCCGAAAGTTCGGAAGACCAAATCTTTCGGAGCCGGTGTCTGTACTTGCCGCGGAGAGTATCCTTAATTTGTTTCACGTCCTGGATGTGATGTTGTTCCACACCCAGGTACGTGTAGGTCTCTCCGGCATCCAGATGTCGTAGGATGCTTCCGTCTGCGAGCTGCGCGTCTTCAAGGAATATCCCGCTTCGTCCTCTCTTGAGGTGGACGACTGCACACTTGTCCAGCCCGAATTCCATGCCAATGGCCCGTGTATACTCTTGGACCACCCTTAGAGAGTTCTGGAGTTCGCACTCTCCGGAGGCATAAAGTTTTAGGTCATCCATATAAAATAGATGGGTGACCTTATGCCTCCGATTGCTGGGTGGGCCACATTGGTACCCGCGGGTTTGGCGGAGCCTGACAGATAACGGCAGCAGTGAGATGCAAAATAGGAGAGGACTCAGGGAGTCACCCTGGAAAACACCTCTCCTAAAAGTTACCAACTCTGTTGATACCCGCTGAGCACCAGATGTTATGGTGAAGCGGGTTCTCCAGAGTGGCATCAGTTGTTCGATGCATCTCACTAGTGGGGCAGGTACCACAAGGCATTGCAGCAAGTGTAATAATAGTGCATGAGATGTTGTATCAAATGCCTTGCGGTAATCAATCCACGCCATTGATAGATTACGCTTGTATTGCACAGAAGCCTGTGTAACACAGCGGTCTATCAATAGGTTCTCTTTGCAGCCTGCCACACCTTTGTTGCCACCACGCTGTTCGTGTATCTGTCGGTAGACCGGCTCAACTGACCTCAATGTCCTGGCATACACGATACGTGTAAATATCTTGTAGCAGGAATTGAGGCAGGTGATCGGTCTATAATTCTTCGGGTTGGACAGATCTCCCTTTTTGGGGATCCGACACTCACAGAGGGGAGCTGGTAGTACCGGCAGCCACTCCCCACGTCCGTGGGGTGAGTGACTACTGGGTCCGAGAATCGTGTGCCCTGAGTAGACGTAATGAGCCGAGGATAATGGCCCTCTGCATCCTTCCGGCTAAGATCTCTGCCGAATTTCGGCATGCCGGTATGATCTTTAGTTCTGAAAGCAGCGTGTGTCTCGTTCCACCGAGGGCTCCTATGATCAGGACCACTAGCTTATTATTATTATTATTATTATTATTTTTTTTTTTGTTAAAAACCAGTCACCCTTCTCTGTGGCTCCGACCCTCACAGAGGGGAGCTGGTAGTACCGGCAGCCACTCCCCACACCCGTGGGGTAAGTGACTACTGGGTCCGGGAATCGTGTGCCCTGAGCAGACGTAATGAACCGAGGATGACGGCCTTCTGCATTCTGCCGGCTAAGACCTCTGCCGAATTTCGGCATGCCGGTATGATCTTAAGTTCTGAAAGCAGTGTGTGTCTCGTTCCACCGAGGGCTCCTATAATCAGTACCACTATCTTAACAGTATGGTCTGGATACAGTCTGCGGAGTTCGAAGAGCAGATCTCGATATTTTGTCCGTTTTTCCTCCTCCTTCAAGACAATGTTGTTCTCCGCGGGAGCCGAGAACTCCACGACAAACATTGTCTTGAGTTGATGGTCGAGGAGTACTACGTCAGGCTTGTTGGCTTGTATTTGCCTGACGGTGGGAAAAGAGTAGTTCCAATAAATTAGACACTTCTCATTTCCCACAACGGACTCAATATCCCCCGGAGCGTAAGGCAGCACTGGTGTCTCGTCTATCCCATACGAGTGCCTTAGGTGATAATAAAGCACTCGTAATGCTCCGTCGTGCCTCTGGATATAGGCCGAGACTGCATATGTCGGACAAGCCGACAACAGGTGCATTAAAGTCTCTGGCGCCCTGCGGCAGGCCCTGCAGCTGACATCAGGGACCTCTATACCCATGACACGACTACGATAGACGAGGGTATTAAATACACCATCCTGGCAGGCCATTATGAATCCCTCGGTCTCAGACTTCAGCCCGGCTGACCTTAAAAAGGCAAAGGTCAGCCTTTCAGATAAGCCAAGGTTCTCTATATTTTTATAGAAAACTCCATGCATTGGCTTATCCGTGTGAAGCTGCAGAAAGATGTTGTGTTCTGCAGCTTTAATTTGGGCTTTTCGTCGAGCAGGTTCCAACTCGGTGACAGAGTCGGGATTTACCCGCTCGACGTCGAAGGAGAGACCAAGTTCATCGGCTGCTCTTTGTGCTGCCTTAAACAAAAAGGCTCCTATTCCTGCACTTTCATGGTCTCGGACCATGCAGAGGAGGGGATCCGAACTCCTGATGACCTTACAGGCTCCATCCAGAACCATCCTATTATGGAGACTCTCCAAACTCAAGAGTCCACGGCCTCCCCGATGTCGTGAGAGGTATAGCCGTGGAACGGACGATTTAGGATGCAAACTTCTATTGAGATGCATCTTCTTGCGGGTTCCTACGTCGAGTTGACGCAACTCCTCTCGAGTCCATTTCACTACTCCAAAGGAGTAGAGTAGGATCGGAACGGCAAGCATGTTGGTAGCAGACACCTTGTTCTTCCCCGACAGTTCTGAGGACCAGATCTGTCGGAGTCGGTGCTGATACTTGCCGCGGAGAGCGTTTTTCACTACACCCACTTCTTGGGTGGAGCGTTGCTCGACACCCAAGTAAGTGTACGACTCTCCGGCATCTAGATGATGTAAGATGCTTCCGTCAACGAGTTGCGCGTCCTCTCCGTAGTTCCCGCATCGTCCTCTCTTGAGATGGACCAGTGCACATTTGTCCAACCCGAACTCCATACCGACAGCCTGCGTGTACTCCTGTACCACCCTGAGAGATTGGTGTAGGTCCCTCTCTCCGGAGGCATAAAGTTTAAGGTCATCCATATAAAACAGATGGGTGACCTTATGCCTCCTATCGCCGGGGGTACCGCAGTTGTATCCACGGGTTTTCCGGAGCGAAACGGATAATGGCAGTAGTGAGATGCAAAACAGAAGGGGGCTGAGGGAGTCTCCCTGAAATACTCCCCTTCTGAATGTTACCGACTCCGTCTGGACTCTATCGTTACCCGATGTAATGGTAAAGCGAGTCCTCCAGAGCGGCATCAGTTCTTCGATGCATCTCACTACGGGACCGGGCACCGCAAGACATCGGAGCAAGTGAACAATAAGCTCATGTGATGTCATATCAAATGCCTTGCGGTAGTCGATCCAGGCCATGAAGAGGTTCCGCTTATACTGCACGGAGTCCTGCGTGACACATCTGTCAATCAACAGGTTCTCCTTGCAGCCAGCGACACCTCTCTTCGACCCTCGTTGCTCATATATCCGTTCGTAAACCGGTTCAACTGCGTGGAGCACTTATTATTATTATTATTATTATTATTATCATTATTATTATTATTATTATTATTATTATTATTATTTCAACAATATCAATATAGGAAGTTTGCATATAAAGAAAACAGGACAAATTGACGGGCACCAAATTATTTTCAATTTACTTTTCTTTCGGGCAACGTCGTTAAAATTGACTATACTCATATCCGATTGGAGAAGTTAAGAAACAGTATTAGTCGCGGTTAGTAGTTGTATGTATCACATTCAGATAAACACAGCTCTCCCCATATTCAGAGAAGCTATGCAATTTTAGGCATGAACCGCGTAGTAAATATATCACCCTTCGGAAGGGACGTTGTCTATTAGATTTCAGGATAGTAAAACGTTCTTCGATAGAGAACTAATTCGACTAAATTTTAAGATCCAGCTCGACTGGTATCGGTGATTGGCCTTAGTCGTGGATGTGTTAATTAAGAAAAAAAGAAGCATTCTGTATATTATTGCAGTGGCGGATCTAGGAGGGGGGGGGCACCGAGGCACGTACCTCCCCCCCCCATCCAGGGGGTATTAGGTGAAATATACCTAATATTAATTTTTAATAGATAATATATGGCTAAAAAAGCGTATATAAGGAGTATTCCAGACTTCCTGTGCCCCTCCCAGGGTCCCAGGGGGGCGCCCCTGTATTATTGTTACGAATGGAATGAAAAGGGAAACTAAGATTATTTACACAACACTTCTCTCTCTCTTTATCTTTTATTTATTAATTGCTTTTTATTTTGGGTGACAATTCTGTATATTTTTTTCATTAAACGTCTATCAAGTTTTCATCCTTAGCAATATCAACTACACCTTTCAAATATTATTTTCATCCATCCTTTAACTTTTTCATATTTTTCACTAAAATTATACCTGGTTTCTTAATTAGGAATAGCATTACTATTAATATTATATTATATGATTTTTCTCCGTTAACTGGTTTTTTAGATATAGCGCCAACAGACAGACAATATACAGACTAGCGGAATTGAAAGATCTTAATTTTTGTAATCTAGATAATCTGAAACGTGAAAATCCTAAGAAATCTCGGAGACTGATTTTTTTACGAGGTTTTTACGGTGTAAACACCTCTCTCGGTAAATGAGGAAAGTAATAATTGTATTGGATTGATAAATTAATTACTGAATTTGCTGAGAAATATTTTCTAAAAATGTTATTTACACGTTACAGGGCACCTTCAAAAGTCTTTGCACATGTGTTGGCTGACAGCTGTAACAATATGAAGCTGCTGGATTCTGAAACACAATAGGCTACGTAACTGGCCTCTGCCGACCATTATATTGGATTGTGTCGCATCCGTCGGATTATCCTTGACACTGGCAATGAAGATTGATGGGGTGGGGGTGCAAATACATCATCGTCTCTCAGCGTCTGCTGTCACCACAAATTATTGAAGTTATGATGGATTCTCTGGCATCAGAGATGCCATTTCAAAAGTAGTGTTTGTATAATGGATATTGTATTTTTTAGTCTTCATTAAATTGTGTTAACCAACTGATTTTTTTTTTCATGTATAATTCTGTAGGTACATTTTAGATTATTTAGAAATTACTTAAATGCAATACTTAAATAGTTTTAATTTATTCGCAATAAAACTAAATAAATGCAAAAGCAATATATGTATCCTTTATTAAATAATGCTACATGAGTTATTAAGAATCATTATTAAGGCATCTGGGAAAATAATCTGTGTCAAAACGTTTTTCGCTAGAACGTATAATATCCTATTATTCATATTAGTCCAGTCAATGAAGTGCTGAAATGACCAAAATCTCTAATTAATGGTAATTAATGGATTTTGATGAAACCTTGTGCAATGTGTTTGTAATAACGATAATAAAAAAGTTGAAAAAAAAAAGATTAAAGTAGTAAATTATCGGAAGGGGTACGGGTCCTGTAATTTGTAGAATTAGGTCAGAAATGAAAAAAAAAAAACAATGGTTAAGTGGAGGAGAAGGTTACTTGTAACTATTTCTGAACTTCGCCATTTATAAATTTTACAACTTGTATGTTTACAATAAAGACATTTATTATTATTATTTCGACTTATCACACTCCTCAGTTAGTAACTAGGAAATTTCACCTATCCCGCGGTCCTGCGTGTCGCGTAGGATGAGGCTCGGACGGATGTTGTGGTTTTAATGGTACCTCTGAAGGAGAAATTCATCTCATCTCAGAGAACCTAGAAACTTCCTGACAATGTGGCACGTTTGTAGTACTGCGGCCTTTTGTATGGTATGTATCATCATTTCAAGAATCTCTAATTTTTTCAAATTCTTCTTCAGGTTGGTGGACATAACTCCGGTGGCAGAAATTACTATGGGTATAATTTGGACTTCATTTACACCCCACACGTGCTTAAGTTCAATGGCCAAGTTCTCATATTTGCTTACTTTCTCTATTTCTGTTTTTGCTATATTGTGTGTTAGTGGACATCCTATATCTACTATAACAGCCTTTTTATTTCTTTTATCTATCATTACTATATCTATCTATATCTGGTCTGTTATAGTCGATGGTGCGATCCGTTATCATTGGCCTATCCCAATAGAGTACGTGGCTTGTAGATTCTACCACTATTATTATTATTATTATTTTTATTTATTTATTTTTTTTGTTAAAACCCAGTCACCCTTCTCTGTGGCTCCGACCCTCACAGAGGGGAGCTGGTGGTACCGGCAGCCACTCCCCACACCCGTGGGGTAAGTGACTACGAGAATCGTGTGCCCTGAGCAGACGTAATGAACCGAGGATGACGGAACTTCTGCATTCTGCCGGCTAAGATCTCTGGCCGAATTTCGGCATGCCGGTATGATCTTAAGTTCCGAAAGCAGTGTGTGTCTCGTTCCACCGAGGGCTCCTATAATCAGTACCACTATCTTAACAGTACGGTCTGGATACAGTCTGCGGAGTTCGAAGAGCAGATCTCGTTTTTCCTCCTCCTTCAAGACAATGTTGTTCTCCGCGGGAGCCGAGAACTCCACGACAAACATTGTCTTGAGTTGATGGTCGAGGAGGACTACGTCAGGCTTGTTGGCTTGTATTTGCCTGACGGTGGGAAAAGAGTAGTTCCAATAAATTAGACACTTCTCATTTCACACAACGGACTCAATATTCCCCGGAGCGTAAGGCAGCACTGGTGTTTCGTCTATCCCATACGAGTGCCTTAGATGGTAGTAAAGCACTCGTAATGCTCCGTCGTGCCTTTGGATATAGGACGAGACTGCATATGTCGGGCAAGCCGACAGCAAGTGCATGAGAGTCTCTGGCGCCCTGCGACAGGCCCTACAGCTGACATCAGGGACCTCTATACCCATGACACGACTAGGATAGACGAGGGTGTTAAATACACCATCCTGGCAAGCCATTATGAATCCATCGGTCTCAGACTTCAGCCCGGCTGACCTTAAGAAGGCAAAGGTCAGCCTTTCGGATAAGCCAAGGTTTTCTATATTTTTATAGAAAACTCCATGCATTGGCTTATCCGTGTGCAGCTGCAGAAAGTTTTTGTGTTCTGCAGCTTTAATTTCGGCTTTTCGCCGAGCAGGTTCCAACTCGGTGACAGAGTCGCGATTTACCCGCTCGACGTCGAAGGAGAGACCAAGTTCATCGGCTGCTCTCTGTGCTGCCTTAAACAGAAAGGCTCCTACCCCTGCATTTTCATGGTCTCGGACCATGCAGGGGAGGGGATCCGAACTCCTAATGACCTTACAGGCTCCATCCAGAACCATCCTATTATGGAGGCTCTCCAAACTCAAGAGTCCACGGCCTCCCCGATGTCGTGGGAGGTATAGCCGTGGAACGGACGATTTAGGATGCAAACTCCTATTGAGATGCATCTTCTTGCGGGTTCCTACGTCGAGTTGACGCAACTCTTCTTGAGTCCATTTCACTACTCCAAAGGAGTAGAGAAGGATCGGAACGGCAAGCATGTTGGTAGCAGACACCTTGTTCTTCCCCGACAGCCTGAAGACCAGATCTGTCGGAGTCAGTGCTGATACTTGCCGCGGAGAGCGTTTTTCACTACACTCTCTTCTTGGGTGGAGCGTTGCTCGACACCCAAGTAAATGTACGACTCTCCGGCATCTAGATGATGTAAGATGCTTCCATCCACGAGCTGCGCGTCCTCTTCGTAGTTCCCGCATCGTCCTCTCTTGAGATGGGCCAGTGCACATTTATCTAACCCGAACTCCATGCCGACAGCCTGCGTGTACTCCTGTACCACCCTGAGGGACTGGTGTAGGTCCCCCTCTCCGGAGGCATAAAGTCATCCAGAATAGATGGGTGACCTTATGCCTCCTGTCGCCGGGGGTATCGCAGTTATAGCCACGGATTTTCCGCAGCGGGACGGATAATGGCAGTAGTGAGATGCAAAACAGAAGGGGACTGAGGGAGTCTCCATGAAATACTCCCCTTCTGAAAGATACCGGCTCCGTCTGGACTCTATGGTTACCCGATGTTATGGTAAAGCGAGTCCTCCAGAGCGGCATCAGTTCTTCGATACATCTCACTACGGGACCGGGCACCGCAAGATATTGGAGCAAGTGTACAATGAGCTCGTGTGATGTCATGTCAAATGGCTTGCGGTAATCGATCCAGGCCATAGAGAGGTTACGCTTATACTGCACGGAGTCCTGTCAATCAGCTGGTTCTCCTTGCAGCCAGCGACACCTCTCTTTGACCCTCGTTACTCATATATCCACTCGTAAACCGGTTCAACTGCATGGAGCACCCGCATGTACAAAATGCGTGTAAACACCTTGTAACATGCGTTTAAACAGGTTATCGGCCGGTAGTTCATTTTGTCAGACAAATCTCCGTTCTTCGGGATCAGCACTGTCCACCCCTCGACAACCCAAGAAGGAATTTGCTGCTCCCCATTTAGCCATGAATTGAAAATTCTGGCCAAATGGTGGTGGGTACTGGGTAATTTTTTCCACCAAAAGTTGTTTATCCCATCGGGACCTGGAGCAGCAAAGTTCTTACAACCTTTTTCCAGAAGTTTTCCACCTGATCCACAGTCGGCGGATTTTCAGCAATACGCTGAGGCGGCTCGAAAAGGCGCGAGGGCTTTTTGCGGAAAAGTTGATTCTCCGCCAGCCCTCTCGCCCGCCTCATTAGTGACTTCTTACAAGCCACTAGCATCCTTATCCTGTCGAGACAGTACTGTTTGGTGGTTTGCAGCACTGCCCCATTGAGTGTGTGATGGACGCGTCTTAAATTGGTAGCTACTCGCCGCACTTTAGGCGTTAAAGGCCTATTGGCCGTCATATAGTCCATCACACATTGCATATGGGATGCATGTTGCCTCGCCGACCGGATCTTGGCTTCCATCTTCTCTATGCGCCGTCTCGCTCTCTCCTGTGGAGAGGCAGTGTTCCGCCTCTCCACCTGTGGCAAGCGTTGAGCGGCAGCATACACGGCACAATTAATGTGCCAGATGTCAGCCTCTTCTGATAGCGCTGTACGAAGTTCTGCATCCACTCTGGCCAGATCTTGTGGCCCGGGGGGTTTTAAGTTGTGTAACCCCCTTCTGGTATTGGTGGAACGGTAGGGACTGCATCCTCAACCGGTTCATTCGGTGGACCTTCGGCCACCTCATTCACCGGCTGAAGGGCAGGTGTCACGTAGCCCCTGCGACGAAGGTGGGATACATAATCACGCAGGTTTTGTGGCGTGAAGGCGTTGTACTCTGGGTGCCTTGCACACCACAGAGCATGCATTCGCCCCATGTATCCCCTTCGTGCGGGCTCACTGCTTTCGTAGCATTGTATAAGGTCGTCTCTCAGTTCATCTGTCCACTCAAAGCGTCCTAGTTCATGGCGTTCATCGTCAACGGGCGCCCTATCCGGTTGGGCCCCACCACCTTGCCCTTGACCCCTATCCGCATGGGGTCGATTGTGGAGGCCCTGTCTTCTGCCTGCGGGAACCAGAAGTTAGTGCTTGTGGGTGGTTAGCCCAGCAAGCCCACGACCGACACCAAAGGGGAAAGAGCTTTCCCCTCCCGGGTGCGCTAGGTCTGCCGGTTCGATTTTGCACCCCCAGCTGGAGTAAGTGGTGGCGCTACTCACCGAAGGCTTGATTGATGAAAGTCAGCCCCTCCTGCTTATTTATTAGACACCTCTCATTTCCCACAATGGATTATTATTATTATTATTATTATATCTCCATATCTCGTTAATACGGTTTTTGAATGATATCTTCGGCTGGATGCAAGAAAATATCATTGACTCAAATGTTTTCTAACAATGTGGCATGTATTAAGAACAACAGATTTTTGTATTAAACTGTGCATTTCTTTAGGTATTCCAATTTTTGTCAAGGAGTCTCCAAAGTTAGTTGGTGTTATACCGGTTGCGGACATGACTATGGGAACTACTGTGACTTGTTCTTGCTTCCAAATCCTTTTCAGTTCTATTGCTAGTTCTGTATATTTATTTATTTTTTCCGCAATAGTTTTCTGGATGTTGTTTGAATTTGGAATAGCTACATCAATGAGAAGTGTGCGCTTTTCTTTCTTTAAAGTTAGGACTATATCAGGTCTATTACTATTAACCGTACGATAAGTTGTTATAGATCGATCCCAATATAATTTTGCCGTCTCATTTTTTAGGACACTTTCGGGTTCGTATTTATAGTAGGGCACTTCCGTGTTGACTAAGCCATGGTTTTGAGCCAATCTTTGATGTACTATACGGGCTACTTGATTGTGTCTGTGGAGGTATTCGGTGATGGCGTGAATTCTGGAACCAGCTGTGACATGCTGCATAGTTTCCGAGATTAAACCACACTTTCTACATCGATCAGATTTCACTTCAAGGTCTTTAATAATATATTTTTGGTAATTTCTGACCGGAATAACCTCATCTTGTATGGCAAGCATGAAACCTTCAGTCTCGGGAAACGGGTATCCTCTTGTCAACCAGTTGTACGACGCGTTTTTGCCGACATGAGGCTGATTAATCTGATAGAGGTGTCTACCATGTAGCTCCTTCCGGCTAAGAGTATCAAGTTTGTCTTGATGTGAGATTATTTTTTCCTCCACATTCCATTCTCTGTCTGCTAATTATAGAGAGCTGTATTCTATATCTGCTATTATGATGGAATTGTTTACTATAAAAGTACTTGCGTAGTCCTGCTATCTGACGCTACATCATATTTTTGATATCAATTAAGCCTCTACCTCCAAGATCTCTTGGTAAAGTGACTTTTCCTACCGCGCTTTTTGGATGGTGGATACGGTATCTAGTAAACAGTTTTCTAGTTTTTATATTGATATTATCAATGTCCGTTTCACTCCACTCAATTACCCCAAATGAGTATGTCAAAACAGGTATTCCGTACGTGTTCAGAGCTTTGAATAGAGACCCACTGTTTAGTTGTGTCTTGAGAATATCGGAGTTTCTTTGGAAATATTTTTCTTGGATGTCTGTCTTCATTATTTTCTGTTTAATTCCTCTAGGCTGTTGGTATCCCAGGTACTTATCGTCGTTTTCCATGCTTTCTATTGCCTCTTGAGTCTCTATTGTATATGATTCAACTTTACTGACAATACCTTTCTCTATATGTAAGATTTTACATTTGTCTATCCCAATTATTATTATTATCATTATTATTATTATTATTATTATTATTTTTGTTAAAAACCAGTCATCCTTCTCTGTGGCTCCGACCCTCACAGAGGGGAGCTGGTAGTACCGGCAGCCACTCCCCACACCCGTGGGGTAAGTGACTACTGGGTCCGGGAATCGTGTGCCCTGAGCAGACGTAATGAACCGAGGATGACGGCCTTCTGCATTCTGTCGGCTAAGACCTCTGCCGAATTTCGGCATGCCAGTATGATCTTAAGTTCCGAAAGCAGTGTGTGTCTCGTTCCACCGAGGGCTCCTATGATCAGTACCACTATCTTAACAGTATGGTCTGGATACAGTCTGCGGAGTTCGAAGAGCAGATCTCGATATTTTGTCCGTTTTTCCTCCTCCTTCAAGACAATGTTGTTCTCCGCGGGAGCCGAGAACTCCACGACAAACATTGTCTTGAGTTGATGGTCGAGGAGTACTACGTCAGGCTTGTTGGTTTGTATTTGCCTGACGGTGGGAAAAGAGTAGTTTCAATAAATTAGACACTTCTAATTTCCCACAACGGACTCAATATCCCCGGAGCGTAAAGCAGCACTGGTGTTTCGTCTATCCCATACGAGTGCCTTAAATGGTAATAAAGCACTCGTAATGCTCCGTCGTGCCTTTGGATATAGGCCGAGACTGCATATGTCGGGCAAGCCGACAGCAAGTGCATAAGAGTCTCTGGTGCCCTGCGGCAGTAAAGCACTCGTAATGCTCCGTCGTGCCTTTGGATATAGGACGAGACTGCATATGTCGGGCAAGCCGACAGCAAGTGCATGAGAGTCTCTGGCGCCCTGCGACAGGCCCTACAGCTGACATCAGGGACCTCTATACCCATGACACGACTAGGATAGACGAGGGTGTTAAATACACCATCCTGGCAAGCCATTATGAATCCATCGGTCTCAGACTTCAGCCCGGCTGACCTTAAGAAGGCAAAGGTCAGCCTTTCGGATAAGCCAAGGTTTTCTATATTTTTATAGAAAACTCCATGCATTGGCTTATCCGTGTGCAGCTGCAGAAAGTTTTTGTGTTCTGCAGCTTTAATTTCGGCTTTTCGCCGAGCAGGTTCCAACTCGGTGACAGAGTCGCGATTTACCCGCTCGACGTCGAAGGAGAGACCAAGTTCATCGGCTGCTCTCTGTGCTGCCTTAAACAGAAAGGCTCCTACCCCTGCATTTTCATGGTCTCGGACCATGCAGGGGAGGGGATCCGAACTCCTAATGACCTTACAGGCTCCATCCAGAACCATCCTATTATGGAGGCTCTCCAAACTCAAGAGTCCACGGCCTCCCCGATGTCGTGGGAGGTATAGCCGTGGAACGGACGATTTAGGATGCAAACTCCTATTGAGATGCATCTTCTTGCGGGTTCCTACGTCGAGTTGACGCAACTCTTCTTGAGTCCATTTCACTACTCCAAAGGAGTAGAGAAGGATCGGAACGGCAAGCATGTTGGTAGCAGACACCTTGTTCTTCCCCGACAGCCTGAAGACCAGATCTGTCGGAGTCAGTGCTGATACTTGCCGCGGAGAGCGTTTTTCACTACACTCTCTTCTTGGGTGGAGCGTTGCTCGACACCCAAGTAAATGTACGACTCTCCGGCATCTAGATGATGTAAGATGCTTCCATCCACGAGCTGCGCGTCCTCTTCGTAGTTCCCGCATCGTCCTCTCTTGAGATGGGCCAGTGCACATTTATCTAACCCGAACTCCATGCCGACAGCCTGCGTGTACTCCTGTACCACCCTGAGGGACTGGTGTAGGTCCCCCTCTCCGGAGGCATAAAGTCATCCAGAATAGATGGGTGACCTTATGCCTCCTGTCGCCGGGGGTATCGCAGTTATAGCCACGGATTTTCCGCAGCGGGACGGATAATGGCAGTAGTGAGATGCAAAACAGAAGGGGACTGAGGGAGTCTCCATGAAATACTCCCCTTCTGAAAGATACCGGCTCCGTCTGGACTCTATGGTTACCCGATGTTATGGTAAAGCGAGTCCTCCAGAGCGGCATCAGTTCTTCGATACATCTCACTACGGGACCGGGCACCGCAAGATATTGGAGCAAGTGTACAATGAGCTCGTGTGATGTCATGTCAAATGGCTTGCGGTAATCGATCCAGGCCATAGAGAGGTTACGCTTATACTGCACGGAGTCCTGTCAATCAGCTGGTTCTCCTTGCAGCCAGCGACACCTCTCTTTGACCCTCGTTACTCATATATCCACTCGTAAACCGGTTCAACTGCATGGAGCACCCGCATGTACAAAATGCGTGTAAACACCTTGTAACATGCGTTTAAACAGGTTATCGGCCGGTAGTTCATTTTGTCAGACAAATCTCCGTTCTTCGGGATCAGCACTGTCCACCCCTCGACAACCCAAGAAGGAATTTGCTGCTCCCCATTTAGCCATGAATTGAAAATTCTGGCCAAATGGTGGTGGGTACTGGGTAATTTTTTCCACCAAAAGTTGTTTATCCCATCGGGACCTGGAGCAGCAAAGTTCTTACAACCTTTTTCCAGAAGTTTTCCACCTGATCCACAGTCGGCGGATTTTCAGCAATACGCTGAGGCGGCTCGAAAAGGCGCGAGGGCTTTTTGCGGAAAAGTTGATTCTCCGCCAGCCCTCTCGCCCGCCTCATTAGTGACTTCTTACAAGCCACTAGCATCCTTATCCTGTCGAGACAGTACTGTTTGGTGGTTTGCAGCACTGCCCCATTGAGTGTGTGATGGACGCGTCTTAAATTGGTAGCTACTCGCCGCACTTTAGGCGTTAAAGGCCTATTGGCCGTCATATAGTCCATCACACATTGCATATGGGATGCATGTTGCCTCGCCGACCGGATCTTGGCTTCCATCTTCTCTATGCGCCGTCTCGCTCTCTCCTGTGGAGAGGCAGTGTTCCGCCTCTCCACCTGTGGCAAGCGTTGAGCGGCAGCATACACGGCACAATTAATGTGCCAGATGTCAGCCTCTTCTGATAGCGCTGTACGAAGTTCTGCATCCACTCTGGCCAGATCTTGTGGCCCGGGGGGTTTTAAGTTGTGTAACCCCCTTCTGGTATTGGTGGAACGGTAGGGACTGCATCCTCAACCGGTTCATTCGGTGGACCTTCGGCCACCTCATTCACCGGCTGAAGGGCAGGTGTCACGTAGCCCCTGCGACGAAGGTGGGATACATAATCACGCAGGTTTTGTGGCGTGAAGGCGTTGTACTCTGGGTGCCTTGCACACCACAGAGCATGCATTCGCCCCATGTATCCCCTTCGTGCGGGCTCACTGCTTTCGTAGCATTGTATAAGGTCGTCTCTCAGTTCATCTGTCCACTCAAAGCGTCCTAGTTCATGGCGTTCATCGTCAACGGGCGCCCTATCCGGTTGGGCCCCACCACCTTGCCCTTGACCCCTATCCGCATGGGGTCGATTGTGGAGGCCCTGTCTTCTGCCTGCGGGAACCAGAAGTTAGTGCTTGTGGGTGGTTAGCCCAGCAAGCCCACGACCGACACCAAAGGGGAAAGAGCTTTCCCCTCCCGGGTGCGCTAGGTCTGCCGGTTCGATTTTGCACCCCCAGCTGGAGTAAGTGGTGGCGCTACTCACCGAAGGCTTGATTGATGAAAGTCAGCCCCTCCTGCTTATTTATTAGACACCTCTCATTTCCCACAATGGATTATTATTATTATTATTATTATATCTCCATATCTCGTTAATACGGTTTTTGAATGATATCTTCGGCTGGATGCAAGAAAATATCATTGACTCAAATGTTTTCTAACAATGTGGCATGTATTAAGAACAACAGATTTTTGTATTAAACTGTGCATTTCTTTAGGTATTCCAATTTTTGTCAAGGAGTCTCCAAAGTTAGTTGGTGTTATACCGGTTGCGGACATGACTATGGGAACTACTGTGACTTGTTCTTGCTTCCAAATCCTTTTCAGTTCTATTGCTAGTTCTGTATATTTATTTATTTTTTCCGCAATAGTTTTCTGGATGTTGTTTGAATTTGGAATAGCTACATCAATGAGAAGTGTGCGCTTTTCTTTCTTTAAAGTTAGGACTATATCAGGTCTATTACTATTAACCGTACGATAAGTTGTTATAGATCGATCCCAATATAATTTTGCCGTCTCATTTTTTAGGACACTTTCGGGTTCGTATTTATAGTAGGGCACTTCCGTGTTGACTAAGCCATGGTTTTGAGCCAATCTTTGATGTACTATACGGGCTACTTGATTGTGTCTGTGGAGGTATTCGGTGATGGCGTGAATTCTGGAACCAGCTGTGACATGCTGCATAGTTTCCGAGATTAAACCACACTTTCTACATCGATCAGATTTCACTTCAAGGTCTTTAATAATATATTTTTGGTAATTTCTGACCGGAATAACCTCATCTTGTATGGCAAGCATGAAACCTTCAGTCTCGGGAAACGGGTATCCTCTTGTCAACCAGTTGTACGACGCGTTTTTGCCGACATGAGGCTGATTAATCTGATAGAGGTGTCTACCATGTAGCTCCTTCCGGCTAAGAGTATCAAGTTTGTCTTGATGTGAGATTATTTTTTCCTCCACATTCCATTCTCTGTCTGCTAATTATAGAGAGCTGTATTCTATATCTGCTATTATGATGGAATTGTTTACTATAAAAGTACTTGCGTAGTCCTGCTATCTGACGCTACATCATATTTTTGATATCAATTAAGCCTCTACCTCCAAGATCTCTTGGTAAAGTGACTTTTCCTACCGCGCTTTTTGGATGGTGGAACGGTATCCTAGTAAACAGTTTTCTAGTTTTTATATTGATATTATCAATGTCCGTTTCACTCCACTCAATTACCCCAAATGAGTATGTCAAAACAGGTATTCCGTACGTGTTCAGAGCTTTGAATAGAGACCCACTGTTTAGTTGTGTCTTGAGAATATCGGAGTTTCTTTGGAAATATTTTTCTTGGATGTCTGTCTTCATTATTTTCTGTTTAATTCCTCTAGGCTGTTGGTATCCCAGGTACTTATCGTCGTTTTCCATGCTTTCTATTGCCTCTTGAGTCTCTATTGTATATGATTCAACTTTACTGACAATACCTTTCTCTATATGTAAGATTTTACATTTGTCTATCCCAATTATTATTATTATCATTATTATTATTATTATTATTATTATTTTTGTTAAAAACCAGTCATCCTTCTCTGTGGCTCCGACCCTCACAGAGGGGAGCTGGTAGTACCGGCAGCCACTCCCCACACCCGTGGGGTAAGTGACTACTGGGTCCGGGAATCGTGTGCCCTGAGCAGACGTAATGAACCGAGGATGACGGCCTTCTGCATTCTGTCGGCTAAGACCTCTGCCGAATTTCGGCATGCCAGTATGATCTTAAGTTCCGAAAGCAGTGTGTGTCTCGTTCCACCGAGGGCTCCTATGATCAGTACCACTATCTTAACAGTATGGTCTGGATACAGTCTGCGGAGTTCGAAGAGCAGATCTCGATATTTTGTCCGTTTTTCCTCCTCCTTCAAGACAATGTTGTTCTCCGCGGGAGCCGAGAACTCCACGACAAACATTGTCTTGAGTTGATGGTCGAGGAGTACTACGTCAGGCTTGTTGGTTTGTATTTGCCTGACGGTGGGAAAAGAGTAGTTTCAATAAATTAGACACTTCTAATTTCCCACAACGGACTCAATATCCCCGGAGCGTAAAGCAGCACTGGTGTTTCGTCTATCCCATACGAGTGCCTTAAATGGTAATAAAGCACTCGTAATGCTCCGTCGTGCCTTTGGATATAGGCCGAGACTGCATATGTCGGGCAAGCCGACAGCAAGTGCATAAGAGTCTCTGGTGCCCTGCGGCAGTAAAGCACTCGTAATGCTCCGTCGTGCCTTTGGATATAGGACGAGACTGCATATGTCGGGCAAGCCGACAGCAAGTGCATGAGAGTCTCTGGCGCCCTGCGACAGGCCCTACAGCTGACATCAGGGACCTCTATACCCATGACACGACTAGGATAGACGAGGGTGTTAAATACACCATCCTGGCAAGCCATTATGAATCCATCGGTCTCAGACTTCAGCCCGGCTGACCTTAAGAAGGCAAAGGTCAGCCTTTCGGATAAGCCAAGGTTTTCTATATTTTTATAGAAAACTCCATGCATTGGCTTATCCGTGTGCAGCTGCAGAAAGTTTTTGTGTTCTGCAGCTTTAATTTCGGCTTTTCGCCGAGCAGGTTCCAACTCGGTGACAGAGTCGCGATTTACCCGCTCGACGTCGAAGGAGAGACCAAGTTCATCGGCTGCTCTCTGTGCTGCCTTAAACAGAAAGGCTCCTACCCCTGCATTTTCATGGTCTCGGACCATGCAGGGGAGGGGATCCGAACTCCTAATGACCTTACAGGCTCCATCCAGAACCATCCTATTATGGAGGCTCTCCAAACTCAAGAGTCCACGGCCTCCCCGATGTCGTGGGAGGTATAGCCGTGGAACGGACGATTTAGGATGCAAACTCCTATTGAGATGCATCTTCTTGCGGGTTCCTACGTCGAGTTGACGCAACTCTTCTTGAGTCCATTTCACTACTCCAAAGGAGTAGAGAAGGATCGGAACGGCAAGCATGTTGGTAGCAGACACCTTGTTCTTCCCCGACAGCCTGAAGACCAGATCTGTCGGAGTCAGTGCTGATACTTGCCGCGGAGAGCGTTTTTCACTACACTCTCTTCTTGGGTGGAGCGTTGCTCGACACCCAAGTAAATGTACGACTCTCCGGCATCTAGATGATGTAAGATGCTTCCATCCACGAGCTGCGCGTCCTCTTCGTAGTTCCCGCATCGTCCTCTCTTGAGATGGGCCAGTGCACATTTATCTAACCCGAACTCCATGCCGACAGCCTGCGTGTACTCCTGTACCACCCTGAGGGACTGGTGTAGGTCCCCCTCTCCGGAGGCATAAAGTCATCCAGAATAGATGGGTGACCTTATGCCTCCTGTCGCCGGGGGTATCGCAGTTATAGCCACGGATTTTCCGCAGCGGGACGGATAATGGCAGTAGTGAGATGCAAAACAGAAGGGGACTGAGGGAGTCTCCATGAAATACTCCCCTTCTGAAAGATACCGGCTCCGTCTGGACTCTATGGTTACCCGATGTTATGGTAAAGCGAGTCCTCCAGAGCGGCATCAGTTCTTCGATACATCTCACTACGGGACCGGGCACCGCAAGATATTGGAGCAAGTGTACAATGAGCTCGTGTGATGTCATGTCAAATGGCTTGCGGTAATCGATCCAGGCCATAGAGAGGTTACGCTTATACTGCACGGAGTCCTGTCAATCAGCTGGTTCTCCTTGCAGCCAGCGACACCTCTCTTTGACCCTCGTTACTCATATATCCACTCGTAAACCGGTTCAACTGCATGGAGCACCCGCATGTACAAAATGCGTGTAAACACCTTGTAACATGCGTTTAAACAGGTTATCGGCCGGTAGTTCATTTTGTCAGACAAATCTCCGTTCTTCGGGATCAGCACTGTCCACCCCTCGACAACCCAAGAAGGAATTTGCTGCTCCCCATTTAGCCATGAATTGAAAATTCTGGCCAAATGGTGGTGGGTACTGGGTAATTTTTTCCACCAAAAGTTGTTTATCCCATCGGGACCTGGAGCAGCAAAGTTCTTACAACCTTTTTCCAGAAGTTTTCCACCTGATCCACAGTCGGCGGATTTTCAGCAATACGCTGAGGCGGCTCGAAAAGGCGCGAGGGCTTTTTGCGGAAAAGTTGATTCTCCGCCAGCCCTCTCGCCCGCCTCATTAGTGACTTCTTACAAGCCACTAGCATCCTTATCCTGTCGAGACAGTACTGTTTGGTGGTTTGCAGCACTGCCCCATTGAGTGTGTGATGGACGCGTCTTAAATTGGTAGCTACTCGCCGCACTTTAGGCGTTAAAGGCCTATTGGCCGTCATATAGTCCATCACACATTGCATATGGGATGCATGTTGCCTCGCCGACCGGATCTTGGCTTCCATCTTCTCTATGCGCCGTCTCGCTCTCTCCTGTGGAGAGGCAGTGTTCCGCCTCTCCACCTGTGGCAAGCGTTGAGCGGCAGCATACACGGCACAATTAATGTGCCAGATGTCAGCCTCTTCTGATAGCGCTGTACGAAGTTCTGCATCCACTCTGGCCAGATCTTGTGGCCCGGGGGGTTTTAAGTTGTGTAACCCCCTTCTGGTATTGGTGGAACGGTAGGGACTGCATCCTCAACCGGTTCATTCGGTGGACCTTCGGCCACCTCATTCACCGGCTGAAGGGCAGGTGTCACGTAGCCCCTGCGACGAAGGTGGGATACATAATCACGCAGGTTTTGTGGCGTGAAGGCGTTGTACTCTGGGTGCCTTGCACACCACAGAGCATGCATTCGCCCCATGTATCCCCTTCGTGCGGGCTCACTGCTTTCGTAGCATTGTATAAGGTCGTCTCTCAGTTCATCTGTCCACTCAAAGCGTCCTAGTTCATGGCGTTCATCGTCAACGGGCGCCCTATCCGGTTGGGCCCCACCACCTTGCCCTTGACCCCTATCCGCATGGGGTCGATTGTGGAGGCCCTGTCTTCTGCCTGCGGGAACCAGAAGTTAGTGCTTGTGGGTGGTTAGCCCAGCAAGCCCACGACCGACACCAAAGGGGAAAGAGCTTTCCCCTCCCGGGTGCGCTAGGTCTGCCGGTTCGATTTTGCACCCCCAGCTGGAGTAAGTGGTGGCGCTACTCACCGAAGGCTTGATTGATGAAAGTCAGCCCCTCCTGCTTATTTATTAGACACCTCTCATTTCCCACAATGGATTATTATTATTATTATTATTATATCTCCATATCTCGTTAATACGGTTTTTGAATGATATCTTCGGCTGGATGCAAGAAAATATCATTGACTCAAATGTTTTCTAACAATGTGGCATGTATTAAGAACAACAGATTTTTGTATTAAACTGTGCATTTCTTTAGGTATTCCAATTTTTGTCAAGGAGTCTCCAAAGTTAGTTGGTGTTATACCGGTTGCGGACATGACTATGGGAACTACTGTGACTTGTTCTTGCTTCCAAATCCTTTTCAGTTCTATTGCTAGTTCTGTATATTTATTTATTTTTTCCGCAATAGTTTTCTGGATGTTGTTTGAATTTGGAATAGCTACATCAATGAGAAGTGTGCGCTTTTCTTTCTTTAAAGTTAGGACTATATCAGGTCTATTACTATTAACCGTACGATAAGTTGTTATAGATCGATCCCAATATAATTTTGCCGTCTCATTTTTTAGGACACTTTCGGGTTCGTATTTATAGTAGGGCACTTCCGTGTTGACTAAGCCATGGTTTTGAGCCAATCTTTGATGTACTATACGGGCTACTTGATTGTGTCTGTGGAGGTATTCGGTGATGGCGTGAATTCTGGAACCAGCTGTGACATGCTGCATAGTTTCCGAGATTAAACCACACTTTCTACATCGATCAGATTTCACTTCAAGGTCTTTAATAATATATTTTTGGTAATTTCTGACCGGAATAACCTCATCTTGTATGGCAAGCATGAAACCTTCAGTCTCGGGAAACGGGTATCCTCTTGTCAACCAGTTGTACGACGCGTTTTTGCCGACATGAGGCTGATTAATCTGATAGAGGTGTCTACCATGTAGCTCCTTCCGGCTAAGAGTATCAAGTTTGTCTTGATGTGAGATTATTTTTTCCTCCACATTCCATTCTCTGTCTGCTAATTATAGAGAGCTGTATTCTATATCTGCTATTATGATGGAATTGTTTACTATAAAAGTACTTGCGTAGTCCTGCTATCTGACGCTACATCATATTTTTGATATCAATTAAGCCTCTACCTCCAAGATCTCTTGGTAAAGTGACTTTTCCTACCGCGCTTTTTGGATGGTGGATACGGTATCTAGTAAACAGTTTTCTAGTTTTTATATTGATATTATCAATGTCCGTTTCACTCCACTCAATTACCCCAAATGAGTATGTCAAAACAGGTATTCCGTACGTGTTCAGAGCTTTGAATAGAGACCCACTGTTTAGTTGTGTCTTGAGAATATCGGAGTTTCTTTGGAAATATTTTTCTTGGATGTCTGTCTTCATTATTTTCTGTTTAATTCCTCTAGGCTGTTGGTATCCCAGGTACTTATCGTCGTTTTCCATGCTTTCTATTGCCTCTTGAGTCTCTATTGTATATGATTCAACTTTACTGACAATACCTTTCTCTATATGTAAGATTTTACATTTGTCTATCCCAATTATTATTATTATCATTATTATTATTATTATTATTATTATTTTTGTTAAAAACCAGTCATCCTTCTCTGTGGCTCCGACCCTCACAGAGGGGAGCTGGTAGTACCGGCAGCCACTCCCCACACCCGTGGGGTAAGTGACTACTGGGTCCGGGAATCGTGTGCCCTGAGCAGACGTAATGAACCGAGGATGACGGCCTTCTGCATTCTGTCGGCTAAGACCTCTGCCGAATTTCGGCATGCCAGTATGATCTTAAGTTCCGAAAGCAGTGTGTGTCTCGTTCCACCGAGGGCTCCTATGATCAGTACCACTATCTTAACAGTATGGTCTGGATACAGTCTGCGGAGTTCGAAGAGCAGATCTCGATATTTTGTCCGTTTTTCCTCCTCCTTCAAGACAATGTTGTTCTCCGCGGGAGCCGAGAACTCCACGACAAACATTGTCTTGAGTTGATGGTCGAGGAGTACTACGTCAGGCTTGTTGGTTTGTATTTGCCTGACGGTGGGAAAAGAGTAGTTTCAATAAATTAGACACTTCTAATTTCCCACAACGGACTCAATATCCCCGGAGCGTAAAGCAGCACTGGTGTTTCGTCTATCCCATACGAGTGCCTTAAATGGTAATAAAGCACTCGTAATGCTCCGTCGTGCCTTTGGATATAGGCCGAGACTGCATATGTCGGGCAAGCCGACAGCAAGTGCATAAGAGTCTCTGGTGCCCTGCGGCAGGCCCTGCAGCTGACATCAGGGACCTCTATACCCATGACACGACTACGATAGACGAGGGTATTAAATACACCATCCTGGCAAGCCATTATATATCCCTCGGTCTCAGACTTCAGCCCAGCTGACCTAAGAAGGCAAAGGTCAGCCTTTCGGATAAGCCAAGGTTCTCTATATTTTTATTGAAAACTCCATGCATTGGCTTATCCGAGTGAAGCTGCAGAAAGATGTTGTGTTCTGCAGCTTTAATTTGGGCTTTTCGTCGAGCGGGTTCCAACTCGATGACAGAGTCGGGATTTACCCGCTCGACGTCGAAGGAGAGACCAAGTTCATCGGCTGCTCTCTGTGCTGCCTTAAACAAAAATGCTCCTATTCCTGCACTTTCATGGTCCCGGGCCATGCAGAGGAGGGGATCCGAACTCCTGATAACCTTACAGGCTCCATCCAGAACCATCTATAGATATTAGGATTAGTAAAATGATATATCTATAATAATAATTTCGAATTCATGTTAAATGGTATATATTCGAAGAATAAATAAAGTTTCAGTTTAACATTTTTGTATAATACATGTTATATTTCTTTTAGTTTCAAAATTGTTTTTTCTTTTCTTTTGATTCTGCTTGGTTACTTGAAGTCCTAGAATCTGGTATTTACTAGTAAGTGAACTGATCGCCACATTACTCCCCCGCTAAGAAAAAGATCAGTCAGTCATTCAATTCGTCAATAGCAAAACGAACTTTCTTAATTAAAAGTGGAGTGACATCACATTTGTCAGGTAATAAATATGCTGGTTTAATCCTGTCAATGTTTACCGTGACGACTTTAGTTCCTTTAACAAAAGTAACCAATTTATCTGTACGGGACAACACTTTAAAAGGTCCATCGTACAGCGGAGTAAAATATTTTTTAAAACGTTCTTTCCGAACGAAAACAAAACTACAATTCGAGATGTCTGGGCTGACAAATGATTTGTAATTAACGTGGTGAACTGGTGGAATGAACGTTAAATTATTAAATGAAGTACGTAATTTAGTAATAAAATAAGGAATATCCGGACAAGTATATGATTTAATAAAAAATTCACCAGGTATTCGTAATGTTTGACCAAAAACGAGTTCTGCGGAAGAACATTGTAAATCGTCTTTAGGGATAGTTCTGAGAGCTAATAGTATGATAGGAAGTTCATCTACCCAATGTGGTGTAGAAGTCCTAGCTCTCAGAGCAGTTTTAAGAGATTTATTAAACCTTTCAATCATTCCGTTCGAGGAAGGATGATATGGCGTAGTACGAATTCTATGAAATCCCAAAAATTTTGAAAATTCTTTGAACAGTTTTGATTCAAATTGAACGCCTTGGTCGGTTGTCACTGTGACAGGGACACCGAATCGACAAACATAATTCTGAAATAACGTACGCGCTACAGTTTCCGCAGTAATATCCTGCAGTGGATAAGCCTCGGGCCATCTAGTAAAACGTTCGATCACAGTGAGAATATAAGAACAACCTTTAGAAGGAGGTAATGGTCCTATTAAATCTATATGTATGTGATCGAATCGTCCTTTAGGTATATCGAAGTCAGTAATCGGGCTCCTCGTATGTCTTGTCACTTTATTAGTTTGACAACTAATACAAGTTTTTGCCCAGAGATTACAATCTGAAGTCATTTTAGGCCAAAAATAATGTGTAGAAACTAATGTTCTAGTCGCTTTGATACCAAGGTGAGATAAACCATGAAATGTATCAAAAATTGTCCGTCTAAAAACGATAGGAACGTAAAGACGAAGTTTAGGGCGAGAAACGTCACACCAAATAAACTTGTCAGAATATGGAATTTTAATTTTCTTTAAATGAAAAGTTCTCTTTGTGTTCGATGAAGTATCTGATAATAAAAATTTAAGGTCAGAATCATCTTTTTGAGCTTCGCTCAATAAATTTAAGTCAAAGTTAGTATCAACTAGGTTAGACTTTTGAGTAACGATTGGGGAAATTAATTTTTGCAAAGAAGACGTATCATGTTCGCGTGATAAAGTGTCTGCAACAATGTTATTTTTCCCTTTGATATGTCTGATTTCGCAGGCAAATTGAGCAATGAATTCGAAATGTCTAGTTTGCCTGGGAGATCTTTCAGTTTTAGTGAATAATGCTTTGACCAAAGGTTTATGGTCAGTAAAGCAAATAAATGTGCGACCTTCAAGTAAAAATCTGAAATGTTTAATCGCTGTAAATAAAGAAAGAAGTTCCTTGTCAAAGGAACTGTATTTGGTCTGTGCCAAGGTAAGCTTTCGTGAAAAGAAGGCTAATGGGGCAAGAATACGTTCGTCATCGCGCTCTTCAAGAACTGCCCCATAGAGACATTAGAACAATCAACAGTAAGCGATAAAAACGAGCTATCATCACAACGTGGATGTGCTAAAAAGGTTGCACCAGCTATAGCAGCTTTGGCTTTGGAAAAACTGTCAAGACAGTCGGTAGGCCAATCGTTTATTATTTTAACTTTATCATGCAATAATTTAGTACAAAGTGCATGTAAAGGAATTAATATTTCAGCGAAAGAAGGTATGAAACGATGATAAAAGTTAACCATACCTATGAAACGCTGAAGTTGTTTGACTGTAGTAGGTAAGGGAAAATTATTTATGACATCAATAGGTTCGGAAGAAGGTAAAATACCGGCTGAAGAAATATTGTGTCCTAAAAATGTCAAATGACTGACACCTGATATGCATTTTCAAGGTTTAATATTTATGCCATATAATTCTAACCTCTGAAAAACAAGTTTCAAGTGCTCTAAATGTTCCGAACTAGATTTACTTGCAATCAGGATGTCATCTAAATAGACGAAAATAAAAGGTAAACCTACTAAAACTTCGTTCATGAAACGTTGGAAAGTTTGACCGGCGTTACGTAAGCAGAAAGGCATACGCCCAAATTCAAACAAACCGAAAGGAGTAGTAATCGCTGTTTTAAAAATGTCGCTTTTTGCGACAGGAATCTGGTGATAAGCACGTACCAAATCTATTTTTGAAAAAATAACACAATTATACAACTGCGAGTTAAAATCATGGAGGTGGGGCAACGGGTATCTGTCAGGAACAGTAATTGAATTTAGACGACGATAGTCCCCACAAGGTCTCCAGTCGCAGCTTTCTTTTTTTCAACCATATGCAATGGTGAGGAAACGGAAGAAGAAGAAGGTACACAAATACCTAATTCTACCATATTATTGAATTCGTCCTGAGCTATCTTGAATTTAACGCTATCCAACCTACGTGGGCGTGAGAAAGGTAAATGACCTTGTGTAACAATCTGATGCTCAACTGAATGTTTAACTGGCAAATTGTAATTTGGGGAGCTAATTAAAGTAAGAAATTGTAAAAGTAATGCAGTGAATTCATTTGATATGCTAAATAACTTAGGATAATGTAACGGACCATTGTTTGAAAATAAATATGTTGACAAACTAGTCATATTGTCGATTAAACATTTATGTTTTAAATCGACAACTAAACCAAAATGAGCTAAAAAGTCTGCTCCGATAATGGCGATATTTATATCTGCTATATTAAAAACGAAAGGAAATAACCTACGTAAGTTTAAATCAATTTTCAAAAATTTCTTCCCGAAGGTATCTATAACTGAACCATTAGCTGCTGTTAGAACAACATCAGGGTTTCTCCTAGTATTCGTTAATAGATTCCGAGGTATAATTGATAAATCAGCGCCCGTGTCAATGAGGAATTCTAATTTATTAGTATTATCAAATATAAAGAGACGAGGTTTACTATTCGAAATTTTAACGTCAGTTGTCAAAATATTATTGACATTTAGTCATCTCTGATTGTCGGTTTTGACATCTTTGGCGAACGTGCACCAATCTCCGAGACACTTAAATGCTTTACGACCATAAAGTTGATGGTAATAGCAAACCTTGGCATTAGAAGGATTATATCTAACGCTGGTACCACTTCGACTATTAGAACGGGGCCTTGAGCCTCTGCGATTTCTTGAGTCGAGTCGACTTCTACAACTATTGCAATAAGTGCCAGAAACTGTAGGGGTAGTGGAAGGAATTGAAGAAACTTTAGATTCAATAGCAAGTAATTGAGATGTAAAGATTTCTTGTTTGTGTAAGACTTGATTTAACGTGTCTTGAAATGTTGCGATCAAACTAGATGTAGAAACTGTTGGACTGATGTTACAAATCGAATTCGAGGTAAGGGAAGTCATAGAATTCTGACACGACTCCCATATACGATCGGCAATGTCGATTAACTCCTTAATCTCAGTTTTTCCCGACGCTGTAATTGCAATGAAGATTGTTTTGGGTAGTCGCCGCTTCCACAACTTGACCAGGAGCTCCTGGCTTACCACATGGGAACCTCCGACCGTTGATAGCATTGATCGGTAAAAATCTGATGGTTTTTGGTCTCCCATCTGGGAACCAGAGAGTAGGTCCTCCAACCGCTTTTCCTCGCTTGAGGTTAAACGAGAAATTAGTATATTTTTCAAGTTGTCATATAGATCTTTTTCTGGCTGATTAGTGACAACGTCATATACCGTGGTAATAATTTCAGGGGGTAAACTGGCAATGACATAATCGTATTTTTTTTGATCGCTAACAATCCTGTGAATAGAAAATTGCGACTCAATTTGAGTAAACCATATTTCTGGTTTAGATACCCAGAAAGGTGGTAATTTAATGGTCGCAACGTAATTACCATGAAATGTCCCTGCACCTGATGAAATTTGAATGTCATCTAATAAAATATTATCTGTTGGTGGTGCAATTTTTAAAACAAAGAAATAATAAATCGATGACTAATTGATTGAATGATTAATTGATTGTATATATTATGCTTTTTGTTATGTTTTTGAATGAGATTTTTTAAAGACGTCAACGTTGAATGACTGACATGATTCCTTTTAATAACGAAGAAATAATGATCAATGGCAAAACAATTCACTTACCAGATAAATAAGGTTTTGCCTCTTCGCCGTTTAGTTTTGATTTAGGAGAAAATTGTTCCAAGTCTACGAATCTGAATCTGGACTCATGCGGAATATCAGGCCTAGTTGTAGTTTTAATCTATTATGGAGACTCTCCAAACTCAAGAGTCCACGGCCTCCCCGATGTCGTGAGTGGTATAGCCGTGGAACGGACGATTTAGGATGCAAACTTCTATTGAGATGCATCTTCTTGTGGGTTCCTACGTCGAGTTGACGCAACTACTCTCGAGTCCATTTCACTACTCCAAAGGAGTAGAGTAGGATCGGAAGAGCAAGCATGTTGGTAGCAGGCACCTTGTTCTTCCCCGACAGTTCTGAGGACCAAGATGGACCAGTGCACATTTGTCCAGCCCGAACTCCATACCGACAGCCTGCGTGTACTCCTGTACCACCTTGAGGGACCGGTGTAGGTCCCTCTCCGGAGGCATAAAGTTTAAGGTCATCCATGTAAAACAGATGTGTGACCTTATGCCTCCTATCGCCAGGGGTATCGCAGTTGTATCCACGGTTTTCCGGAGCGAAACGGATAATGGCAGTAGTGAGATGCAAAACAGAAAGGGGCTAAGGGAGTCTCCCTGAAATACTCCCCTTCTGAATATTAGCGACTCCGTCTGGACTCTATCGTTACCCGATGTAATAGTAAAGCGAGTCCTCCAGAGCGGCATCAGTTGTTCGATGCATCTCAATACGGGACCGGGTACCGCAAGACATTAGAGCAAGTGGACAATAAGCTCATGGGATGTCATATCAAATGCCTTGCGGTAGTCGATCCAGGCCATAGAGAGGTTACGCTTATACTGCACGGAGTCCTGCGTGATACATCTGTCGATCAGCAGGTTCTCCTTGCAGCCAGCGACACCTCTTCGACCCTCGTTGCTCATATATCCGTTCGTAAACCGGTTCAACTGCGTGGAGCACTCGCTTGTACAAGATGCGCGTAAACACCTTGTAACATGCGTTTAAACAGGTTATCGGTCGGTAGTTTCTTGGGTTGGACAAATCTCCGTTCTTAGGGATCAGCACTATGCACCCTTCAACCACCCAAGAAGGAATTTGATGCTCCCCATTTAGCCAGGCATTAAAAATTCTGGCCAAATGGTGGTGGGTGCTCGATAACTTTTTCCACCAAAAGTTATTTATCCCATCGGGACCTGGAGCAGCAAAGTTTTTAGAGCCCTCGAGAGTTCTTCGAACCTTTTCTGGAGCTATTGGTTCGCACACTTCCTGTGGTTGTTGAAACCTTTGACAAAAGGTTTCATAATGTGCAAGGGCCGGAGAGTCTCGGTTGAGTGGAAGCTTCTCCTCGTAAAGCGTTTTCCAGAAATGTTCCACCTGATTAACAGTCGGCGGATTCTCTGCAACACGCGGAGGCGGTTCGAAAAGGCGCGAGGGCTTTTGGCGGAAGAGTTTATTTTCCGCCAGCCCCCTCGCCCGCCTCACTAGTGATTTTTTACATACCACTAGCATCCGTATCCTGTCGAGACAGTGCTGTTTGGTGATACGCAGCACTGCCTCATTGAGTGTGTGATGGACGCGTCTTAAGTTGGCGGCTATTCGACGCACTTTAGGCGTGAACGGCCTATTGGCCGCCATGTAGTCCATCACACATTGGATACGGGATGCGTGTTGCCTCGCCGACCGGATCTTGGCTTCCATCTTTTGTATGCGCCGCTCCGTCCTCTCCTGTGGGGAGGCAGTATTACGCCTCTCCGTCCGGGAAAAACGTTGAACAGCGGCATACACGGCACAGTTTATGTGCCAGATGTCAGCCCGTTCTGGTAGCGCATCACGAAGTTCTTCATCCACTTTGGCCAGATCTTGTGGCCCAGGGGCTTTTATATGGTGTAGCCCCCGTCTGGTACTGAGGCCCTCTGATACTGGTGGAACAAGGAGAGCAACTTCCTCAACCGGTGAATGAAGCGGTCTCTCGGCCACCTCATTCACCGGTCCAGGAGCAGCCCTCACGTAGCCCCTTCTACGAAGATGGGATACATAGTCACGCAGATTTTGTGGCTTGAAGGCGCCATGCTATGGATGCCTGTCACACCACAGAGCATGCACCCGCCCCATGTATCCCCTTCGTGCGGGCTCACTGCTTTCATAGCATTGCAGAAGGTCGTCCCTTAGCTCATCCGTCCACTCAAAGCGCCCTTGTCCATAGCGTTCATCAACGGGCGCTCCATCCGGTTGGGCCCCACCACCTTGCCCTTGACCCCTATCCGGAAGGGGTCGATTGTGGCGGCCCTGTCTTCTGTTGTCAGAAACCAGAAGTTGGGGCTTGTGGGTTGTTAGCCTAGCAAGCCCACGACCGACACCAGAAGGGAATGAGCTTTCCCCTCCCGGGTGCACTAGGGCTGCCGGTTCGGTTTTGCACCCCAGCTGGAGTAAGTGGTGTCGCTACTCACCAAAGGCTTGATAGATGGAAGTCAGCCTCTCCTGCTTATTTATTATTATTATTATTATTATTATTATTATTTAGTTTATAAAAGCCAGTCACCCTTTATACTCTGTGGCTCCGACACTCACAGATGGGAGCTGGTAGTACCGGCAGCCACTCCCCACGTCCGTGGGGTGAGTGACTACTGGGTCCGAGAATCGTGTGCCCTGAGTAGACGTAATGAGCCGAGGATAATGGCCTTCTGTATCCTGCCGGCTAAGATCTCTGCCGAATTTCTACATGCCGGTATGATCTTTAGTTCTGAAAGCAGCGTGTGTCTCGTTCCACCGAGGGCTCCTATGATCAGGACCATTAGCTTAACAGTATGGCCAGGGTAAAGCCTGCGGAGCTCGAAGAGCAAATCTCGTTATTTCGTCCGTTTTTCCTCCTCCTTCAAGACAATGTTATTCTCCGCGGGAGCCGAGAACTCCGCGACAAATATTGTCTTGAGTTGGTGGTCGAGGAGTACCATGTCAGGCTTATTAGTTTGTATTTGCCTGACGGTGGGAAACGAGTAGTTCCAATAAATTAGACATTCCTCATTTCCCACAACGAACTTAATATCCCCCGGAGCGTAAGGCAGCATTGGTGTCTCGTCTATCCCATACGAGTCCCTTAAGTGATAATAAAGCACTCGTAATGCTGCGTCGTGCCTCTGGATATAGGCCGAGACTGCATATACTGGACAAGCCGACAGCAAATGCATTAATGTCTCCGGCGCCCTGTGGCAGGTCCTGCAGCTGACATCAGGGACCTCTATACACATGACACGACTTCGATAGACGAGTGTGTTGAATACACCATCCTGGCACGCCATTATGAATCCCTCGGTCTCAGACTTCAGCCCGGCTGACCTTAAGAAAGCAAAGATCGGTCTTTCGGATAAGCCGAGGTCTTCTATATTTTTATAGAAGACTCCGTGCAATGGCTTATCCGAGTGTAGCTGCAGAAATAAATTAATTTCAGCAGCTTTGACTTGGGCTTTTGGTCGAGCAGGTTCCAACTCGGTGACAGAGTCGTGATTAACCAGCTCAGCGCCGAGTTCATCGGCGGCTCTGCGTGATGCCTTAAACAAAAAGGCTCCTACCTCTGCATTTTCATGTTCTCGGACCATACAGAGGAGGGGATCCGAGCTCCTTATGACCTTACAGGCTCCATCCTGAACCATCCTGTTATGGAGACTCTCCAAACTCAAGAGACTACGGCCTCCTCGATGTCGTGAAAGATATAACCGTGAAACGGATGACTTACAATGCAGACTCCTATAGAGATGCACCTTTTTGCAAGTTCCTACATCGAGTTGTCGCAGCTTGTAATGAAGCGTATTTTCAACCATTTATATTTTCCAAATATATTTCTGCTGAATTATTTAATAAAAACTACCAGGCTGTGAAAAACAATTATATCACCGCATAAACTAATAGGCCCCCACTAGGCCCAACCGTTCTGAAAGTGTATACTAAACCGTGACCTCTGCAGTTGCTACCAGTGAACGACAGCGAGCAGAAGTGCCTTCTCCAGGGAACCCGCTAGTAGACGTAAGTTACAAAATTTGAATTATATTTTCGCGACATTGTACTAAGTTGCGCCTACGTCCATCAAATCCACGCGCACCAAAACTACCTTGAAATTTGGCTTGAAAATCTATTTTTCAAAAGTACGCCAAAATTTCCCCCGCAGATTACTTTTTCAAAAGTACCTTGAAATTTGGCTTGAAAATTGATTTTTCAAAAGTACGCCGAAATTGGTCTTAAAATAGATTTTTCAAAGGTACCACAAAGTCAGTTTAAAAAGTACCACGAAAATATACTTTGAAATATTCTTTTTTTTAAACCCCCAACAAAGACATTGATCTTTGATGTACGGTCATTGAAAGCCTAATTCCAAAGTATGAGCATAAAATTTTAGCGATGCACTGCATCCAAAAGGCAAAATAGAAGATTTTGACAAAGCCGGCGTAGTGCCGATAAGCAAAAATTGATAAAAATCAATTTACATGTACAAGGCCGGTTTCTCGCATAGAAAGAGTTTGGATTGACTCAGCGGCTCGCAATTTGGTCGAGCGCGTTGAGTGGTCCAGACAAAGCAATGGTAGAAAAGCCAATAACAGAGCTTTTCAAATAACAAAGTTGTAGAGGAAAACGCCTTGCGCATAAAAATCCAAAAATTCAATTTTGCCTAAAAGTCGCTCGAAGGTGGGTTGCTGCCATATCGATAATATTGAACAACTGCATAGGAGTAAGTAAATCGTGGACTGATCGAACGCCATTAAACTTATGCAGTTATAAGTCCTCATGAATGTGTTTGAGTACGTGAATCTCCACGATACAAGAACTTTAAAGCTAAGTAGTCTCTAGCGAAACTAAATTCATTTAGTAAAACTTTTTTAAGTTAATTTCAGTCAGCCGTAATTATAAATTACAAATAGTCTCAAACTCCTCTAAAAAGCTCGCATTTTGATTCAGAGAAGGTATGCATGAATCTTTTCTACCTAATCGATCGTTAGCGTGAGCGCTCTCGCTTGTATGGTCCGAAAGTCATTACCTTGATTGGGGAAGGCACGATTCTTATCTTGAGAATTTTGTATAACCAATTCTGTTAAATAAACGGATTCTTTGAACTATTGTTTCTTAATTGATCTTGAGGCCTGTTGACGGTCTATAATCCCTGGAACTTTCGTATAGAAAATCGGATGTGTCGAGTTAATTCGCATTAATGTTCGACCTTCTGGTTGCTTTACGGAGGTTTGATAGGGATTTTTTTATGCGTTTTTTGAGAAATAGATTCCGTCAGTAACAGACCAAAACGTGGTTTCCATGTACAAAAATTAATCCCTCCGTAGAGAAATTCTTCGGTTGGGATTTTTTTATGCAAAATTTCAGGAAATTAAGAAGTACCTAACGAGAGAATTCAGGTCCAGAGAGAACGTCATTTCCGATCTGTGGTAGTGCAGCCTTGGTCCATTACTCGGCTATCGAAGTGCATCTTATCTCGAACCCGCCTGGGAGGTAGAAGAACGGGGTAATACGCGACTGGCGCCCCCTGAGAAATAAATTGGTGTCGCGTCATTTTGACGCCCGGTAGTGCGTTCTTCTACATGGCGCCCAACGTGGGGCGTTGTTAGTCAGCAGGGCTTTCTGGAAAGGATATGAATGATTCAACGCCTTTCCAGTTTTACAACGAGTCGACATCTGTGATGGACAACGTCTCTAGAGGGTTAGAGAGACCGTGCGCGGAGGATATACTGGGTAGTTCGGGGGTGAGTCCGATTCCCACTGAAGGAGTCATGCAACCCTCCTCAGAACAAGTGTTCGCCCAAATGGCAGCAGGTATTGCCAAAGCTCTAAGCGAGGCCACGCATGAGCATAAATATAGGGCTATACACCCGAATGTCGAATTTCATGGCTTCGAATACGAAGAAACCTTCATCATCGAAATGGAGGAATTTTTCGTGCGAGCACGAATAACTCTGGACAAGGATCGTCTGTACAAGATAACCCAGCAGTTGAAGGACAATGCTAAACAATGGTTCGAGCGGTACCGAATCATGATCACTAGTTACCCTTTGTTCCTCGAACGGTTCAGAAACCGTTATGATAATGGTGAAATACTCACACGAGCCATAGCTAATTTATATGGCGAGAAACAGGGTGTCGATGAAGACACGACGGTATTTATTACCAGGAAGGTTTGTCTCTTCCATAGAATCGATCCATTCAAACCGGAGTCGATGAAGGCGACTACCATTTTCAATCAATTAAGGCCCGATATCAAAATGGCTTTAAGAAGCGCCGTAATTTTAGATACGGAGACGCTAGTGTCGATGACCGAGCAGATGGAGATTTAGGAAACGCCAACATATTTACGGTGTTATACCTCAAGAGTGGATACTGGCAAATCCCTCTTAAGGAGTCATCCAAAAACTATTCCACGTTCACTACATTGGATGGAGCATCTTACCGATTCAACGTGATGCCTTTCGGACTGAAGACAGCTCCGTGTACGTTTCAAAAATTTATGACTAGAGACGTATTGAAAGGTTACTTGCATCACTTCTGCAAAGTATACCTCGATGATATAATCATCTATAGTGAAAATATAGATCAGCATGTAAACCATCTGAGAGCCGTCTTTGAACGCCTAGGTTTATATAATTTAAAGGTGTCACCGGGAAAATGTGTAGTAGCCACATCCAGTATAACCCATCTCGGGCATAAAATAAATGCCAATATTACTCAACCTTTAGAAAAGCATATTCTGCAGATACAGAGCTATCCTGTACCTACGACAAGACGCCAGCTTCAGAGTTTCCTTGGCCTATGTAATTGGGTACGTGAATATATCCCTAATGTCGCAATAATTACTAAGCCCTTGACCCGACTACTCTCGAAGGACTGGCGTTACAAGTGGAATACAGAAGCCCAAGAATCCTTTATCCTACTGAAAGAGGTATTAAATCAACCTCTAGGACTGCACCGGCCAGATTTCAATAAAATGTTCATACTGTAGACGGACGCATCCTTAATAGGATTGTCTGCAGTATTATATCAATTGGAGGATAATGACCAGAAGCACATGGTCTCTTATGCTAGCAATACGTTATCTCCGACGGAGAGAAAATACCATATTAATGAATTAGAATGTTTGAGCGACGTTAATTATATAAGGAAATACAAGATATATTTGGCCGACCGTCCATTTATAGTCAGAACCGACAATCGAGCTTTACTATGGTTAAATAAGCATAAGGACGAGAAAACGAAATTTACACGTTGGTCATTATTACTCCAAGAATACAGCTTCACGATAGAACATTGTCCCGGCAAGGAAAATATATTGGCAGCCTATCTTAGCAGAAATCCTCAAGGTCCAGACGTCGAAGCAGACGACGAAGAGGAAAGGATGTATCCACCAAAATTTTCATATAAGGAACGCATATCAGTGATTACCACTTTAGAATTAAATGATCAGGTCAAAGAAACGCAAACGCATTCCAGAGATATCCAAGACCAAATTGAACGATGAAATACTCTGATGCGACAAGCGGATAAAACAGAGGCAGAGGTGAAATTCGTGAATGCACGAGAAGTGATAGGAGGTACACTTTGGACAAGAAGTGAAAATGTTAAAGAGAGATTATACGTACCAAAACGTATGGTCATGAGAGTTATATCTCATTTTCACGACAGACTAGAAGTAGGTCATCCCGGCCGAGATGAAACAGTCAGAATCATCTCGGACCGATATTATTTTAATAACTTGTCTCGTTTAATAAACAAATATCTAAATGAGTGCATTATTTGCAATTCCGTAAAAAGTAGACAGAAGCAACCGAACGCTCCTTTCAGAAGCCATGCACCTGCACATCCGTTCGAAGTCCTAAGCGTGGATGTAATAGGACCGCTTCAGCGGACAAAAGATGCAGATAACCGTTATATATTAATGGTGAAAGACGTGTTCAGTAAGTGGGTCGAAGCTAAGGCGTTCACGCAAGTAAGTGGAAAAACCATAGCACAATTTATAGAAGAAGAATTAGTGGCGAGATATGGCGTTCTGAGGGTTATCATATCAGACCAAGGAGGTCATTTTAATTCCGGTTTTTACGATACGTTTTGTATGCGTAACAATATGGAAAGATTCTTCACAGCACCTTACCATCAACAGGCCAATCCTATAGAAAGGAGAGTGCAGGAAGCTAAGAAGATATTAAAAACGTTATTGTACGGTTTCCCTAACGATGAGTGGGATCGTCACGTTAGTCAAATGGCATATATCTTGAGAACAAGAAAAAACACCGCTACGGGACATACTCCCAGTTATGTAGTACTAGGCTATGAATTACCACAGATTGGTGATTGGAATATGTTCGCTTATAGGCAAGAGCGCCGAAATAAAGCGGATATGCCTAGACTCGAAAGAGTCAAAGAAATTCGTAAAAACCAAACGAATTATCAGACGCGTTACGCACCCAAGGTGGCGGTAACGCCTATTATTTATAAGGTGGGAGATATGGTGATGGCTAAAAGGATCAGGAAGGATCATACAATTACGCCATCGTGGAGTGGACCACACAAAGTTATTAAGAGGTTATCCGATGAGGTTTACCTCATTCACAAGGGGGTAACTTCGACAAGATTACATGTCGATGCCATCAGGCCGGCACCTAAGGGAGGCCCCGATGTTGAATTGGAATTGTCTGAAGAATCAGAAGATAGTCCGGATGAAGCCCATCTTAGTGACGACGCTTCCTCATCAGACAATTAGATCGCGCCCAGGTCAGAGCGACGTAGCGATACCACACTAGTTCAAATCAATGTTCCCGCAGGTGCTCAAGATAGCCGGATGTAATAAGTCGAGACCCCGATGATGCTCGAGATGAGCCAGATATAGAAGAGTCGCCTCTAGATATTTCCGAGGTCGACCACGGCTAATAGCCGTTTTTGCTTTTTTTAATATTTTTTCTCAAAATCCTAAGTGGCGATTTGACCTATATACGGTCGGACCGAAAATGTCAATTTTTATCAAAATCCAATGTAGTAATTCTATCCTTGAACGAATGAGTTAGCGATATTAAGTCTACCCCATGAGCAGACATGGAAAGACGGCGAACCCGACGCAAGAGCGCGATCCGGTGAGCCTAGCTTCTCAAGAGCGAGAGCCGCCAAGTTCGAGTAATGGACGTAGGCATAAGTACTAGCCAGTACAAGTTTCGGAAGCTGTTTTTCTTATGCAAGAAGACACCTTCTATTTCAATCATTTTAAGTCAACAAAATTACCGTATTCCCAATGGAAACTACGAGACGAGTTCCAGAAGCTGTTCTTCGCTCAAGAAGACGCTTCAATTTTCTTTTTTTTTATATTTTTTCCAAGTCGTGATGACCACACGATTATCGTAAGCCGATTTAATCTATCTTACGAAGAACCTATTTTCAACCATTATAAGTTAACAAAATTCATGTTAAAGATGATTTCAAATAACAACACGTTGTGTTTGTTAGTCGACGCGTTCCAGTCGACGACTTGTTATTGACCGTATAACAAAAAGCCAATCTAGTTGCAGAACTGCATATGTTCCATGAGCAGAGATGGAAAGATGACCCAGTCTGTCGCAAGGGCGCGGCACGGCCGAGTCTGGGACTCAAGAGCGAGGACCATGGAGGTATAGTCAGCCTCTTCTAGAAAGGGCCAAAGTCATGCAGGATCAAAACAAGAGCGAAGACGCGGGTGCAACGAATTAGTGAGAGTGGACACTGATCGAAATTGTGCTACGCTTCGCTTCGCTTCGTACCTCGACGCGGGTGTAATTTAAGTTGATGAAATTGTTGTATCACCTTGGCGTAATTGTTTAAAAAATGTATTTCTTTTTTAAGTTAGATAGGCGAATCAGCAGTCTACCCCAATTAAGGCAGACACTTTAAATCTGTACCATAGGTCAGACCGTCAAATGAAGGCATACAGGCATACAAGTGAATATGGAATTAAAGGCAATCGATGAGTAGAAAAGATTCAACCAAAGGAGGGGAGTGTCGTAGAACTCTCCAAAATCGTCCTAAGTTGAAGACAGAATCAAAATTCGACTTAGGCAAAAATTTCATTTAAAGACATTTTTAAGAGTCTGCAGAGGCACAGATCAGTCCATAAGGACCATTTTGGGTTCTATAAGGCGTTGGAAATGACCAGGTGAAAATTCGAATAAACACCGAATTTTCACTTAGGAAAAATGTTTTTGGTTCAAGATATGAGAGCAGAAGTATATAATGACAAAGATTTATGAATAATATACTTTTTCAAAGGTACCGCAAATTGGACTTTGAAAAATAATATTTTTGAAAGGGCGTCAAAATTTGGCTCAAGAATCGATTTATCGAAAGTACGCCAAAATTTCACTTACAGACTAATTTTTCAAAACTGCGTTACTTGAAAATCGATTTTGCAAAAGTACGCCAAAATTTCACCCGCAGATTAATTTTTCAAAACTACTTTGAAATTTGGCTTGAAAATCGATTTTTCAAAAGTACGCCAAAATTTCCCCCGCAGATTAGTTTTTCAAAAGTACCTTGAAATTTGGCTTGAAAATTAATTTTTCAAAAGTACGTCGAAATTGGTCTTAAAATAGATTTTTCAAAAGTACCACAAAGTCAGTTTAAAAAGTACCACGAAAATATACTTTGAAATATTTTTTATTTTTTATTCCTCCACAAAAGACATTGACCTTTGATGTACGGTCATTGAAAGCCCAATTCTAAAGTATGAGCATAAAATTTTAGCGATGCACTGCATCCAAAAGACAAAATAGAAGATTTTGACAAAGCCGGGCGTAGTGCCGATAAGCAAAAATTGATAAAAATCAATGCACATGTACAAGGCCGGTTTCTCGCATAGAAAGAGCTTGGATTGACTCAGCGGCTCGCAATTTGGTCGAGCGCGTTGAGTGGTCCAGACAAAGCAATGGTAGAAAAACCAATAACAGGGCGTTTCAAATGACAAAGTTATAGAGGAAAACGCCTTGTGCATAAAAATCCAAAAATTCAATTTTGCCTAAAAGTCGCTCGAAGGTGGGTTGCTGCCATATCGATAATATTGAACAACTGCGTAGGAGCAAGTAAATCGTGGACTGATCGAACGCCATTAAACTTATGCAGTTATAAGTCCTCATGAATGTGTTTGAGTACGTGAATCTCCACGATACAAGAACTTTAAAGCTAAGTTGTCTCTAGCGAAACTAAATTCATTTAGTAAAACTTTTTTAAGTTAATTTCAGTCAGCCGTAATTATAAATTACAAATAGTCTCAGACTTCTCTAAAAAGCTCGCATTTTGATTCTGAGAAGGTATGCATGAATCTTTTCTACCTAATCGATCGTTAGCGTGAGCGCTCTCGCTTGTATGGTCTGAAAGTCTGATTGGGGAAGGCACGATTCTTATCATGAGAATTTTGTATAACCAATTCTGTTAAATAAACGGATTCTTTGAGCTATTGTTTCTTAATTGATCTTGAGGCCTGTTGACGGTCTATAATCCCTCTAACTTTCGTATAGAAAACCGGATGTGTCGAGTTAATTCGCATTAACGTTCAACCTTCTGGTTGCTTTACGGAGGTTTGATAGGGATTTTTTTATGCGTTTTTTGAGAAATAGATTCCGTCAGTAACAGACTAAAACGTGGTTTCCATGTACAAAAATTAATCCCCCCGCAGAGAAATTCTTCGGTTGTGATTTTTTTATGCAAAATTTCAGGAAATTAAGAGGTTTAGGTACCTAAACGAGGGAATTCAGGTCCAGAGAGAGCGTCATTTCCGATCTGTGGTAGTGCAACCTTGGTCCATTACTCGGCCATCGAAGTGCATCTTATCTCGAACCCGCCTGGGAGGTAGAAGAACGGGGTAATACGCGACTGGCGCCCCCTGAGAAATAAATTGGTGTCGCGTCATTTTGACGCCCGGTAGTGCGTTCTTCTACATTAGCATACGAAGAGGCTGCACTTTTAACCGAAAACCCGAACTCCTGCCGTACATTTCGGAAGTGTACCGAAAGGACCCGAAAAAGAACGAAGTCGTGTGGGGTATCAAATTTAGGGTAATCGGACCCAAGGAATCGATTGCCGCTAGTTTCCGGCCGATCCGACCAACCGTTCCGGGAAAAAGTGTACTAAGGCCAAAGTAAGGGTCGAAATTGAGTAACGAGCATACTAGGTTGTATTCTGGACCGAGATACGCCATCTGCACTGAATTGTACCAACCACCCGGATTCTGCCCGGAATACTTGAAGACCCCGGAGTCCGGAGTTACTAGGCAAGTGACCTCTCGTGAAATAGTAACTTGAGGACGCTGAATCGATTGCCACTGATTCAGACCGCTCCGACCAATCGTTACGAATAAACGAGTACCACAGCGACCTGGGAGGTCGAAACTGGGTAAGACTGATAAGATTGGGTAACTGGCATCTCAAGACACCGTCCAGTTTGGTTTCGCTGATTCTACCGATTTCCCGGATTATCCCCGGAATCCTACCAGTTCCAGCGATAAATTCTATCCGATTGGTATCTACCCCTGCCAGTAGACCTCCAGTGCGAAAAACATTTGCGCATAGCTGCAGCCACTTATATCCGCTGCCAAGAAGTCAGAACAGGGAGTTCTGCTGGATACATCATCTGTTACCGACTGATCCAGCATAGTCCGTCTACCGCCATCGTTCATCGTTAGCCGTTACCGTCCAGAGTCGGAGTATTTCGAAGTTACTCCAAACAAACAAACAAACATGTCCGACATCGAGGAAGAACCGAAACATGAGTTAGAAAACCCGGAGGATGGAATCCCACCAGAATCCACCGATTTCCGCTTAAGCTGGATATATAAGCTGAAGAAAGAGCAAATTGACATCCAGATCCACAAGTTCCGCCTGGACCTGTCTGGCACCGTAGAGGAGAAGAAGAGTCGCCTTGTGAAGTTCATCAAGGATGGGAGTACGTCACCGCTCCCAACTACTTCACGGCTCACCTTTCCGCCCTCCGGCCACCGCCACTAGTGATTCCACCGCAAGCCCAGACCGTGACATCTGTCCCACCTCCACCCACGGCTACTGGTAATCCGATGCTGGACCCTCTCAAGATCCGTAAATGGGGTATCCACTTTAATGGGAAAGGAGACCCTGCCGCCTTCCTAGAGAGGCTAGAAGAAGTATGCTCCTATACGGGGATGCGACCGGAACAGCTGTTACCCGTACCACAGGAGCTGTTACAAGGAACAGCAATGTTATGGTACCGCAATAACCGGGCACGTTGGACAAGTTGGAACGAATTTACGAAGGATTTCCGCATCTTCTACTTCTCGGTGAACTACCAGGAGGAAATAGAGGCACAGATCAGCCGCCGCTTACAGAAACCGGAAGAAGCTGCCAGCACCTACCTGATTGACATGCAGACCCTGATCCGGCGGCATGGCGATTTCTCCCAACAAGAGGAGCTCCGCTGCGTGTACAGAAACCTGCTCCCCGACTATAGACAATACATTCCAAGGAGCACAGTGAGCGACATTTCCACCCTGACCGCCAGAGTAATGGAATATGAAACTCTACGCCGGGAAATGCAGCAGGTGTAACGTACCACATCCGCTACATCACACCCAGTTACACACACGACTGCCCAACTCACCCATAGGCCAGCACCAAACTACCGTCCTGATCCACCGCCCCCAGTACCGTCAGGAGCACGGATGCCCGGTACAACACCACAACCGCCTCCCGAGAACCGCAGAGCCATTGAACCGGCACCAACACCATCAAAAAGTGGCAAGACACACGCCGGAAACAGACCGCTGGAAAGTAGATCACCGGAAAACAGACCACCGAGCCAAAGACCGCCAGAAAATAGGCCGCCCGCCAACAATGGATCCACACAGGACCTCAACAGTATCTGCTGGAGATGTGGCGGATCTGGACATTTCCGCAATCAATGTCGGTTTCCGCCAAAACTGTTCTGCTCACGCTGTGACCGACCAGGCATTATGACGAGGGATTGTCAGTGCCAAAGGACGGAAAACTAAACCGGAACCGCACCGTAACGAGGCCAGTACGGTTCCCTCCTACCTCCGCCTCGCAAGATACCGACTACAAGGATAACAGACCGCACGTATCAGTGACCATGTATGGTAGAACGTTCTCCGCCCTAATGGAGACCGGTGCCGTCCTTTCCTACGTGGGAAACCAAGTAATGGAACTCTGCAAGCAACAAGGAATACCTTCGGTAGCAATATCTACCCCTTCCGCCTAGCTAGCCGATGGAAACCTTGTAAACGCCACCAGTGCCTATGAGCTCGACTTCATGGTAGAGGAAAGTTCGTTTTCCGAAAGACTACTCTACCTCCCGAATCTGACATCCGACATTGTACTAGGCATGGACATCCTGAGCACAAGGGAATTTACACTGGATCTAAAACTACCGCCACTGTCTGCCTGGATCGCCGCCCCGTCTCACTGCCGCTGCCAACTGCTCCGCTGATTGGAATCGTCCTGACTCTGTCCCAGGATGAAGAAATCCGCCTTCAGGAATTTTTGGATATGGAACTGCCAAGTTTTCAAGACATAACCGGAACCACCAAACTAGCCCAACACCACATACGCCTGTCGCAACCGGAACCAATCAAACAGAGATACCGCCCACAAAGCCCTAGGATGCAGGAAATTATTAACACCGAAGTCAACGAAATGTTAGCTAATGGATTTATCGAACCGTCCAACAGTCCATGGAGTTCACCTGTGGTTATAGTCCGTAAAAAGGATGGAAAGCCCCGTTTCTGCATAGACTTCCGGAAAGTAAACGAGGTCACGGAGAAAGATGCATATCCATTACCATATATCAATGCAATACTAGACAAACTCCGGAAAGCTCGTTACATTTCCAGCATAGACCTAAAGCAAGGATACTGGCAAATACCACTCTCTGCCGAAAGCAAACCTATCACAGCTTTCACCGTACCAGCACGAGGACTGTTCCATTTCCGAGTTATGCCGTTTGGACTTCATTCCGCACCTGCTACTTTTCAACGACTCGTGGACCGAATCATTGGACCTGATATGGAACCATATGCTTTTGCTTATTTGGATGACATCATAGTTCTGGGTGAAACTTTTGAAGATCATCTGAAAAACTTACATGAAGTATTCCGCCGACTGAGAATGGCTAATCTACAGCTGAACCCCGAGAAATGTCAGTTCTGTAGAAAGTCGCTACGTTACCTAGGCCATGTGGTTACCGCGGAAGGCATCAATACCGATCCAGAGAAAGTGGAGGCCATTTAAAAGTTTCCCACACCTCGAAACGTGCGAGACGTCCGTCGTTTTCTTGGTGTTGCCTCCTGGTACAGACGATTCGTACGAGCATTTTCCCAAATTGTGACTCCGTTAACCCGACTATTGAAAAAGAACCACCGTTTCAAATGGGACACCGAACAGGAAGAAGCTTTTGGGCAACTGAAGAAGTATCTGACTAAGGCACCTGTTTTGACCTGTCCCGACTTCAGGAATCCGTTCATCCTACAAACCGACGCATCAGACCAAAGTTTAGGGATAGCCTTGACACAGGAAATTGAGGGACATGACCGAGTGATTGCATACGCCAGCCGAACCTTAACTCCCGCCGAGAAGAACTACTCCGTAACGGAAAGGGAATGTTTGACCATCCTGTGGGGCATAGAGAACATGAGACCGTACCTCGAAGGGTATCACTTTACTGTCTTGACAGATCACCAGTCCCTTCGCTGGTTACACTCTATCAAAAGTCCGACTGACCGCCTAGCTCGCTGGAGCATATTTTTGCAACAGTATGACTTTGAGATCAAGTACCATAAAGAAAGCTTAAACCATGTAGCTGATGCACTGTCACGCCAACTATTGGAAGGACCTTCTCCCGCCACGGGTACCGAAGAATTATGTGCTGTGAATGAGGCACCAAACTGTTCTTGGTACAGGCGGAAGAAGTCGGAAGTTGAGAAGAACCCCGAAGATAATCCGGATTACTGTGTACGTAATGACCGGCTGTACCGCCACTTCTGAGATTCTAGCGACTTAACCGAACCCGACCAATACGACCCGTGGAAGCTATGCGTACGAACACCACTCCGGACAACAGTTTTGCAAGAAAACCACAATGCTCCGTCCGCTGGACACATGGGAATTGCCAAAACTACAGCCCGGATCACACAGAAGTACTACTGGCCAGGGATGTTCCGCGACATCGCCAGATACGTACGAAGCTGTCTGCAATGTCAACGCTACAAGATCTCACAGCAACAAACTCCAGGAACCATGCAACCGTCCGTCAGCCGTCAACCTTGGGAAACTGTCAGCGCCGACCTAGTAGGACCACTGCCTAGTTCTAGTAAAGGGAACAGCTACCTAGTAGTGTTTCAATACCGTTTTACCAAATGGATCCAGTACCGTCCCCTACGAAGTGCCACCGCCCGCAATGTCAGCCAAGCCCTCTATGATGAAGTCATCACCCTCTGCGGATGTCCGCGTACCGTGATCACGGATAATGGTACCCAGTACGACAGCCGTATGTTCCAGTCATTATTGGACTAATTTGGCATCCAGCACCGTTTTACACCGCCATACACACCATAGGCAAATCCCGTTGAACGAGCCAATCGCACTATCAAAACTATGATAGCACAATACTGCGAACAGGATCACCGGAAATGGGACCAACACTTGAATAGCTTTCAGCTAGCTATCAACAGTTCCAAACATGAATCAACCGGATTTTCACCCGCCTTTCTGAATTTTGGAAGAGAATTGCTCTGCCAGCCACCGTATACCAAGCCGAAAAAAACAAAGCTACCGAACTCAACGAAGACGAGGACAATGAGATCCCAACCGTTCATACTGACCGCCTAAAAAAGCTACAGGAAGTGTTCGAACTGGTTAGGATAAAGCTTGCTCAAGCATACACCTCCCAGAGCAAATATTACAACCTACGACGCCGGGATATCCAGTATCACGTGGGTAACCGGGTTATGAAATGGGAACATCCCCTCTCCTCGGCCATCAAAGGCTTTGCGTCTAAGTTGGCTCCGAAATATTCTGGACTGTATACCGTGACTCAAGTCGTATCACCAGTGGTTTACAACCTCAAGTCGGATACTGGAAAGAAGCTCAATCATATCCATATTAAAGACTTGAAGCCACATTTTATCAACGAGCCGCCAAGGACAGAACAAACCGCCAAGAAGAAACCTTCCATGAGACCACCAACCTCGCTTCCTGGCGAAGGAAATCGGCCGCCCGTCCCGCCCGAGTACGTTACCCCTCGATCTGCCAGATTGAGACAATGCTGAGAAGTTCAGCGTAACCTACTCCCATAGGGACCTGATCGCCGCAAGAATCGAAGAAGAAATCCAGCATCAAAGACCAGAAGTAACCGTTTAATTTTTCATTATTTTAGGTATTTCTTTTAGGAGGACCCTCCCTACCAGGATCTAGGAGTATGGTATCCAACCGTAGCAAGAGGACCTCAGTAATATTTTACTTTTTTCCATTATTACCACTGTTATTTTTGAAAAATTTAGTTTTGATTTTTATTTGTAAAAGGTGCCCCCAAACAAAGTTTATGCAACCGGTGTGGGGTACGCGCCTTAAAATCAGTTAGGGAACTTGAGTAAATTTTCTTTAATTTTTCCAGTATCGAAGCAAGGAAGATAAAAAAATAATTACATTTTTTTTATGAAGTAAGAGGGGGGGGGGGGTGTAATGAAGCGTATTTTCAACCCGAATAAACCATTTATATTTTCCAAAAATAAATATATTTCTGTTGAATTATTTAATAAAAACTACCAGGCTGTGAAAAATAATTATATCACCGCATAAACTAATACGCCCCCACTAGGCCCAACCGTTCTGAAAGTATATACTAAACCGTGACCTCTGCAGAAAGCAGTCAGTTGCTACCAGTGAACGACAGCGAGCAGAAGTGCCTTCTCCAGGGAACCCGTCAGTAGACGTAAGTTACAATATTTGAATTATATTTTCGCGACATTGTACTAAGTTGCGCCTACGTCCATCAAATCCACGCGCACCGTTTCCCCGTCAGCACCGTGAATAGAGGGGATAGTGGACTAGATACCTGACGCGCCGAGATCAGAGAGTTCAGTTCCTCACGAGCTCCAACAGCGACCAGACGTGTCCACTGCAGCCAGCTCCGGAAATAAGAGTAAGTGAAATTTTTCTAAGACCGGGAGACAGAAAATAATGGTAAAGTCCGCGATTTCTGACTTGTAAAATATTTTTCATTTAATCGTTTCACCTGTAAATAATACAAGTCTTCATTTACCGCTACGCACCGTGTCTGCGCATTATCCCACTCTACCGACTTACTGAGAGAGGAAAGTCTTTATTAAAACTCGTGATATCAAACAGTCGTGGTAGGACGCTCCACGACTCTAGACGTATCCAGCAGTAAACAGGAACCTGTCACCTTGCCACTTCGCGCCATTAACCGTCCAGCACCGCATTACTTCGATTGTATACCGCTGCTTTGCTTCTGCCTGCTCTAAGTAACCTCACCGTAACATCACCGTAACGTCACCGTAGCATAACCGTAACCATAATATCATAGCCTGGGTTTTTGTCTTGTATATACTGGTATATTTTAGCATAAATAATAATAATAAATAAGATAGTATTGTAGAGTATAGGAAATAAATAGATATTTTGTTTTACCGAATTATGTGTTTTACTGTTGTTTGTGTGACAGTCCAATTTTCCCAATTGACCCACTGGAAGTTACTGTTTTCTCCACTGTAGCTAACCCAGCCCTACTGTAACAGGCTGTATTAAGAGGCTAGTGTGGGACCTTTGCCCCACGTAAAAATTGTGGACGCCCGAGCAACCGAACCGTTGCTAAGGTGCCAAAAGTGACCACTTTCCGGCCTCACCGGAAAGTATACGTCACAAGCTCCTCTTGATTCCATTTGATTACTCCAAAGGAGTAGAGAAGAATCGGAACGGCAAGCATATTGGTAGCAGACACCTTGTTCTTCCCCGACAGTTCTGAAGACCAGATCTGTCGGTGCTGATACTTGTCGCGGAGAGCGTTTTTTTACTACACTTATTTCTTGGGTGGAGCGTTGCTCGACGCTCAAGTAAGTGAACGACTCTCCGGCGTCTAGATGATGTAAGATGCTTCCGTCCATAAGCTGCGCATCCTCTCCATAGTCACCGCATCGTCCTCTCTTGAGGTAGACAACCCAAATTCCATGCGTGTACTCCTGTACCACCCTGAGGGACTGGCGCAAATCCCTCTCTCCGGAGGCATCAAGTTTAAGATCATCCACGTAAAACAGATGGGTGACCTTATGCCTCCTATCGCCGGGGGTACCGCAGTTGTAGCCACGGGTATTTCGAAGCGAAACGGATAATTGCAGTAGTGAGATGCAAAACAGAAGGGAATCTCCCTGAACAATAGCGGCTCTGTCTGGACTCTGCCATTAACCGATGTTATGTAAGAGCGGCATCAGTTCTTCAATACATCTCACTACGGGACCGGGCACCGCAAGACATCTGAGCAAGTGGACAATAACCTTATGGGATGTCATATCAAATGCCTTGCGGTAGTCGATCCAGGCCATAGAGAGGTTACGCTTATTCAGCATGTGTCCTGCGTGATACATCTGTCGATCAGCAGGTTCTCCTTGCAGCCAGCGACACCTCTCTTTGATCCTCATTGCTTATATATCCGTTCGTAAACCCGTTCAACTGCTTGGAGCACCCGCATGTACAAGATGCGTTTAAACAACTTGTAGCATGCATTTAAGCAAGTTATCGGCCGGTAATTTTTTGGGTTAGACAAATCTCCGTTTTTCGAGATCAGCACTGTCCAACCCTCGACAACCCAAGAAGGAATTTGCTGCTCCCCATTTAGCTATGAATTAAAAATTCCGGCCAAATGGTGGTGAGTAGAGGAAAACTTTTTCCTCCAAAAGTTATTTATCCCATCGGGACCTGGAGCAGCAAAGTTCTTAGAGCCCTCAAGAGCTCTTCGAACCTCTTCTGGGGTTATCGGTTGGCACACCTCGTTTGGTTGTTGAAACCTTTGGCAAAAGGCTTCAAAGTGTGCCAGGGCTGGAGTGTCTCTATTGAGTGGCAGCTTCTGTCCGTAGAGCGTTTTCCAGAAGTTTTCCACCTGATCTACAGTCGGCGGATTCTCTACAACACGCTGAGGCGGTTCGAAAAGGCGCGAGGGCTTTTTGCGGAATAGATTGTTTTCCGCCATCCCCCTCGCACGCCTCACTAGTGACTTTTTACAAGTCACTGTTGCGAATGTTGCGGCGTGAAGGCGCTGTGCTCCAGATGTCTTTCACACCACAGAGCATGCATTCGCGCCATGTATCCCCTTCGTGCGGGCTCACTGCTTTCGTAGCACAGCAGAAGATCATTCCTCAGCTCATCTGTCACATCTGTTCACTCAAAGCATCCATGTGTCTCGCGGTCGTCATTGTCAGGCAATCCGTCCGGTTGGGACCTACCACCTTGCTTGTGACCCCCATCCGAATGGGGTAGATTGTAGGGGTCCTGTCTTCTGTTGTCTGGAACCAGAAGATTTCAGCTTGTTAGGTGGTTAGCCTAACAAGCCCACGACCGACACCAGAGGGGAAGTCTTTTTTCCCTCCCGGGCTAGCGTTGTCGGTCCGGATTTTACACCCGTGGCTGGAATAAGTGGTGTCGCTACTCACCAAAGGCTAGTTGGATGTAAGGTAGCCCCTCCTGCTTTATTATCATTATTATTTTTTTTTCCTTCTGCAAATGGGTTATCAACTTAGTGGGGTTGAGTTTACCAATCACTAAATTGTGGTGTTGATTCGACAGTTAACATCCACGGATTACACTTTGGTGTTTAGGCTGAGGTATGTTCTGGCAAGTTTAGTGTCTTTCTCACTATCCTACACATTTCTAAAATCACTGACTTTTGCATGGTTGTGAGTATGCCTTTTTCTGTGATATTAATTTTTTCTAGGTTTTTCCTTAAGTTGTTCGTTGTTAGCCCAGTAGCTGAAATGAATAATGGAATGGTAAGAACCGATCTTAATTTATACAGTTTTCGGAGTTCTTCGGAAAGTTCGTAATATTTATTGATCTTCTCTCTTTCTGTCTTCTCCAGGTTGTGATCACTCGGATGTGCGATATCGATAAAAAAGCCCACCTCATCTTTCTTATTCACCACTGTTACATTCGGCCTGTTGTTCGCTATTGGCCTATCTGTGAGGATTGTGGTGTCCCAGTACAAGCGGTATGCATCATTTTCTAATACAGGGAATGGTACATATAGGGTGTAATCAGTTTCATGTCATTAAAAAAAACTGGTAATGAGGACCGACTAGACAAACAAAAAAATCTTATGACCTTTTCCCCTAGGGGCACTTGAAAAAAACTGACGTAGGTCAACAATTTAAATATTAGGGTAGGAAACATTTGAGAACCACTGCCTTTATGGGTCAATGGACGTGTACTAGGTATAATTCAACGACTTTTAAATTGTCATAAAAAAGTGCAAAGATTACCGACCGGCTCGTCGCCGGCCGAGGTATCGAAAACTAAAATTATTCAATAAATCTAGATCTTACCAATAAAGTTGATTTACATAAACTGTTCGAAATGGCTTCCGTCTGCATCAATACTCTTTTCGTCGAACTAAGGACATACGCACTCCGTTTAACACATTTGGTAAATTAGGATCATTTTTTTATGGTTTCTATGCACATTAAAACACCACACTAAACTATTAACTAACGTTGTCAATAAAGAAGATAAAAATAAAAACTTGGTCCAAAATCCAAAACAAACACAAAAAGAACGAACAAGTAGTGTCTGTACGTAATCAAAAACTTAACGACTTGAACGGTAAGTCAATAAAACAAATCTTAACTGTAAATACGTGGCCTAAAATTAAAACAGAACGAAAATAACGAACGGGTTCGACGTGTGTGCTTAACGAAGCGTCCGCAGAAACTAAAATATTGCACAAGAGGGAGTATAGTTTTACCTTACCTACTTTAAAAAAAAAAACATAAAATAGTGTGATTATTAACTTGTGTCTTCGCCGACGCGCGGTCTCTACAAAGGAGCGCGGTACTTTGAAAAAGCCGAATTAGCGTATTTGATGGTTGGAGGCGCCGACATACGCCAAAATAAAATCCTATCCCAACATTCCAGCAGTTCTCAAACAATTTTATTGACAATTTTCGAAATTTTTGTTCATTTTTTTTTCTAAATCTATGGGTTTTAGACCCCATGTTACATAAGGTTTTTTTGTTCATTTTTTTTAATGACATGAAAATGAGTAGGGGAAAGCGGGGGAATACCACGCAGCAGGTAATGCCGCGCACTCAAATATCTAAAGAACTAAAAATTGTTTTGACAAACAAATAAGTGGCGTCATCTCATAATAGTATGGAGAACTATAGCTGTTTGTTTCAGGTTCATCGCCGCATGCATTTCAAAACAAACGTCAGCTTAGTGTAGTAATGTCATTTCCATGTAAATTTCCAAGAGTTTTATATTAACGGTAAATTAATTTGTTTGTCGATTTAAGTCAAAATATTTAGCCTAATTTATTAACTACTATAAGCACTTTAATACCTACTGTGTTTTGTTTATTATTTTTGTTCCATTGGGTTTATTTTAATAGTTAGGTTATGTAGGGTACATAGGGGGAATGCCGTGCAGTAACGAAGGGGGAATACCGCGCTGCGCGGTATTGACAAATGCTGTTCACTAATACCAAACAGAGGTAAATTTTTTAAGATTTCTCGTTTTTAATCAGATAACTTCGACCTTTTTTATTAGAAAATTCGTATTTTTAATTTAATTTTAATTTTTTTATACATTTACTATTGTTCCAAAATGTCTCTTTGTCTTTTTTATTCTTTTAAAATATAGGTCTATCATATTTGTTTTATTTTAGCCTTCTTACAAGAAAGCTTTTTGTGTTTTTAATATAAAAAATTGTTTTCAATTAACTTTAGCTTTTTCATTTATGTTTATATCCATTGTTGTCTTATTATTTGCTTGCATGCCATTACCCGACATACTGCGCGGCATTACCCGCAGTAAGGGGGAATGTCGCGCAAATCCACTTTTCCAGAAAACATTTTTTTTGGTATGTCTAGGTTCAGGATGGAGCTGTTTTATTGGGTGAAAATGGAGAAAACATGCGTCTGATGAATTATAAAAAATACTACAGGTATACTGCTTGCAACAACATTTTTATAAAGCTTTTCCCTTAGGTGCGTGGTATTCCCCCACTTTCCCCTACACCCTGTATTTGAAATATTGTTCACGTTGTTGCTGGAGGTTGTATAATATCGCCAGCTCTTGATGGACTATGTTGGCTGTTAAGTTGTGTCGTTTTAAGTATTCAGTCGGTGCTAGAAGTGTACAGCCAGCTATGATGTGTTCAATTGTTTCTGAATACTTGTGATACATTCGACATAGATCGTTATTAATAGCAACTCTATGGATGAACTTAATGTGATTCCTTGTAGCAATAATGTTGTCTTGAATTGCTACTATGAATCCTTCAGTCTCACCATAAAGGTAACCTTTTCGTACCCATTCTGTGGAAGTTTCCTGACATGATTTCGAGAGTTGGTTGGGATATATTCCATGCAGGGGCTTATCCAACCACTGGTCTTTTAAATCATTAACACTTCGCAGTTCTCTAACCTTCTTCCTCGCCGAGACGGACCGCTGAGTGTTTATCCAGTATTACAATGGCTTCATGTAGAGGAGACGATGAAGCTTTGTCTCGGAAGTACTTTTTGAGTTTAACAACTTGTTTGTAGTAGAGCTCCTTTATGTCTACAAGTCCTCTGCCTCCCATATGTCGTGGGATGTAAAGTCTCTCTGTACAGGCCTCAGGGTGATGCATACATGTTCAGTTAACTTCACTCTAACTATCCGGTTCGGTGTCTCTAAGTCAGTGTTAGACCATCCTATGACTCCAAATGAGTATCCAATGGCCGGTATCACCCACGTATTTATGGCTTTAATCTTGTTTTTCCCTGTAAGTTCAGTTCGTAGGACTTTTCTTAATCTTATTTCTAGCACTGTCTTCAGCTTTTGTTTTGTTTCTCTCTGATTGATGACTAGCTGTTGGTCATATCCTAGATATTTGTATAAATCATTGTTGAGGTATTTTATGCCGGTGTTTTCCAAGTTGTCGTATTCTTTAGGCCTTCCTCGGTGCGCTATGAGTTTCGCACATTTGTCTAACCCGAATTTCATCTTGATGTCGTCACTAAATTTTTGGGTTATTTCAATCAACCGATTCAAGTCTCTTTCTGAGTTGGCGTATAATTTTAAATCGTCTACTTAGAATAAATGACTCATTGAATACCGGATGTCCTCTGCTTTCAGCGTGTACCCAAGATTGGATCTTCGTAGAGTTCTTGATAGAGGGTTAAGGCTTAGTATAAACCATATCGGGCTTAGTGAGTCACCCTGAAAAATTCCACTTTTTATGGATATTTCCTCTGTGGTCATTGGTCTATGATTCATGTTCACATGCAGTTTCGTTCTCCAGGAGCTCATACATATTTTTAGGAATTCCACGATCTTTTCGTCGAATTTATATAACTCAAGACTCTCTATTAGCCAGCTATGTGGCACAGAATCGAATGCCTTTTGGTAATCGATCCATGCTACAAAGATATTTCGCATTCGATGTCTTGCATCCTGAGTTACAATACAGTCTATAATCAATTGTTCCTTGCAACCTTGAGTTCTCTGTCTACATCCCTTTTGTTCTTCTGTGATCACTCGTTGTTGTATCAGGTGTTTGTTAAGTTTTTCAGCAATAATCGATGTTATAATTTTCTACAGAGTTGGTAAACAAGTAATTGGGTGGTAGTTTTTAGGTTCGGTGGTCTCGGATTTTGGTATCATGAATGTAATACCTTTTGATAAGATATGTGGTAGTGTCTCTTGATTGTTTCTGAGCCTATTGATTTGTGCTGCTAATGATTTCCAAACCTGCAGTCCACTCCAGCGGCTTTCCAATTTTTGTTTTTATAACTGCGTTCCTAACATCTTCTTCCGTTACTACCGTCTGTTCCATATTGCCCATTTCTTTACACTTTTCCTTCTCGATCTTAAGCCAAACTGCTTCCTTATTGTGTTCTCCTTTTGATTCCCATATGTGTTTCCAGTATGTTACTAACTCTTTTTCCTCAGGTGGTTCTTTATGTTGTGTGTTGCCTTCCTGCATTTTTTTGTAGAATTCTTTCTCATTCTTGTAAAAGGTATTGTTGTGTTCTCTTCTTTTGTAGCTTTTATTGTATCTTCTTAACCTTTTTCCCAACACCGCTATTCTTTGCTTTATGTTGTCTTTTAGCGTAGCTAGCTTTTCATGATAGTTTGGATCCTCTCGAATTATTTTATTGCTTTTCAGATACTTTTTCACCTCATTTTTTAAACTTTTTACTGCTGTTTCCTTTCTCCCATGTGCATAACTTTGTGATTTTACTTCTGAGATTCCGAATGTTACCTTCTATTCTTTTTTTCCATTTTGGTTCTTTTTTTTCTTTGCCTGGTCCCTGGTCTACTTTAATTCCCATATGTTGTATAATTAAGAGGGCTACGTAGAATACTGTCTGAGTTTTTTCCATGGCATCATCTTCACCCAGAATTTTCACAACCTCAGTATTTACAATTTTTAAACATTTCTTCGTTTTCTTATTAGGTCTTATCTTTGGTAGTTTGGGTCTTTTTTCTGGATTGGTATCAATATACATAGAGAGAAGCGCTCTAAAGTTATTTTTTATGTTAATATCTAACTATTTTTCTTCTGTTTCAGGTTCTTCAATTGGTTGCTGTTCTACCATTTCAATGCTCTGCTCAGGTATTACTTCGGCTGGCACCGGTACGTTTCTTCTATCTAAGAGAGTTCTCTGAATTTCGTCTTTTACCTCTTCCACTTCTTGGTGAGTAAGAAGGCTATTAGTTTTAATGGAATAAAATTGAATTGCTAACTGATTTTCTGTTAGCTCAAAGTCGGGACGGATTCTTCTCCATTCAGTCAACATTTTCTTTCGGAATCCTCGTTTGTTCCTGTCGCAATCAGTTCCAAGAAAGTATGCACGCATCAGTTCCAAGAAAGTATGCGCGCATCACGTCTTGATTGTCCCTCTTGGGTCATGTCCTACGTGTACTGCGAGTCTCTGCGAGCCACAACATCTTGTTGCACCATTCTCGCGTTTCGAGACTCGTTCCTTTCTCTGACCGTTGTCGTTTGCCTCCTTGTGGTACCATGGTCCAGAGGGGCGAAACTCGGTCTGCTTACCTGAACCTCCTGACGGTTCCGAATAGAGCCAGTGTGCTGCTCTATCCCGCCCTGTTGTGCTTGTCTTCTAGTTCTATTATTACTATTATTATTATTATTATTTTTCCTAATAGCCAGTCACCCTTTAAACTCTGTGGCTCCGACGTTCACAGAGGGGAGCTAGTAGTACCGGTAGCCACTCCCCACGCCCGTGGGGTGAGTGACTACTGGGTCCGCGAATCGTGTGCCCTGAGCAGACGTAATGAACCAGGATGACGGCCTTCTGCATTCTGCCGGCTAAGACCTCTGCCGAATTTCGGCATGTCGGTATGATCTTAAGTTCTGAAAGCAGTGTGTGTCTCGTTCCACCGAGGGCTTCTATAATCAGTACCACTATCTTAACAGCAAGGACTGGGTAGAGTGTTCGGAGTTTGAAGAGCAAATCTCAATATTTTTTTCGTTTTTCCTCCTCCTTCAAGACAATGCTGTTCTCCGCGGGAGCCGAGAACTCCACGACAAACATTGTCTTGAGTTGGTGGTCGAGGAAGACTACGTCAGGCTTGTTGGCTTGTATTTGCCTGACTGGGAAAAGAGTAGTTGAAATAAATTAGACACGTCTCATTTCCCACAACGGACTCAATAGCCCCCGGAGCATAAGGCAGCACTGGTGTCTCGTCTATTATTATTATTATTATTATTTACTCGAAACCAGTCGCAGTTCTCTCTGCCTCCAATACCAGAGAGGGTACCAGTGACCACTCCCTACGCCGTAGAGTTAGTGATCACTGGGTCCGCGAATCGTGTACTCTGAGCAAGCGTAACGAACCAAGAATAACGGCCTTCTGCATTTCTTCGGCTAAGATTTCTGCCGACTCTCGGCATGCCGGTATCGTCTTCAATTCCGAAAGCAGTGTGCATCTCACCCCACCGAGGCATCCTATGACAGGAGCCACTAGTTTAACAGTGTGGTCCGGATAGAGTCTGCGGAGTTCGAAGAGAAGATCTTGATATTTAGTTCGTTTTTCCTCCTCTTTCAGAACAACGTTTGTTTCTCCTGGGGACAAACATTGTTATGAGTTGGTGGTCGAGGAGGACTACATCAGGTTTATTGGCCTGTATTTGTCTGATGGTGGGAAACGAGTAGTTCCAATAAATTAGGCACCGCTCATTCCCCACTACGGACTCAATATCCCCCGGAGCGTAAAGCAGCACTGGTGTCTCGTCTATCCCATACGTATGCCGCAGATGATAGTACAGCACACGTAATGCTTCATCATGTCTGTGGATATACGCCGAGACAGCGTATGTCGGACAAGCCGACAACAGGTGCATAAGTGTCTCCAGCACCCTTCGACAGGCCCTACAGTTTACATCAGGGACCTCCATACCCAGGACATGACTTCGATAGACGAGTGTGTAAAGGCATCATCCTGGCAAGCCATAATGAACCTTTCGGTCTCAGACTTCAGCCTAGCTGACCTTAGGAAAGCAAAGGTCAGCTTCTCAGATAAGCCCCTGTCTTCGATGTTCTTGTAGAAGACTCCATGCAAGGGCTTATCTTTATGCAGCTGAAGAAAATTCTGTTGCTCTGCTGCTTTTGTATGGGCCTTTAGCTGAGCGGGTTCCAGCTCGGTGACAGAACTCGGGTTTACCCGCCCAGTGTCGAAGTAATGACCAAGTTCATCGACTGCTCGTTGTGCCCCTGTCCCTGCGTTTTCATGGTCGCGAACCATGCAGAGAAGGGGATCTGAACCCTTGAGATCTTGCAAGCTCCATCCAGAGCCGACCTGCTATGTAGATACTCTAAACTCAAGAGTCCACGGCCTCCCTGCTGTCGTGAAAGATGTAACCGCGGAACGGACGATTTTGGATGCAAACTTCTGTTGAGATGCATTATCTTTCGGGTTCCTACATCGAGTTGGCGCAACTCGCCTTGTGTCAATTTCACTACCCCAAAGGAGTGTAGCAGGATCGGAACGGCAAGCATGTTAGTTGTAGACACCTTATTCTTCCCCGACAGTTCAGAAGACCAAATCTGCCGGAGGAGGTGCTGGTACTTGCCGCGGAGAGCGTTTTTCACTGTTGACACTTATTGGGTGGAGCGTTGCTCAACACCTAACTATTTATATGTCTCTCCGGCATCTAGGTGGTGCAAGATGCTTCCATCTACAAGCTGCGCGTCCTCTCCGTAGTCACCGTATCGTCCTCTCTTGAGGTGAACCAGTGCACATTTGTCCAAGCCGAACTCCATACCGACAGCCTGAGTGTACTCATGTACCGCCCTGAGAGATTGGCGTAAATCTCTCTCGCTGGAGGCATACAGTTTAAGGTGATCCATGTAAAATAGATGGGTGACCTTATGCCTTCTATCTCCGGGGGTACCGCAATTGTAACTACGGGTTCTGCGAAGTTCAACGGATAACGGCAGTAGTGAGATGCAAAATAGAAGGGGGCTGAGAGAGTTTCCTTGAAACACACTCGTCTTAAACATAACCGGCTCTGTTTGGACGAGATGTTATAGTAAAGGGAGTCCTCCAGAGTGGCATGAGCTGTTCTATGCATCTCACTACGGGACCGGGCACTTCACGACATTGGAGCAAGTGAACAATTAGCTCGTGAGATGTCATATCAAATGCCTTGCGGTAGTTGATCCAGGCAATAGAAAGGTTCCGCTTATACTGCACAGAGTTCTGCATGACACATCTGTCAATAAGCAGGTTCTCCTTGCAGCCAGCGACACCCTTTTTAGACCCACGTTGCTCGTATACCCGTTCGTAGACCAGGCCGCTTACTTGAAGTACCCGCATGTACAAGATACGTGTGAATATTGTAACAGTTACATTTTGATTCCCCTGTATAATAAAAATTTACAACCCATATTATTCACATTTGGTGGAATAATATTCTTATATCCTCTTAGGTATGCAACCAGTAATACCTATATTAAGATTAAGTATTTTGTCTAAGAGTGTAGAGCTTCGATTTACTTATTATTGTTCTTAATATGAAAACTATTTCCTTAAATCATGTCAGGGGCTCAAAGAAAGGTTGTAGGAATTTTCTTGCCAAATTTAATTTTCTTTTGGTACCTGAAAAGGAACAATTTGTAGGCTAAAATGTGTTTTGTTATTAAGGTATTATTTACAGCTAAGGCAGACAATTTAATTATCACATACAGATAGTTACTATTATTTTATTATCTTTCTTTTAAATTCAAATTTCAAACATAGTGGATTCTCTTAGTAATTAATTTAAGTTGGCAAACAGAATTTTTTGCTGAAAAGTAAAAAGCTAACAAAAAAGGGCCTTTTTGTCCAAGACAGAGCAGCCATGCTGGCAATTTAAAAATTGTGAAGAACATCTTCCTTAATTTTAACAATTTTTGGGAAAAACGCCTAATAACAAACTAAGGTATGTCTTATTTAATTTTCCCTATCAATTTTGATATAAATTTCATATAATTCGATACCTAAACGGAATTATATTTTTAGGCTCGTTCCGAGATACCTATTTCAAGAGGCTCGTACTTTTGTTTATTACCTCAATGAAACTTGTCGTAATCTCCTTGTTAAACATAGTACGCTGATCTGCGTAGAAACATATATATATTAGATTTTGTTTGTCTGTGGTAAATTAATTTTGGAACTGCTTTGGCTGGAGTCAAGAGAATATTAGAGAAATCACCTACATATTGTTTTGTTTCGGGGCACCCTGGAGATCATCAGCCTTACGCCTGTTAATCATGGTCTCATGGTAAAACCGAGAAGTAAGCAAGTACCGTAATTTTTCTTGGATTGTCCTCAAGTATCACCAACGTATTGTAAGTAATTTTGGCATTTATTTTGTTGTCCACCAGAAGTTGCAGAGAACCAGCGTACAGCATATCTACAAGTAACGATAGTGCTACGTTATCACTATAGAAGCTCACGGTGTAGTAAAAAAGCAAGTTAACTAAGCAATTTATTATTCATATCTTGTTTACGAGAATAGTGGATTTGTTACCTTTCAATAATATTAATATTTAGTTTAGTCGATGGTAATTTTGTGTCTCGTCCTAATAGTATACCGCTGGATAATGATTGATTAAATCCATATGTGTTCTAATAATTAGAAGTTTCATGTGAACTCGATAAACGGCCATTCAACGAGTATTAATATACCACACCTTTCGACTTGTAGCTAAAATAGAATTTTCATCATGTCATATGTCTTTACACATCACATTATTATTAGACGTGTATAATTAAATACTTACTTTATACATTGTACATAATCGTTGCTGGTTTAGTGTGCTTAATTTATTTTGTAAAAAGCGAATCGTGTGCCCTGAGCAGACGTAATGAACCGAGGATGACGGCCTTCTGCATTCTGCCGGCTAAGACCTCTACCGAATTTCGGCATGCCGGTATGATCTTCAGTTCCGAAAGCAGTGTATGTCTCGTTCCACCGAGGGATTCTATAATCATTATCACTATTTTAACAGTATGGTCTGGATAGAGACTGCGGAGTCGAAGAGCAAATCTCGATATTTTGTCCGTTTTTCCTCCTCCTTCAAGACAATGTTGATCTCCGCGGGAGCCGAGAACTCCACGACGAACATTGTCTGGAGTTGATGGTGGAGGATGGTCTAAAAAAACTGGATAGAGTAAAAAAAGGATACAATTTTCCAAAAAAAGCCATTTGTACCTCAGTTTTTCGGTTTTTCTCGTGAAGATAACGTAGTCATTTTTACTTTTAATTTATTGTAGCGTTAAGTTAGTGTCCTGTATTTTACTAAAATAATGAGAAATATAAAAAAAATATAATTAAATTTTTTGTGATATTGAAGTCAATTTTCTTAGCTTATCGATACCCCTCCTTTAGACGTATGCATTGAGGCCTTCTGAATATTTTTTGTCTCTTGGAATTTTTTTGTAAGTTGCTAATTTTCCGAGTTACAGGAAGCTTTTCAGGATAAAACATTTTTGAAAACTTTTTTAAAACTTTCAATTTAACAATTATATTGAACCTTTAAAAATAGTATAACTATACAGGGTGTCTCTCCAGGAACTGCATCGATCGATATAAAGAAAAGTACGCACCAGACAATTTTGAAAATTTAGGGAGCTACTAATGGCAGTGTGGCCAATCCAACTAATTACAAGCATCTGGCACTTCCGGTTATAGTGGAAGTCAAAACGAACTTGCTTAGTTTTTGAAAAGAGCATAAAATTCTGAGTCAAAAACATATAGGATACCTTATGCCTAAACCCAGCCGTTTCAGAGATATTTGACATTTTAAAAAAAACTTGACAGGTGTAATGGTTTACAATAACCTTTATAACTTTCTTCGTGTAAAAGATACTCATTTGCTTTTTGGCATATAGAAAGAACACAAGGAGACCTGCACTCTACAATTGAATTATATTCAATAATAGTATACCAAGGGTTCCATTTTTGACGTTACATTTTCTAAACTTCAAACCGCGAAAACTTGTTTAAGTCAAATGGAATACCCCATATTTTTTACATCAAGTTATGTAAAATTAAATTCCTTATTTTCCAATATAAGCATTGTGGGGATTTAAATTACAACTTTTTGAAATATTTGCGATTTTCTTAGAAATTCAAGAAATCTTAGTAAAAATATCAAATTAGCCATGATTAGAAACAATCAGTAATGTCATCATTCTCTTATGTCAAAAAATGCCACCACGTTTAAATTACACCCACAAAGACTTTTTCTGTTTATTATTTATGGAGAATCTGATAAAGTAATATCAAGGACTTGTAGTACATTTGTTACTAGATATCCACAAAAACGGAAACCGTCCCCGAACACTGTAAAGCGCATACTGGATAATTTTAAAAATTATGGCTCTGTTAAGGCAAGAATTCAAAAGCGGAAGCCTATTGTTGATGACGAAAACATAGAAATAGCAATTCTGGGATATTTTCATGCATTTACAATGATGTCATTAAGACAAGTTGCTGTGGAATCGGGACTATGCTAGGATTCAGTTCACAGAATCTTAATTAAACATAAATTTCACCCGTTTTCGTTCCAAATGATTCAACGATTTCCTAAGAAGAGAACATTTTTGTGCATTTATTCTAATAAGTAGGCGACGATTCTTATTTGGGAAATATTATGTAGTCAGATGAAGCTAAGTTTACCAAAAACGAACCTTTTAATCGACACAATTCGCATTATTGGAGTGACTCGAATCCTCATGTGTTCAGGGAGCGAAATTTTCAAGAAAGTTGGCAGTTTAATGTTTACTGCGCCATAAGAAACGATAAAGTGGTGGCATTAGAATTTTATCACGAAAATTTAAACAGTAAGGTAAAAAGATTTCTTCTTCTGCTAATATGTATAGTTAATTTTTTTGTTTTTGTTTTTTTTTTAGGTGAAAGATACTAAGTATTAACTATTTAAAAAATTTACCTCTCGCCAAATTTAGAAACATATTTTATCAGCACGACGGTGCTCCCTCACATAACGCGTATTTGATAAATAATTTTTTACCAGAAACTTTTTACAATCAATGGATCGCCAATAATGGACCTTTCCTATGCCCTCCTCGCTCGCCAGATTTATCAATTCTAGATTATTTTGTTTGGGGAACTATTAAAAATAAATTTTATGAGAGTCCAATAATAATTATTGAAGACTGTATGCAGAGAGTAAGAAATGCATTTCAAAACTTGTCACAAGATTCAATTAGGAGAGTTACCCATGAAGAACTAATCCGAAGGTACAAAAAATGGTGGAGATTCGAGGGCGGAATTTTGAACAATTATTAAATTAAAATGGAATCATGTTTTTAGTTGATTTCATCTTAGCTATTTTAGTTTATGCAAAGTGTTCAATCCAATTAATAGGCATATTACAGTGTTTAGAGTTATTTTCCGTTATTGTGGATATCTTGTAACAAATGTACTACAAGTTTTTGATATTACTTTGTCACATTCTCCATAAACAATAAACAATTTCAAAAAGTCTTCGTGGGTGTAATTTAAACGCAGTGGCATTTTTTGACATAAGAATATATGAAAAACACTAGGTTCACGGGTTGAACCGCGTCTGAGATTACTAGAGTCTTGACGTTTCGGCTCCCACTTTGGAGCCATTTTCAAGAGAAGGAAAAAGAATCGATAATATAAAGGTGTATAGGAAGTCTAGGAAGTGTAAGGAGTGGTTCGAGTCCGGAGCCTCAATCTGCCTACTCCCCAGGTCGAACCTTGGTTAGTCTCTAAGATCTCAGTCTCAATTCTTAGAGAGAACTGACGAGTTGTGGGTTGAGGTGAAGTATTTATAGTAGGATTGGTGGGTGTGGTGAGCCATATAAGTTAATTAAATCAAAGTGTTGTCTTCGAAATCCCATTCCAACAAGTTTATTTGGTTGAAGATAAACAAGTGGGCCATATTACCTTCATTAGCAGATGTCAAATGCAGAACTCCTGGATTCATCTGTTGGAGAGCCAAGAAACGACACCAGAAGTGCGACGGTTTTGCGCTAAGGACAACGTACAGTGGCGTAGGTAATATTGTTTTTATACCTTTATCGACGTCATATTCATATTTTCACATTAAAAGGGTTGCAACCAAATAAAGAAAGAAAATAAAAGGCCAATAACTTGTAAAATTTTATTAAACTGATTATATTTATTCACTTTTCTGTCATAATATTGTTGAGGTGATTTGATTTATTCATTTTTTGTACTTTAGGTAAATTCCTCATTAAATGTAGACAAATGGTAAATTTTATAGGTAATAAAACATAAATTTTGTACAATCAGGTGTAAACCCTTATAAAATATAATATCATTCTTGTTAAAACTTCAAAGGTGAATTTTATTGTTACTGTAGTGATAGAACCGGCTAACTGAGATAAGAGTTGCTCTACAGTGATAGAGCTTACTTGTGCTCTAGCATAAAATATCATTCATTTATTCTATTTAGGTGATGGGAATTCCATCTGGCGCCCAACAATCAATCATTTATTCCACTGACATAACAATATATATATATACGCTGGGCTCAAGAGTCCACCACTTCCCTGCTGTCGTGAAAGATATAACCGCGGAACGGACGATTTTGGATACAAGCTTCTGTTGAGATGCATCTTTCGGGTTCCTACATCGAGTTGGCGCTGCTGGCCTTGTGTCTACTTCACTACACCACTACACTAAAGTAGTGTAGAAGGATCGGAACGGCAGTTGCAGATACCTTATTATTCCCCGACAGCTGAGCAGACCAGATCTGTCGAAGGAGGTGCTGATACTTGCCGCGGAGAGTGTTTTTCACTATTGACACTTCTTGGGTGGAGCATTCCTCAACACCCAAGTACGTGTACGACTCTCCGGTAACTACAAGCTGCGCGTCCTCTCCGTAGTCACCGCATCGTCTCCCCCACTTGAGGTGGACCAGTACACATTTGTCCAACCTGAACTCCATACCGATAGTCTGCGTATAGTCCTGTACCACCCTGAGAGACTGCTGTAGGTCCCTCTCTACGGAGGCGTAAAGTTTGAGATCATCCATATAAAATAGTTGCCTCCTTATGCCTCCTGTCGCCTGCAGTTGTAGCCGCCGGTTTTTTGGAGCGAAGCGGATAATGGCAGTCGTGAGATGCAGAACAGAAGGGGGCTGAGAGAGTCTCCCTGGAGTACTTCCCTTCTGAACAATATCGGCTCCGTCTGGACTCTATCGTTACCCGATGTTATGGTAAAGCAAGACCTGCAGAGTGGCATCAGTCCTTCAATACTACGGGACCGGGCGCCGCAGGACATTGGAGCAAGTGATCTCCATTTAGCTAGACATTAAAAATTCCGACCACATGATGGTGGGTACTCGGCAACTTTTTCCACCAAAAGTTATTCATTCCATCGGGACCTGGAACAGCAAATTTCTTAGAGCCCTCAAGAGCTCTTCGAACCTCTTCTCAGGTTTTTGGTTGGCACACCTCGTGTGGTTGCCTAAACATTTGGCAAAAGGTTTCAAAGTGTGCCATGGCAGAAGAGTCTCTGTTGAGTGGAAGCTTCTCTTCGTGAAGCGGAGAGCGTGATTTCCTACACTCACTCCATGGAGCTTTGCTCGAAACCCAAGTAAGTGTACGACTCTCTGACATCTAGAAGATGTAAGATGCTTCAGTCTACGAGCGTTCTCTCCGCAGTCTCCGCATCGTCCTTTCTTGAGATAGACCAGTGCACATTTGTCCACCCGAACTCCATATCGACAGCCTGCGTGTACTCCTGTACCATACTGAGGAACTGGTGTAGGTCCCTCACTCCGGAGGCATAAAGTTTAATGTCATCCATGTAGAACAGATGGGTGACCTTATACCTCCTATTGCCGGGGGTACCGCAGTCGTATCCACGGGTATTCCGGAGCGAAACGGATAATGGCAGTAGTGAGATGCAAAACAGAAGGGAATCTCTCTGAAATACTCCCCTTCTGAATGTTACCGACTCCGTCTGGAATCTATCGTTACCCGATGTGATGATAAAGCGAGTCCTCCAGAGCGGCATCAGTCCCTCAATGCATCTCACTACGGGACCGTTCACGGCAAGACATCGGAGCAAGTGTACAATAAGCGCATGCGATATCATGTCAAATGCCTTTCGGTAGTCGATCCAGGCCACGGAGAGATTCCGTTTATACTTCACGGAATCCTGGGTGACACATCTGTCAATTAGCAGGTTAGGTTCTCCTTGCAGCCAGCGATACCTCTCTTTGACTCTCTTGCTCATATATCCGTTCGTAAACTGGTTCAACTGCGTGGAGCACCGCGTAAACACCTTGTGACATAAATTTAAACAGGTTATCGGTGGGTAGTTTTTGAATTGGACAAATTTCGTTCTTGGAGATCAGCACTGTCCGCCTTTCAACCACTCAAGAAGGAATTTGCTGCTCCCCATTTAGCCAGGCATTAAAAACTCTGGCCAAATGGTGGTGGATACTCGATAATTTTTTCACCAAAAGTTATTTATCCCATCCGGACCTGGAGCAGCAAAGTTCTTAGAGCCCCCTGGAGCTCTTCAAACCTCTTCTGGGGTTATTGGTTGACACACTTCCTGTGGTTGCTGAAACCTTTGACAAAAGGTTTCAAAGTGTGCAAGGGCCGGTAAATCTCGGTTGAGTGGAAGCTTCTCCTCGGAAAGCGTTTTCCATAAATATTCCACCTGATCTACAGTCAGCGGATTCTCTGCAACACGTGGGGGCGGTTTGAAAAGCGCGTGAGCTTTTGGCGGAAGAGTTTATTTTCCGCCAGGCCCCTCGTCCGCCTCACTAGTGACGTTTTACAAACCACTAGCATCCGTACTCTGTCGAGACAGTGCTGTTTGGTGGTTCGCAGCACTGCCTCATTGAGTCTGTCATGGATGCGTCTTAAGCTGGCGGCTATTCGACGCACTTTAGGCGTGAACTGCCTACTGGCCGCCATATAGTCCATCACACGTTGGATACGGGATGCGTGTTGCCTCGTCAAACGGATCTTGGCTTCCATCTTTTGCATGCGCCGTTTCGCCCTCTTCCATGGGAAGATATTCCACCCGAGAAAAGCGTTGAGCAGCGGCATACATGGCATAGTTTATGTGCCAGATGTCAGCCCGTTCTGGTAGCGCTTCACAAAGTTCTTCATCCAACCTGGCCAGGTCTTGTGACCCGGGGTTTTTTATGTGATGTAACCCCCATTTGGAACTGAGGCCCTCTGGTATTGGTGGAATAATCGGTCTCGGAGGAGCCCTCACGTAGCCCTTTCTACGAAGATGGTCACGCAGATTTTGTGGCGGATTTTGTAGCAGGAACCAGAAGTTACGGCGTATGGGTGGTTAGCTCAACAAGCCCACGATGGACACCAAAGGGGAATGAGATTTTCCCTCCTGCGTTCACTAGGGCTGCTGGTTCGGTTTTGCACCCCCAGCTGGAGTAAGTGGTGGCGCTACTCACCAAAGGCTTGATAGATGAAAAGCTCCTGCTTATTTATTATTATTATTATTATTTTATTTATAAAAGCCAGTCACCCTTTAAACTCTGTGGCTCCGACACTCACAGAGGGGAGCTGGTGGTACCGGCAGCCACTCGCCAAGCCCGTGGGGTGACTACTCGGTCACATAATCGTGTGCCCTGAGCAAACGTAATGAACCGAGGATGACGGCCTTCTGCATTCTGCCGGCTAAGACCTCTGCCGAATTTCGGCATGCCGGTATGATCTTAAGTTTTGAAAGCAGTGTGTGCCTCGTTCCTCCGGGGGCTCCTATAATCAGGATTACTAGCTTAACAGTATGGTCTGAATATAGTCTGTGGAGTTTAAAGAGTAAATCTCGATATTTCGTCCGTTTTTCCTTCTCCTTCAATGATCAATTAAAGTAAAAGAATTTTCAGTTTCTCTTGTTAGCTGATTTACATAAGAGAACATCTCTTGCTCAGTAAACAGGTTTAGGTATATAGTTGAATGGTTATCATCTTTGTTTAAACTATTTATATTAATATCACCTCCAAATAAATACTGTGGAATGTTTGTAGCAGGAGGCCAATAAGAAGCAGTAAAGCCATATGTATTTTTTTACATCAAAAGTTACCTTTAATAACCCATTTTGTGTTAATCCGATTATTTTTACATCAGCATTTATGTTGTTCCATTAAAATTTTCAAAACAAAATACCAGACAGAGGGGACCGGAAGAAAGACTCTCCGATATCGGCACAAAACGGAAATCTCGATAAGTCTAGGAATAACGTCACAGTATTTCAAGCTGAATTGACCTCTTTACAGTGGTGTACAAAGGAGGAAAATTGGGCAAGGAACTGTTAAACAGTCAATTGCCATTTTTTTTCTGACAGCCAAGCAGTGCTAAGGGCAATAGATTCCATGCAGGTCGATTCAAGACTAGTATGGGATTGTATTAATGCCGCTGCCTACCTAGGAAGTCAGAATAATGTGACCGTGGCATGGGAACCAAGACACGAGGGACACAGGGGAAATGAAAAGGTTGATGAACTGTTTCGGGAAGGCGCGTCCATGGCCTTGGTAGGACCCCAACCCTTTTGTGGTGTGGCTAAGTCATGCATACGGCAATTCATTAATAAACGGGTACAAGAAAAATTTCTAAAATGGTGAAAGAGTTTTCCGAGACAGAGACAAGCTGAAGACTTCTTTAAAGGACGATCGGCCAAATTGACGGAAGATCTACTATGCCAAAACAGAAAGGATATTAGGATAATAGTTGGTCTTCTAACTGGGTGCTGTAGGCTCAATAGGCATCTGAGTCTAATGGGGCTGGCAGATGATGCAATATGCAGATTCTGTCAAGAGGAAGAGGAAACCTCAGTACATGTGCCGTATCACTGCGAAGGCCTGGCCAACTGAGATTCCAAGTACTAGTCGAGGAAAAAACAAGGGCAGATAGCTACACTAAGGAGCCCCTATCAAGGCTATGGAGGATAAAACTGAATAAGGAATTACATTAGGAGCACCACAATAGAGTGTTTTGCGATAGCCAAGGTCAAACGGCCAGTTCCTCTCTTTATAGTCCAATTAAATAAGTCGACAAATCAAAATTTTGAGGTAAATACTTGAATTTTTGATATAAGTTACTTTAATGTATTAGAACACGATAAATGAAAAAAAATTTTTTCTGAACCCCCGGGAAGGGGTGAAAAAAATAAGATAAAGTGTTTTTTTCAAAATTACTCGAAATGTGTAAAAGCTAGTAAAAAAAGTTTCAAACAAAAATTGTAAAGCATGAAATTTTATATAAAAATGATCTCTAGACTTTTTTCGGTATTACTAAAATTAACGGAGTTAGGCTGGTTAGAAATTAAGGGATGATATGTACAACGTTAAAAAATCATAGCGTGCTGAAAAGTTAATGAATTTAAAAAATTTTTTTCTATTTACTCAGAAAACTATAAACATTCGTTTCAGAGAAATGGATTTTTTTTTAAATTGTTAATAAAAAAGTTATAAAAATTTTAATTTTTTTATTTTCAATTAAAACCACTTTGAACGGTGAAACGAATTTTTGTTTTACACCATTCTGTTCATCATTCAACATATTGAACATTTGCTTTTGAAATTTTTTTTTACCCATCATTTTCAAGCAGGTATGAATTTATTTACCTGTTTAATTTTTTTCCAAACGTAAGACACTGCTCGTGTGACGTCACGAAAAGAAATAAAGAATGCGTACGACAAAGATAAAATGGTTTTGTAGCTGCTGCGTTGCCTACAAGACGCGTATACGTCACATCTATACTGCCGTCATAAGTCATAAGAAGAATAGCCCATCTGTAAATTGTCGGTTGGCGAGGAAAGGCGTTTGTTTTTTTCCCAACTAGTAAATATTAATTAAGAAAATCATGTAGCTGCTTTTTATCCACTTATGTTTTTGTACTTTATAATTTTTTAATAATATTTTTACCTGCAGAACTCTTGAGTGCACATATATCATTAGAATCTCATTTATGACAAATATCTAGATGCGGCTTTTCACCTTATGACGGCAGTAAGGGCATCCGCGCGTGATGTCACAACTAACCTCAAAAATATGTGTTTCTTAAGATTTAAGAGTATTACGCATCTATTATTAAAATTTCTGCCTGGTTTCCGTATTTTTAACTAAAATCTAGTTCAGTGTAATGTTTATGAAGTTCTAAATACTTTGTCCCAATAAAATAGGACTCTTTTTGTAGGTTGGAAATCTAACCTGTAATTTAGCAGTCTATTTCTATTAATTAACAATATTGAAAAATTATTTACGCGAATTTTTAAATATTTGCATAAAACCAATACCGGCTCCAAGCGTATACAAACATTTTAAATGAGAATAAACTTGAAAAACTTAAAATTTAAGGTTATGTTGGTTACATGATGCAGAGGCTCGATATCTCAATGCAGCGGTTGTTAATGTTTTGGTGAATAAATGCTCCTACAAATTGTTAACAAAATTTTTAATTATGGTCAAGTATAATAAGAGTGTTTTGCGATACTTGTACACGCTTCGTCTTATGTACATTTTGGTTATAGGTATTATGCACGTGGAATTTTGTTTACGTGATCTAAATATTTTTAAAATTAATCTTTGAATTGTAATGAAAGAAATTATTATTACTGTCAATATTTGCTGATTTCTACTAAATTTAGAATTATTTGTTTGACATTATTGATATAAATTAAGAATAAAGTACACAATATAATTTTTTTTGCGAGAAAATTTTGCAGACGAATTATTGGAGTATTGGAAATAATTGTTTGAAACATCGTTTTAAATTAGTCGAAATTAGCGTATTTTAACCAAGGTTGCAAAAAATGGTTTTTTTATGCATTTTCGATTCAATTAATAAACTAATCCGTAATGTAGAAGTAAAAATTATTTGCAAAAATGAATATTTGCAATAGTGAAAATTATTTTTTTCCCACATTAATAATTGAAATTATTTTTCTTCTCAATTTCAAAAAAATTGACAATTACAAATATTTACATTACTTATTTTTTTAAATTACAAAATTTCAATTATTTTAATTTATTATTTTTTAAGGCCATAAGAAATTATTATAAAAATTATTATAATTGTATACATATTTTAAAAATTGTGTACACAGAAATATATTAATCAACAAATTTTTTTTGGATCATTAATTTCAATTTTGAATGAAAAAAAATGACATTTAAAAAAAAATGATTGATCGATACATTTCCATTAAAATAGATCATTGATATTATTCTATTCCTAATCTAAACAAAAATAAACAGTTTAAAAAATAAAATTGGATAAATTAAATAATAAATAATTAAACCATTTTTTGGATGGATGGATAATAACAATTAGAAGAAATTAACTCATTCTTAAAACAAAATGTATGATCCATTCTATATTAAATTAATCTTATGAAAAGTTAAAATAAGAATTATTAAAAACAAATTTGTTAACAATTTTTAGAAGCGTTTGTTCACCAAAACATACACCACCGCTGCATTGAGATATATAGACTAGTTAATAAAGCTCGTGAAAATATGAGTGAGGGCTCATTGGATTCGGAATGACACCTAGAAAAATGTGCAAAAGTTTCAAACCCGCATATAAACAATTGCAAAAGTTATAAACAAATGAAGATTGAAAAAACAACGAGTTTCGTTTTTTGCAAATAACTCGAAAACTATTAACATTTAAGAAAATTTAAGGAAGATTTTTAAAGAGGAATGAATTTCAAATAAAAAAGTCCGAACTCCCGAAACTCTATATCTATTATTAATAATTTCAATTTAATGTTGAAAATGGAGCTCTTCGCAGCGAACACTAACCGGCCGTAATAAGTAAAAATATTTTTTATGTTTTTAAGTATTAATTTAAAATTTTTTAAAAATTATGGTATTATTTAGACACTTAAAGGAACAATATCCCGTTGGAAAAAAATTGTTTCACCGATTTTTCATAAAATGAGCCTATTGTTGTTTTGAGTTTTGCATTTTTCCTATAAACACGTCAATAGAAAAGTTGTTGAGAATTAAATTTCCAATCGAAACGGCACCTTCAGAAGTCGAATTTTTTTTTACAAAAATACACCCAGAAAACAAACCAAAAAAACGAAAAAAATGCAATTTTTTATTTTTTTAAATTTTAGCCTGTAACTTTTTTCGGGTACATTTAGGCATAGACATGGCTGCATAAAAAAAAGCTGGCGTTTTACCGTTAAAATGATTATTAACGGGTAAAACGTCAGCTTATTTTATGCAGAAAATCTATGCCTAAATGTACCCGAAAAAAAGTTACAGGCTTAAATTTAAAAAAAATGCATTTTTCCGTTTTTTTGTTTTGTTTTCTGGGCGTATTCTTGTAAAAAAAAAATTGACTTCTGAAGGTACCATTTCGATTGGAAATTTAATTCTCTACAACTTTTCTATTGACGTGTTTATAGGAAAAATGCATAGTTTTCCAGTAAAACTCAAAAATGTGAAAAGTGGACCTTTTTACTTCGATCTCAAAAACCTTTAAATGGTAGCACTCAGCGGTTTTCTCATATTTTGGGGTCAATTGAACATAAGAAACAATAAAAACCCTTTAACGTTTTAGTTCCTTTCAACCTTCTTTTTTTGGACATAGACAATAGCCTAAAAAGATTGTGATTAAAAATTAAAAAATTTTCTTTAAAATTTTTTTTTAATTGTTTATAATATTTTGTTCCATTGTTTCATTATTTAAACAAATTATTAAGAAAAAAATTATTCTTAAACTTCATTATTTGCAATTCTCTAAAATATGGAAAAAATAAAAAAAAATTGTTGTTACTTTATTTGTTTATTTAATGAACAATTTTTTATTAACAATCGCCGAATGTGTTTATATTCTTTTTAGATAGAAAAAAAAAAATAAATAACAAAAACAACCGTATACATAACCATGTTAAATTTATTTTTCTTTTTACATGTTTATGTATACGGTTGCTTTTGTTTTTTTTTTTTTCTATCTAAAAACATTCGGCGATTGTTAATAAAAAATTGTTTATTAAATAAACAAATAAATTAACAACAAAAATTTTTCTGTTTTTCGTCTTGTAGAGAATTGCAAATAATAAATTTTAAGAATACATATTTTTCTTAATAATTTCTTTAAACAATGAAAAAAAGAAAAACATTATTATAAATAATTAAAAAAAAATTTAAGAACATTTTTTTATGTTTTAATCACAATATTTTATAATAAAATGGCAAGAAGATGTTTATAAGGTCTCCATGAAGCGAAATAATTTTAGTGGCTTTTGTTTAACAATTATCCGACTTAAAATATAAACGTAAACTCTAAAAAAATTTGTTAATTAACAATAGGCTCATTTTATGAAAAATTTTTTTTCAACGGGATATTGTTCCGTTAAGTGTCTAAATAATACCATAATTTTTTAAAATTTTTAAATTAATATTTAATAACATAAAAAAATATTTTTACTTATTACGGCCGATTTCAGAGCATCGTAACGGCTTAGTGTTCGCCGCGCAGAGCGCTGAGAGACAGAGTTTCGGAAGTTCGGCTTTTTTATTGGAAATTCATATCTCTTTAAGAATCGTTCTTTCAATTTTCTTAAATATTAATAGTTTTCGAGTAATTTGCAAAAGACGAAACTCGTTATATTTTCAGTCTTCATTTGTTTATAACTTTTGCAACTGTTTATGTACGGGTGTGAAACTTTTACACTTTTTCTAGACGTCATTCCGAATTCAATGAGCCTTCACTAATATTTTTACGAGCTTTATCAAGCATTAACACGGCCTTGAACTTGGAGCCGGTACTGGCTCCAAGCAAATATTTAAAAATTCACGTAAATAATTTTTCAATATTCTTGATTAATAGAAATAGACTGCTAATTACAGGTTAGATTTCCAACCTATAAAAAGAGGCCTAAATGATGGGTAAAAAAAAATTTCAAAAGCAAATGTTCAATATATTAAATAATGAACGGAATGGTATAAAAAAAAATTCGTTTTACCGTTCAAAGTGGTTTTAATTGAAAATAAAAGATTTAAATTTTTATAACTTTTTTATTAACAATTTAAGAAAAAATTCATTTCTCTGAAACGAATGTTTATATTTTTCTGAGTAAATAGAAAAAAAAATTTTAAATTCATTAACTTTTCTGCACGCTATGATTTTTTGAAGTTGTACATATGTACATATCAGCCCTTAATTTCTAACAAGCCTAACTCCGTTAATTTTAGTAATACCAAAAAAAGTCTAGAGATCATTTTTATATAAAATTTCATGCTTTACAATTTTTGTTTGAAACTTTTTTTACTAGCTTTAACACATTTTGAGTAATTTTGAAAAAACACTTTATTTTTTTTTTTCACCCCTTCCCGGGGGTTCAGAAAAAAATTTCTTTCATTAATCGTGTTCTAATACATCAAAGTAAGTTATGTCAAAAATTCAAGTATTTATCTCAAAATGTTGATTTGCCGACTTATTTAATTGGACTATTAAATCTAATCTAATCTAATGCCAGTTGCTCTTGTCCATAATCTGTGTCAAATGTTACTGATTGAAATAAGTCTTTGAATTTTCTTAGACTGTGACCACTACCGCTTTTCTCTACTCTCTTCTCTCCGTTACACGCCTAATGTGTGCTCGTATCCATACAGTGGTCAACACCCAGAGTCAAGTCCGATTGCATGATATCTCGCGTCACTGTAATTGGTCTTGGGATCCATGAATTACCCTAGTTGGCCTCTCTTTGCTGTACTTCACTCGTAACAGCATCGCGTCATCTGTCGCGATTGCCTGTTAGGCGAACAGCTTCGGCAAAACTTTTTTCTATCAACTCCTTGGTGATATCAGCCCAACGTTTAGGACGAAGTCCTCTTCGCCTTTTCCATCTGGTTTTCCCTGTACTATCAACCGTTCTATATTGGCCTCTTTCTGGTTTATGTGACCAAAAAAATGAGGGTATTCGAGAGAATACAATCCTGAAGAATTGCTTTGAAAACTTTTTTTGGAGAACCGAGGTGTTGGTATGATGAGCTCTGGAGGGAATTCATAACAAACGTCTCCAGACCCAACTTAAGTAGCACAAGAAGCTGTAAAAAATTTGAGCTAACGTTGTGGTAGCATGAACTTTCAGATATTAACTATAGCAGCTGCCGCGGGAACCTTACAATAAGGTTGCGACAGCGCTGTAACAGTTAAAGTGATACAATATTTTTTGCTTTGAAACTATTACTAAAGCCTTGTAGCTGCAGTCATTTGGTTGACGATAGAACCAAATTACAGCCACTGAACTGTATATTTTCGACACCACATATAACAAGCGACTTGGCTGTACAATTACCTTTAATATAATACTAATATGAAAATGAAGTAGTGTGTACAAAGCACTTCAGAATTTTTTTATTTTTAAAAAACTATTATTCTAATCAGAATTATTATTAATTTTTTTTATGTATTTCGTAAAAAAATCGTTTTAAATCACTTACTTATTCTTAATGCTATATCCACTAGAGAATATTACAATGTTTTTTTTATTAGAAAAATTAAAGTAAATAGTAAAATAAATGTAATAGTATATTACGTAATGATTGTTGTAAGAAGCATATTACGCACGAATGGAAAAGGTACGCACGATGCCGCGTAGCGGCGAGTGCGTATTTCCATGAGTGCGTAATTGCTTTACAACTCGAATTATGTACTATACTTTACCTACGATCATATTTATTTATTTATTTAGTACAATCTGGATTTAGTTTACTTGTCAACAATATTATTCAATAAATATTATGTCAGTTTTGACAGCGTTTGAAAATTACGTAGGCGCATTTGTTTTTTTAAACCCCGCGTCAGCGATATAAGCCACCTATAATTGCGTGTCCCGTGCGTTTTGTTTACCGTGCGATTTGTTTACAGTGCGATTTGTTTACAATATGTAAAGTTCAACTTATATAGATGGCAGGTAGTGTGTTTTTTACTATTTACAGTAGTGATCGTAGGTAAAAATAAGTATTATTTAAAATGGTTCTCCCCTTCTCAGTTCTCGTCGTTCTGGCCGCTAAATGCAGTGGGCCGATATATGTGTAAACAAATTCAAAGTAACAACTCCGTTAAGTAACTATATCCGTTCGCTTTTTGTATTATTACTTAAAATTGTGGAAACGAAAGAGGCCAATGACATAATGAAATATTTAAAACTGAATTGTTTTCTTTATTAATTTACATGATAATTGACAGCAAGTTGGTTATTACCTGCAGCTCTAAAAGCCATCCGCTGCTAGGTACAAATGCCGAAAAAATAATTTAGCTACCAAAACGCATTCTTTTAGCCTTATAACCAAGAGTCACTACTATTTCTTCCAGCTGCTATTCAGTAAATAGCAATTGCTGCCATCTGACTGTTTAATTATGTTACGGCAACGTTGCAACAGCAAAATTATTTGGAATAAAAACAGGCTTTGAGATTCCAAAACCAAACTAGAGCTAAACGACGATTATTCCAACGTTTTTACGGACAAAATTTAGCTGTGAAAACTTAATAGTCCACACTGTGCTACTTGGGAACGTTGAAAGCATTAATACGTCGTCCGTAAATCCATTTGTATTCTTCATCAAATTTAATATTCGTAGTTGCAGGTATTGTCCACAAGTACTCCAAGGTAGACCATCTCGTGATTGATCACTATAGTTGAGTTCTTTATTTTGTTCAGTTATAGTTGTTCAAACTAGCAAGGCATATTTCAGTTTTACATATCTGTTTATGAATCTATTTAGTAATAATAAATATTCGTGACAGCTTATTCATTAAAATTTTAATGCAGGGCATTCCAAAAATGCAAGGCACAAAATCTCTTACATCAAAATAAAAGAAGTTTTATAAAGGTGGGTCCGATACCACACTATTTCCGAAATACAATCAATCTATTAGAAAATGAACCATTCTATATTGTGGCAAAAAAGCATAATTACGGGGAATAAGAAATAAAGATGCTTAAGAAGTTTTTATTTGAAAAAAATGTGTAGTATTTCCGATAAACTGACAAAATATTCTGAAAGAAAATTACTAAAAACAGGAAAAGGGACTTTTTAGTAGCAAAGTTGCATTGTTTTCAAAAAATTCGACAAAACATCTTTTTGACAAAGTACTTCAGAATTTCAATGATAGATTGTATTATTTTTTAAATCTAATAAATATATTTACTGAAAATATTCAAAATGACCCCCTACTATACCGACACATAGTACGTCGGATACACCAAAGAAGGATGCTCTTTTTTATTGGGATGTGCCACTTTCTGTGGTCACAGTTGATGTCAAAAGGTAACTTTTGAAATAGGGAGCCACTTGAAAATCAGTACAGGTCACCAAAATGACGGCCATTAAAGATGGCCGCCATTAGCCATACTATTCTTTTTTTATCTCAGCTCCTAATGGTCCGATTTCTATTTTCTTTTTTTTTTTTATTGTTTAGAAGCTCTTGTAAAGAGGACACTTTTTTGTCCCTATACATGTATCTCTAAACCTTAAGGATTCTGCGCAACATAACCCAAATCAGACAGCATAATGCAATCCTTTTCGTTACCATACCAGACGTTACCTATTTTTCCGTAAACCTCTCTAGCTATACTATCCTATACGACAACTTCTTATTTCCCCATCTTTAATCTTTACTGAAACTTCTAACCAACTTTCCATATTCCCTTTATACGTTCTATTTGTTTTATCCTTTTCGTTCTTTTGTCCTTTTTTTGTTTCTAAATTCCATCTTACCAATAAATTTTCAAAAACCAAAATATTTTGAACTATATCTTCTTTTTCTATATCTTCTTTTAATTTCCACGATTTTCCTAGCGGCAGGAAGACCACCAGTTTTATTTTCGCGTGTTAGCAACCAAAATTAAATAAGTGCCCTACCTAGTGACTGATAATTTTTTACAGTGTTTTTTTTTTAATTAGCTTTAGGTCCGTGTGGACACATTTTTAATTTTAATTTAGTTTTTAAGTCTGCCTGTGGTAGACAGGACTACTAATATATAAGTTATTTGTCGCCAAACCAAGCCGGACCTGCCCCGCCCAGCCCTTCAATCACCGCGGCGCTGCGTGCCGTGGTTGTCTGGCTGGCTCCGGACCAGGTTCCGGGAGGTACATAATTTGTAACATTTAATTTAAATAAATGGTTGTTGCTTGCTCGATTGCCCAATTCTCTTCAAAAATCTGAAAATGTCACTTTTTTCGCAAATTTCATTGATAACTAAGTTTTAATTGTGCTCAATACCCAATTTTTTCACCTCAAGAAAAGGTTTATGTATATAGTGTTCCGTATAGAGACTCCAATAGAGACTTGTTTCATAAACAATAGTGATTTTAATTATTTTGAAAACATTTATTACATTAACTAAAATAAATTTTATAAACAAAAAACTACTAAATAATAAGAAATATTCATGTAAATGAACTGCTTCTATAAAGCTTTTACGACTGTAGATCACTCGCAATCACCTTTTTTATCTTGCAATTCATCTCTGGAACTAAATAATTATATATTATTATTATATTAAGGAATTGGATCAACAAAGCAATATTATGATCTTGAAATTGTGAAACAAATTTAAATATAAATCATTTAAACGCATACCTTTTATTGTATTTACTGCTGCATTGTCGACCCCCACTGCAGTTCGTGCAAAGTAACGTGTATGGAACCTTGGATTTTAAGCAGGAGCATCGTGTACGGAATCCAGAGCAACTACACTTAACTAATTCTCTGCAAGCTGCCATAAGAGAAGGGAGAGAAGACCAGATCGGCGTCCACTCCCCATCAACCATGGTCCATCCCCATCCTTCTGGCCTTGGAATATTGTACATCACTAAGCATGCACGACCCCAAATTTGGCCTGCCTGGTATGCTGAACGAAGACAATGCTGCCTTAGTAGTTGGGGCAGACTTTGTAGACTGCGACTTTTTGAAGCAAAGATAAACTTTCTAACATGATTGACTGAGAAGTCTTCTGCATCTTTGTAGTAAACTTCTCCAGAACTTGAAAGGTCTCGTCAAACATAGTATATTGTGGTATAGAGATAGCTTGGAAGGCTTCAGCAGCTTCAGGAAATGATTTCCACACTTTCTAGGTAGTCTGTTTACGTTACATCTGATCCAGTGAATGCATGAAATCCTCAAATATGGCATTAATGCTCATGTATCTGTGACCCTTCACAGTACCAAAGAGAATCCACATCTCTTGAAGTCCCGCAGTTTTGAGATCGTGAAAGAAAGATTTTGCCAAAACAACTACATCAGTATCTACTGTGCAAATAAATAAATAATTCACAAATCATCAGATTACAAAAAGAACTCCGAAAAATTAAAAAATATATGTATATTTTTTAATTGCCTTAAGGTGTAGAGATAAATGTATATGGACAAAAAAGTGTCCTCTTTACAAGAGCTTTCAAACAAAAAAAAAAAAAAGAAAATAGAAATCGGACCATTAGGAGCTGAAGTACAAAAACATTTAGTGTGGATAATGGCGGCCATCTTTAACGGCCGCCATTTTGGTGTTCTGCACGGATTCTAAAGTGGCTCCCTATCTGGAAAGTTATCTTTTGGCATCAACTATGACCACAGAAAGTGACACATCCCAATAAAAAAATGCAGCTTTTTGGCTTATATAGCCATGTATCCCACGTACTAACACTCGCCGGGATACATTCGAATTCCTTGATTCATCGATCGCTTAATTCGTATCGCCCTGTATCTCGGAAACGAGGCCTTATCGAACCCATCTTCGTCGGGAGTTTTTTTTTAATATTGACTAAAGGAATGTGCTTCTGAATTTATGTTGTGAACTTATCTATAAAAAAGTATTAACAGGTATATAAATGGCTTGATAAATAATTATATTGTTTAATTAGACAATAATAATGTCAACCAAGCATTATATTAGAAGTAAGTTAAGTATTTGTTTTAAATAGTAGGGATTTTTGTTATGAGTAATATGAAAATCAAATTTCCGCTTATTTAGGATCGGTGTAATGCTCCTTTATAAAAGGTTACGGTGTATTGTAAAAGTGCTATCTAATGCAGCTGTGGAATAATAAAACATGACTCCCAATATAATCATTCTTAGACAGGAACTTCGTATCATGCCTTACCTTGCGGCCATCGATTTCCAATCATACAGAAGCTCCCTATGAATAGAAAATTACTTAAGATGGTCATTTAGATGAAAAAATGTTGAATCATTTTCTAAATTAAAGAATGTTAATAACTAAATATAAGAGAAATCAACTGTTTATAATTTAGGTATACACTACCAAGATAGAATAAAACTTTGAGTATGGTAAGAATATTTTTTTCTTAGAGAGGACTAAGCGGGGCGTACAAAAGGTGGAGACAAAAATATAATCGGCGAGACGTCTCCCGAATTCACAGATAATGAAGAATACAAGGTATTGGGAAGCTAATTCTATGTGCAAAGATAGCATGAAAAATTCTGAAAAAGGTACTGCAAAAATACTTTCTATGGGAGCTGAGCCTTGTGAGAATTGAACCTAACCTTTATGAGAGTTGGTTCACGACTTTATATTATTAACACTTATTACTTTACTGTGTTATCTAGAATTAATTTTGTTCATAGGCGAGGAAACAAAGGGTATGCAACTTTTGTTTCTACTTATTTTTCCCGTCTACGTTTTCAGTAGTTTGAGACTTAAGAGTGCGTTTGCATGCTACAGTAAATTGTTAAATAGAAATAGCGAACTAAAGGAATAAGATAGTCCTGCCGTTAAAACAGAAACCACACTACTAACCACTAGATTTGGCTAAGCTGTGCGTGTACAGGGCACTACAGTATCGCTACGTAGTCAATGCTGTTGAAATTAGTACAATGTACCCTACCAGACGACGAATGAAACAATCGTTCAGCTACATATTTAATGGCAAGATCATGTTTTGACATGATGGCAATTAAATAAGTAAAAGTTCCTTTAAGCGCTTTTTCAATAAGTCCGACCCTGCTTTTACTGTGTTTCCATGTAATATTATTACAGCTCAAGATTTGTAGAGTATAAGGTTGCTTAATAACTCACAGTCCCCACCAAAAAATGTCTAGCCAATGAGCAGCTGGTGTGAAATCACACCAGATGCATGGGCCATATTCAAAATATTGTGAGAAATCGCGTAACGTTAATTAAGCAAAGAACTCGTAACTGGAACGGGCTCGCATTGACACCCCCTTAAGGTTGGGGGTAATTATTCTCGCATTTTGAGTCACTGTTTGGCATGGTGGTAATCAGGATAAGTTGTAGAATGTAACACTACAGATCATAGTATGCTTCTGGTCATATTTCGGGCCAGTACGGATCGTCCCTCTAGAGAGAAGTGCACCGCTACGCGCGTTCGAAGAACAAGGATAGTCTGACTTTCCACCGCCGTATTCACGTCTTACCTAAAAGCTGAATATTAGGGAACTTTATACTCTACAAATCTTGATTACAGCTTCGACCAACTCCTGTCTAGCCCTCCAGTAGTAAAACGTCAAACTAATATTAGCATAATTCAGCAAATTCTTCTCAAGGTTTAGTTTATTATAGGAGCAAATATTATGCCGATTTTTAACTTTTTTCACATTAAATATATTGATTCTAGTATGTGTTACATTTTATTTGAATATTTGAGTCACATTAAAGAATATAAAATAATTATATCTAGATGAATTACGTTCACGTTTAATAACCCAAAGGAGAAAACTTTGGAAACTTCATTTCATTTAGTATTGATAGAACTGGTATTGATTGATATTGATACATAATGGATTTAATAGAACTGGTATTGATTGATATTGATACATAATGGATTTAAGTTAACTAGTTTTAATAATAATAATTAAATCAAATCTGAATTCTCTTGGTTCGTTTTCAACAAACATTTGAAAAGTTGGCGGTTCTAAACACAATATTTGACATTGGTAACGCAGCCTTAATCATAATTCCCTGGCTAATATTGCATAAAAATGGTTCCCTAAAGGATTAGCAGTAATAGTCGAAGAGCGAGATCCCTCAATTCGACATATGCTATGCAACTCTCGAACATAAAATTTCGTTAATTAAGCAAAGAATTCGTAACTGGAACGGGCTCGCAGTGACACCCCCTTCTACATCAGTTGTTTGTTCTCGTAAAAACTTGATATTTTAGTATTCACCATTCACTTTCCAACGGTGCACAGCGTGGCAAAACGGTCAAAAGTCGCTCTGGAGTCAACTTGTGAGCTACTAACGTTTTTTTTTAAATTCTTGCAAAGGAGTCTGGAATAGTGAGTCACTGCCGCTTTGACGAATTTTACTTTCACATCCACGTTGTGGAGTAGAAGTATAGTGACCAAAAAAAAACTTTTTTTTTTTTTGTTGAAATAGTCTAAGAATGTTATGCAACGTCGAGATTTTAAGTTTGAGCAAAAAAAATTTCTGTGACTTGTGACTTGAAATTTGGTACTCTTATGAGTTATAACGAGGTTTACAACTAGATTATATTTTGTTCTAGTTCTGTTATTCTAGTTCTGTTGAAGGGTTCGGGGGTAAACTACCTAGCTGCCTGTGTGCAAAATTAAATATGGCGACCCATATTTTAATTAAAGTTAGCCTTGCTTCAAATTTTTTGACTTTATCCTTATTTGTAAATACATTGATATAAAATTTGGTAAGTATATTGCATAGGCGAATCCAGCAAAACATACGTAAATACCAAACACTGTGATTTTTTAAATGTGTTTTCATTGGAAAAGTGTACTTAAAATAATTTTCACCACTTTTTAAAAACTCAAAGGTGGGGGCCATGGCTCCCATGCTCCCTTCCTTGGATCAGCCAGTGGTATAATGGGAGCTGTATTTGCTTAAAAAATGTATATTCTCTGTTAATTATTAAAATTAGGTTTAAGTTAAATTTAAGTTAGGAAAAACATATTTTTATGAAAAATGGACTTTGTGTGGATATAGACATTATATGAATCTCAAAGTACCTTTCGTTATATCAACTTATTTATAAAGTAAGATAATATTTCATAAATTTCATTAAAACTAAAACTTGATTAAAAATACCCCTTTATTATTTAGTTCATCTTGCGAATTTTTATAAATAAAAAAACAGTAAATTATATTTTCAAATGCATTAAGATAGAGAAGTTATCTACATTTCAAATAATAATAAAGAAGTTACCTACTAATTTAGTGTTTCTACTGTTAAAAAATTGGAAGAATGGCTAAGTCCTAATAATTAGTGTTAATGGTTAAAATAGAAAATCTTTATTTTATGCACCAAAATACAGCAAAAATACATGAATATTCATTAAGCTCATACAACTGTCTGTTCTTGTTCGTTTTTCTACACCTCTGCGCGCGTCTCTAGCCTTGCTAAGAGATCTTGATTTGTATCTAGGCGTCCAGCTGACCGCGAGATGTGGGGGAAATCGGCACAAGGACTCACATTCGGCTGTCCTGACTTCCTTAACGTTCTCGTCGCCACCAGATACTTGAGTTATAGCATACTGAGCTATAAATTGTAACCGCAGCGCACTGGGCTGAGCCATGAGATAGAGAAGCTAATATAGCTCACTGGGCCATACAATATTCAAATGATGTTTTGTAGAGCACTGGACAACACTATTCAAAGATAACTGAATTTTGGGAGCACACTGGGCTATGCTGTAAACAACATTTCTATAGAACGCCAGCTTACATTATAATACCACACTTGGGCTTTAGACAAATCGCTACAACGCAGATTTCTCGCCATAGCTCACTGGGCGACACTAGTTTGCTTCACTGGAGCAACACTAGACTGCTTCACTAGAGCAATAAACATTAGTACACTGGATAACAAAAGGTACCAAACTAACACTATATCAACTAAGTTTAATGAGTATTGACCGTCAACAGGTATGCCTGCCTGTTTTAAAACAACTTGATTGATACATATATGTTTTATATATTTATTTATTTATTTTTTTAGTCTGTTTCCTGGGTAGAGTATGGTTTTAAACGCTCACTTGCAACTACTCCCTTAAACTTTCTTTTGTCTCTGGAAAATGATACAATTTTATAGCGATCATTACCCAATACTTTTACTATTTTCATTGGATCAATATATTTGGGTACTAGTTTACCACTTGTCAAACCTTTTACTCGACGAGTTCGCTGCACAAGAACATCTCCATTTTTATATTTCTTAGTATCCTGTTTGTTTCTGTCAAACCTTGCTTTCATTTTCGAGGACACCTTGTCACATCTTTTCTTAGCCTTTTTGCGAATTTGGTCCAAATATTTTCTCTTACGAAATACTCTAACTTCATTTTCAACCTTAGGTCGAAAACCATACAACAGTTCATTAGGAGCGAAACCCGTAGCGGCATTTTTTGTCCCGTTTATGCTTCTTTGTACTTACACCAGGTATTTATCCCAACCATAATGGTCGCTGGCTATACTGGCAGTCAAAGATTGTAATATTGTTTTATTTGAACTTTTTATCTACCTGTTACTTCTAGGGGAGGCTATGGGTATTTTTCACAAGATTTATATTATACTTCTTACAGAAGTCTTTAAACTTTCGACAATCAAACGCCTTTCTTCGATCGGTAATGACTCTTTGGGGAGCATGGACTAGTTTGATTAATTCTTCAAGGGTAGTACATGCATGTTGGCTAATATAGGGTGTGGTATGGCTTCTATGCAAATGAATTTTGTAAAGGCATCGATTATAACCAATATCTGTGCGTTATCATTTTCTGTTTTAGAAAATGGTCCCAGGTGGTCCAAATGTAAAGTATGATAGGGTTCAGCAATTTTATCGATCGGGTACAATTTCTCGCACCGTTTGCCGGTGGGTCTCGAAACAGTTCTTTACATGCTTTTTAACAAAAAGTGTCATGCCATTAAACCAGTAAGATGATCGGATAGCATCCAAGGTGCGTTTGAATCCAGGGTGCCCATTATCATCGTGAAACATCTTAACAATTTTCCATCTTTCCAGGGATTATTATTTTTGGCTGGTTATCTACTAGCCAAACTTTATCTTCCACTATGACGAAGCAGTCATTTGCTTTTGTCTGTTTTATCTGCTTCCTAACTAACTGTAGGTCTTCGTCGTGGGCTTAAATAGCGAATACCCAATCACCAGTTTTGGTTAGTTTCACTTCAATTGGATTGCGACTTAATACATCCACATGCTGCATCTTGCTACCCGGTCGGTGCTCAATATGGAAATAATATTCTTGCATAATCATCCACCATCTACCAATACGAAAGGTGAGATTGTTAAGAACTGAATCTTCCAGAATTGACCTAAGTCGAAGCCAAAATAAAAATTCGACTTAGGCAAAAATTTCATTTAAGGATATTTTCAAGAGTCTGAGAGACTTCAGAGCCACAAACTAGTCCAAAAGGACCGTTATGAGTTCGATAAGACATTAGGCACAACCGGGTAAAAATTCGAAGAAACGCCGAATTTTTACTTAGAAAAATATATTTTGGTCCAGGATATGAGAGTGAAAGTATATGGTGGTCATGAAAAAATGAATCACATACTTTTCTAAAAGTAAGCCAAAAAAGTGCTTTGAAAATATTCAAAATATTTTCAATTTTAATTCCTCCGCCGAAGAGATTGACCATGGAGGTACAGTCATAATATACCTTGTTCTAAAGAATGACAATAAAATTTTACCAAGGAAATGTATCAGAAAGTCGAAACCGACAAATTTGGCAAAAGCGGCGTAGCGCCTATAAGCAAAAACTGGCAAAAAATCAACGAAAATGGTACAAGGCCGGTTTCTCGCATAAAATGAGTTTGGATTTACCAGCAATTCGTAAATTGGTCGAGTGCGTTGAGTAGTAAATACAAAGCGATAGTAGGAAAGCCAACTGCAGAGCTTTCCGAATAATAAAGTTATAGAAGAAACCGCCTTGTGCACAAAGAACTCGAAGTCCATTTTGCCCAAAAGTCGGTCGGAGGCGAGTCGCTGTCATTTTTCCTATATTGAACCTGCATGGAGACAAGTACGTCGTAAGACTGGCCGAAAGTTATTAAACTCATGTATTAGTCGAACTCCGTCCCGTGAATAATAAAATCATGATCTGGGACCTTTAAGCTATCCATAAGCAGACCAAAATTTTTTAAGTAAAATATTTTTATATTATTCTCAGTCAGCCATAATTACCAAAATACAAAATCAGTGAATAAGTGAATCTTTTCTACCTAATCGATTGTTGGCGTATGCTCTCACTTGTATGGTTAAAAGTCATTTGCCTTAGTTGGGGAGGCATAATTCTTCACATAATACTGTATTATTTTACACTTATTAAATAGGTAAATGGTATTCTTTGAACTAATTGCATTTTATTGATGTAACGACTGACTTGTTGCTAGTCTTAATCCCTGAGTTTTCGTTTGGAAAACCTAAACAACTGAGTTAATCGGGATCTTATGATTCCCCAAGTTTGATACTCAGTATTCTGGTCACCTTACGGGAGCTTGATAGAGATTTTTTTATGGAATTTCTTCGGAAATCTTTAAGTGCAGATACCATTATTAGTAAGTAAATATATGTAAATTACATACATAATTCCAATCCCGTAAGAGAAATCTTCGATAGGGATTTTTTTATGCAAATATAGCAGAAACTAAAAGACGTCAAAATTGCAATGATCCAAAGACGTAAAAGCCCTTATTATCAGTGAATAATTGAAATCACGTCTTGAGGGAGCGTCGTTAATAATCTGGGGTAGTGCAGCCTTACCCATTACTCGTCTATCGAAGCATATCTTATCTCGAACCCGCCTGGGAGTGGAAGAACGGGGCAGAACGAGACTGGCGCCCTTCTAGAAATAAATTGGTGTCGCGTCAGTTTGACGCATGGTAGTGTGTTCTTCTAAATGGCGCCAAACGTGGGGCGTTGTCATTAAAGTAGCTGACTCCTGGAAGCAGTGATGGGATAATTCGAATTAAAAATAACCTGTAATCCGATCATTTAAATAATCTTCACAATTCGATCATAAAGTTCCGTAATTCGAATTAAAAATAATCGGAAAATAATCTAAATGCAGGTCATAAATTATGAAATACGAATAATAAATTCTGATTACTGAACGATTGAAAATTTGAATCGTTAATCGGTTGTTAAATCAATTGAATCTGGATTCGATTATCGGTGTGCCAGCACTCCAAAAACATGTTGCAAGTTTTTTATCAGATTTACTAAAATAATTCCAAATGACAGATCGTTTTTTAGAACTTGGTAACATTTTGATTGAAATTATATACACACCCACAATAAAAAACAAATCAAAACAAATAACCAAAAGTCACAGTGTATCGACACGAGTTTTGTTATAGATCATCAGTCCACAAAACAGCATTTTAAAATTAATTTGAAGAACTCATAATTCATATGATTATTATAGTAGTGGAATCGCTAGAATCGAGACGAGTTATTTTGGCGTGATCGGCAACACCGAATTAAAATTAATTCGAATTACCATCCGATTATTGAAATAATCGAATCGGTAGAATCCGATTATTGAAATCATCCGATTATGCCCATCACTACCTGGAAGGATGAACGAGTCTACTCCTTTCCAGTACTACGACGAACAGACTGCCTTGATCGACGACGTCTCTAGAGGGTTAAAGAGACCGTTCGCGGGAGGATATGCTGGGTAGTACGGGAGTAGGGCCGAGTACCACTGAGGGAGACACGCAGGCCTCCTCGGAATTGGTGTTCGCCAAAATGGCCGCAGGTATTGCTAAAGCCTTAAGCGAAGCCACACATGAGCATAAGTATAGGGCTAAACACCCAAATGTGGAATTCCACGATCTCGATCAAGAGGATCTTGAAACCTTCATACATAACATGGAGGAATTTTTGTTTGGAGCACGAATAAGAGGATCTTGAAACCTTCATACATAACATGGAAGAATTTTTGTTTGGAGCACGAATAACCCATGAAAATGATCGTCTGTTCAAAATAGTTCAACTAAAAAGCAATGCCAAGAAATGGTTCGAACAATATAGAACTCTAATCATTAGTTACCCATTATTTCTCGAACGGTTCAGAAATCGTTTCGATTAAAATGAGATTATCACACAGGCGATGACCAAATTGTATGGGGAAAAACAGGGTGTCAATGAAGACACGACGGTATTTATTACCAGAAAAATATGCTTCTTTCATAGAATTGATCCATTCAAACCCGAGTCAATGAAGACGACAGTAATATTCAGTCAGTTAAGATCGGACATTAAAACGCATCTAAAAGGATCCGCAATTTTAGAGGCGTTGATATCGATGACTGACCAAATCGAAAAGGATATAAAGAAAAAGTAAGAGTATAAGGCTCAAAATAATAAAAGTCGTCATTACACCCAAGGATCTAGATCTCAGCCTCAAGGTCAACAAAATTCTAGTAGTAACTGGAGAACCGAACAGTCGACTCCAGCACGTCCATCTTTCAATTCATTTAATACCAATAGACCACAATTTAATGGACCTACAAGAAGAGATAATTCAACCACACGCATTTCGCGAACAATATAAATTCACCAAGAAGAGATACTGGAGACGCAGGGAACTCCCGAGTCCCGTATCGATCTTGAAGATATTGCCCAAATGAACAGTGGCACTTCCATTCGAAATGCCCGAACAATCCTTAACGTAATATGAATACGGGAAAGCAAAGGGTGGTCAGAGGCCCTGGCCAAAGCCAATCTACACAAACCCCAACTACCAGGCCCAACCAAGCTCGAGGCTATCCAACACGATTCGATACCACTAGAATCAATCAATCAAGCCAGTGACTCTTCCCTGTGCCTCGCATCAAAATTATTGTGAATAATCAAGCAGTAAACGCTTTGATGGATACAGGTTCAACAAGGAACATTATCCAACCCAAATTTCTGAATGACATCGATCAGCTTACGTGTCCACATACATTTGTTGTGGCTTGTGATGATGGTTTAGTAGAATCCCTCGGGACTACAACGATAAACGTTAATGTACTAGATGTACCCTTCAAGGCCAAATTTCAGGTCATAAAAAATCTAAATGAGGAGCTAATACTGGAAGCTCCCTTTCTATACACTAACAATGTCGTATTAGTCGGGGAGCCCTCCCTAGGTGTACGTGCACCCCCCCCACCGATCTTTGGGGACAATGTTTTTCATAAAGATTAAAGTCTAAGGAACAATTTAAGACATGTCCCCAAAAAAAAAACTGGCTGTACTTTATAAAATGGCGGCCATATGTTAAAAAAAACTGTTGCCAATGTAGTTTTTGTCATTTAACACAAAAACTAAAAAAAGATGGACAAAAACTTTTTTCACAAAAAACAACGTGCATAAAATTTTCTACAATTTTGTTCCTATACAATATTTTGATAGGAGTTGCCATTTTCCAGATAAATGAGTCCAAAATTAAGAAAACATGGAAATTCATTTATCGGTAAATCACTTAGAGGAAATAACTGTGACAATTATTGTAAGGTGTATAATATAACTTTATATTATTAACACAATAAAAAATAAAATAAACTGAAAAAAGTTAATAATAATAATAATATTATAATTTGCGGACATTTATCTCGAAAACGGCAACAATGGTATCTGGAAAATGGTAACTCCAATCCAAATATTGTATAGGAACAAAATTGTAGGAAATTTTATGCACTTTGTTTTTTGTGCAGAAAGTTTCTCTCCATCTTTTTTAGTTTTCGTGTTAAATGACAAAAACAATATTTGCAATTTTTTTTAAACGGACGCCATTTTGAAAGTAGAGCCAGTTTTTTCTTTTGGGGGACATGTCTTAAATTATTCCTTAGTCTTTAATCTTTATGAAAAACATTTTCCCCAAGGATTTGGGGGTGCACGGACACTTAAGGTGGGCTCCTGTAGTATTAGGTTTTATATTGAATTTTATATTTTATTTTAAGAGCTGAATCATTTATCTTATCCAAATATTGTATAGGAACAAAATTGTAGGAAATTTTATGCACTTTGTTTTTTGTGTAGAAAGTTTTTCTCCATCTCTTTTTGTGTTAAATGACAAAAATAATATTTGCAAATTTTTGTTTTTTTAATGGACGCCATTTTGAAAGTACAGCCCCAATTTATTTTTTTGGGGACATGTCCAAAATTGTTCCTTAGGCATTAATCTTTATGAGAAACCTTGTCCCCAAGGATCGGGGGGGGGGGGGTGCACGGGCACTCTAGGTCGGGCTCCCGTAGTATATCCGATTATCAACGTAAATGAATCTATATTGGCACCGAAGATCGGATAACGGACTTCTGGAATCAGACTGCCTATCAGAAAAGGGAACAGTGCCAATTTAAGGATTCGTACCAAACGAATCCGTATCAAGAAAAAATTCGTACTGAAATATTCTTTCAAGAATCCGAACTGTCTTGATTGTACAAACGGATACGGTTACAACATCGATAGGAAATATACGAATCTTTTGCTTTTGTAGGATTTGTACCATTCGAATCACTGCCAGGATTCGATTCAATGATACGAATCATACCAGTTACTACCCAACTTTAGCCAACTTCCTGAGGAGCTGATTATTGAAAGCGATATTTTAAAACCTCTATTCGATTAATTCACAGAATTGTTCACAGTGGTACCGACTCAAGCCACCACTGTGACTACGAAACACAAAATTGTAATATCAAACATTATCCTATGTCTCTGACTAAAAAGAAGATCATGTATAATCAAATAGAAGCGATGCTGAATTCGCTTCCCATTATAGTAGAAAGGTCCGGCAAGAAACCTCGCTTCTATATCGATTATCGTCACTTAAATGAAGTTACAGAAGGCGAAGCCTCCGTCTTACCTAAGATATACGGGAGTATAAAGGATTTAATAAACGCCAACGAATTTACGGTGTTAGATCTCAAGAGTGGTTACTGGCAAATCCCTCTTGAAGAGTCGTCAAACAGTTTTTGAACATTCACTACATTGGATGGAGCATCTTACCGTTTTAATGTGATACCTGTCGGACTGAAGACAGCTCGTGTACGTTTCAAAAGTTTATAGCAAGGAACGTTCTAACTGGTTACCTGCATCACTTTTGTAAAGTATACCTTGATGATACAATCATCTATAGTGAAAATATGGAACAGCATTTAAACCATATGAGAGCCGTCTTTGAACGTTTACGTTTACATAATTTAAAGTCACCAAAAAAATGTATAGTAGCCACATCCAGTATAACTTACATAGGGCATCAAATAAATGCCAAAACTACCCGACCTTTAGAAAAACACATTCTACAGATACAGAGTTACCCTGTGCCTACGACTAGACGTCAACTTCAGAGTTTCCTTGGCCAATGTAATTGCGTAGGTGAATATATCCCTAATGTTGCAATAGTTACTAAGCCCTTGATCCAACTTCTCTCAAAGGATTGGCGTTTTAAATGAAATCCGGAAGCCCAAGAATCCTTTATCCTATTTGTTTTTTTGTTTTTATCGTTTTTTTTTTGCAAATGCAAGGAAAAGTTGAACTTTATGATCCTTTCTACCAATTCTGGGGACTCTGTTAGCTCATAATAATTTTTTTCTTTAATTATCAGCATCCCATATGATTTTGTTAGAATACAGATACATTGCAAAAAATAGTAAAAATTATTTTGAACTGTTACAACTATAAAAAAAATGTTATACATGCTAAAAGGTTGATTTGAGAGAAATTAAAAAAAAAATTAATAATATCTCAAAAACGGTAATACTTTGGGTAGAGGTTAACTAACTTTTTAATGGCCACACCTATCCACCATTCCCGTTTGACACATCCTCTGCCGAATACTTCCTGATATAGTTAACCACACTCAGAAATCCTAACTCGTTAATGTGGTACTTTCTCTCCGTTGGAGATACTGTATTGCTAGCATAAGAGATGATGTGCTTTTGGTCATTATCCTCCAATTGATAAAACACTGCTGTCAATCCTATTAAGGATGCGTCTGTTTTTAAAATGAACATTTTACCGAAATCTGGCCGATGCAGTTCTAGAGGTTGGGCAAACACCTCTTTTAATAGGATAAAGGATTCTTGAGCTTCAGGATTTCATTTAAAACGCCAATCCTTCGAGAGAAGTCGGGTCAAGGGCTAGTAATTATTGCAACATTAGGGATATATTCACGTACCCAATTACATTGGCCAAGGACATTCTGAAGTTGACGTCTAGTAGTAGGCACAGGATAACTGCATCTGTAAAATGTGTTTTTCTAAAGGTCGAGTAGTATTCGCATTTATTTGATGCCCTAGGTAAGTTGTACTGGATGTGGCTACTACACATTTTTTTGGTGACACCTTTAAATTATGTAAACGTAAACGTTCAAAGACGGCTCTCATATGGTTTAAATGCTGTTCCATATTTTCACTATAGATGATTATATTATCAAGGTATACTTTACAAAAGTGATGCAGGTAACCAGTTAGAACGTTCCTTGCTATAAACTTTTGAAACGTACACGAGCTGTCTTCAGTCCGAAAGGCATCACATTAAAACGGTAAGATGCTCCATCCAATGTAGTGAATGTTGAAAAACTTTTTGACGACTCTCCAAGAGGGATTTGCCAGTAACCACTCCTGAGATCTTAGACCGTAAATACGTTGGTGTTACCTAAATCCTTTATACTCTCGTATATCTTAGGTAAGATGGAGGCTTTGCTTTTCGTAACTTCATTTAAGTGACGATAGTCGATATAATCGATATAGAAGCGAGGCTTCTTGCCGGACCTTTCCGGCATATTCAAAATATTTTCAATATTAATTCCTCTGCCGAAGACATTGACCATGGAGGTACAGTCATAATATACCTTGTTCTAAAGAATGACAATAAAATTTTAATAAAGAAATGTATCAGAAAGTCGAAACCGACAAATTTGGCAAAAACGGCGTAGCGTCTATAAGAAAAAATTGGCAAATAATCAATGAAAATGTACAAGGGTTTCTCTCATAAAACGAGTTTGGATTCACCCAGAGACTCGTAAATTGATCGAGTGCGTTGAGTGGTCAACACAAAGCGATGGTAGGAAAACCAACTGCAGGGCTTTCCGAATAATAAAGTCATAGAGAAAACCGCCATGTGCACAAAGGACTCAGAAGTTCATTTTGCCCAAAAATCATTCGGAGACGAGTCGCCGTCAGTTTATATGATAATAATAATTTAAAAAAGTTAGTTGCGTAGATAATTGGGGATTATACGTCAGCCGCTTATATAAACCTGTATAAAAAACGATTGATATAAAATCATTTCAGGTTCAATGAAACTTATGCAGCTAACTCTTTATATTATTAAAATGATAAAACCATGATGTAAAGGAAATAAGGTGTGCTTATGCGCAGCCTTCGGGATCAGCCAATAGCGTAAATCATCCCCATCGCGCCCATGTTGAATTTTCGACGAACGAGAGAGGCATTAAATTGCGGCAAATTTAAAATGCAATGAAATTTGTAGTCTTGTCACATGATAGTTCCAGAGCCGAGTTGACAGCTGATGTAATCACATAACCTCTAATTCTAGGTATGTGGACACAAACAAACAAATGTGTGGATACAGATGTGGATGGAATCGTAAGATTTTTCGCTTCAGTTTATAAATTATAAAAAGTAGTGTTATTTAACTCAAAAGCATCACACAGGACGTGACCAGTCTAATAAAATATTTATGAAACATTAATGAATATAGAAATTCTGTGGTATAAGTAATGGAAGTTTATATTTTTGCTGTGTACTTTTTGGATAGCAGTTTTTGCCAAGTGATGACCAAAAGGGCAATATATTATAATCATTATAATAATACTAATCTTTATTATTAAATAGGAAATTCCTAATATAAATACATCCACATAACACGCAATAAATGAATTATATATATTTGTCTAGTTATAAAATAAAGTGCATAAACCGTTTAGAATAAAAAATTTTCAGTACCTATTTCTTAAGTTTTAAATCATGCTTAAAAATATCCAGAGACCTACTATCTTTAATTTAAGTTTGGTAAGTTTTAAAAGTCATGAATGATCTTAAAAAATATATTTTTCATTGCTCTAAAATTATTAGTTCTGCGAATATGAGTATATAAGATCTAGTATTATATGAGTGAATTTCATGATTACATGTTATAAACCTACTCAAATACACTGTCATTAAACCATTCAAAATTTTAATTATAAAAATCGCAGATAATTTTTATAGATACAGGGATCCACTCTAGAATACTTTGAATTAATATATATCTATATCACATCTAAGAATTATCCTCGTGGGCTCTGTCCCGAAGTTTTTGCAATACATTTTTACAATATAAGTTATGCATATTTAAGACCAATATTAAGTATGACATTTTTAAGAATATATAGAAATATCAATAATTTTTCAAAATCATATAATCCATGTCGACCTCAAAATCTACCAATATCAATTTTAAAAAATGTTAGGTTCATATAAAAGAACTAAGTATACATATAGATTCATAGATATTACCTCCATAGAGTTGCCTCCCCACCTATTATCGAAATTAAAACATTTTTTAATGTAAATGTAGTTGCTCGTAATTGCCAGTTTCTTTCATTTGTTCGTTACCGCTTACAAAAAGGTTTGAAATTGAGTTTCCTTCTGTTGATTCAAAAGAAAATTGAATAATTCGTTTGCTTGTGTTTTCTCATCTATTGTCTATTTTTTTGCCATTATTTATACAAAAGTGGGGAAATTTTTAAAGCGGCAAGCGAACAAAAGAAACTGACGAGCAAACAATTCTTAATCAAAATCGTTTCCAAAATAGAGGGCCAACCATACAGGTATCGATATTATTCATTAATTAATTATTACATGGAATGATAAATAAAACAATCAAAATTGGTTATAAAAAATAGCATATCCTATATATGTGTGGTTGACACAAGTCAACCATTATAGGCAGAACTGAATGTCTAGATGGATACTTTGCACAGTTTTAGCACACACTATAGCCACTTGTGCAATTGACCTGTATGAGCTGATACTGTTTTTCTGTTGATGGTAAACATACCACATACCTGCACAAATATGTCGAAACATATAGGATGAGTGACGCCTGCACAAATGCTTTCATTTGAAAACTTTGTGTTGTAGGTAGTATTGTTTTTAAACATAGAAGAGAAAATTGGCCAAGTTATATCGAAATTTTCAGAAGCGAACCCTGTCTCTGAAGGTTCAGAGCCAAGAACACTATAATCGGAATGAAAAGAACAGCACATACCAAATATTAGTTGCAAATTGAATAAAATAAACTAAACTGCAGACTGTGAAAAGGTGGTTCAAAAATAAACCATTTACGAACCAATTTCCAAAGAGAGCGATGTGTCTGAATCATGTAAATTCACGGCTTGTGCAAGTACACTGCCTAAATGGAATAACTGTTAAGTCATACTGCACAAGTACAATGTTACGTCTAGGGCCGCCCTAAAGCTATAAAACAAAAAGTAGGAATACAAATGTATCACACAATTACATGTACTTATTATAATATAATCATTATAACTTAAAGTCTGTCATAAATAGACACATTTTCTACCTGTTCTCTCATATACGGGATATTCTAACACCTATGCATCGAACTGTCCAAGTAATACTCTAAATGCTTTTCAGGTTTATTTAAGTTTTTTTAGTGTTTTATAAATGCCACCTCATAAACCAGTGATTTATGCCAGATTTATTAATGTCAAATGCACTTTGTGATGGGCTTTCTTCCAGTTGCCTAGCGCATAAACAAGTGGAAGCGTCACTTAGGCGTTGAGCTCTATTTCGGTTATATTCTGGTTTTACTTGAACGCCATCTTTACAATTTTTTTACGTGGGGCAAATGTCCCACACTAGCCTCTTAACACAGCTTGTTGCCATGGGGCTGGGATAGACTTAGTGAAAAAACGGATATATCCAGATGTCAAAACGGCAGATTAGATTTTCACTCACATTCAACAGTAAAACGCATAATTTGGTAAATAACGTTTATTAAATATAAAAATAGATAGAAACAGTAAAACGGTCAAGTATCTAAGATACTCATAAGAAGTTCATCATAAATAATCTTAAGATATGTTATTTAACAACATGCGAAACTATGAGAACGAGGAATCAAGCGGGGAGAAGGTAGGTAATAGGGATGGGACGGATATCCGGTTCGGCTACTGCATCCGGCCAATCCGGCTTCCAAACCGGATATTCGGCTCCGGCCGGATATGAAAAAATATCCGGTCAACATCCGGCCAAATAAAAATTGTCCAAAATGCATGAAACTTAAATGTTATTTATTAATTGTCAGTTATATATCAAAATATGAAATTAACAATGAACTAGAAACTACAATCAAAATAAATAACAAATATAAAAAAATAAGTCTTAAATTCTTCAATAGGCCTACATATCAATAATATGGATTTATAATATATTAAATAACATTGAAAACAAAAGATCAAAAATCAAAACACAACATACATTCTTAATATACAGTGCGTTTCACTTGAAATGGTAACACTCCAATATCTTTTTTATTTTTTTTCCGATTTGAATCAAATTTTATTTAAGTATAGAACAAATTAGGAACTAATTATGACCAGAAAAACATTCGCCTTCTACAAATGCAAAGCCACCTGCGGTACCAAAATATGTGGAGAAACTAAAAAAATCATATTAGACATTTTTTTATCGGAAAACTTTGTTAATGAAACTTGTTCAGAATTGTCCAAAAACCTTATGCCCAAAATTTAATCAAAATTAAAAAATTGAAAAATTAAAATTTTCAAAATTTTAAAAGTAATGATTAAAAAAAAACTGTGAATTGCTTGACAACTATTTGGCAGCTACCTTGAACTTAAGACTTTTGGACAATTCTGAACAAGTTTCATTAACAAAATTTTCCGATAAAATATGCCTAATATAATTTTTTGATTTTCTCCGCATATATTGGGTACCGCAGGTGGTTTTGTATTTGTAGGAGGCGAATGTTTTTCTGGTCATAAGTAGATCCTAATTTGTTCCATACTTAAGTAAAATTTGATTTAAATCGGAAAAAAAAATAAAAAAGTTATTGGGGTGCTACCATTTCAAGTGAAACACACTGTATAATAAATAATATTAAAATTTAAAATCAAATTCTTTGGTCCTAATGTATTACTGTATGGTATAAATACTAAATAGTAATAAAATAATGAAAACTAAAACACAACTTTCGTGATGACGGTTGCTGGTTCTTCTGAGAATGAAGAAAATCATAACATTAATAAATAAAAAAGCACCAAAACTGTGGATAGAACTAAGTACACACATACAGTGCGTGTAATTGCCGATTTGGCATGTACATTCACGTAGCGCGAGAAATATGACAACACAGCAGAGCAAACTCGCCCGTCGGCGAAGCATCCCAGCTATCAGTTATTTCATTTCAGCCAGCTGACACACGCGATGTTGTAATTCTTACTACTCCCCATGCCTAGCCCGCCAATACATACACTGTATAAATATTTATTATTAATTATTATTAGTTCTGTTCTGGTGTACCCTGCGCATTTCGTGTAATTACAATTACCTGCAGCAATGTACAAGATTGGCAGGACAGGACAATACGGGTGCAACTTGAATTTAAATGTAAATATCGTGGCCTGCTTGTAGATAAAGCGACTGCTTGAAAAGGCAAGATATCCGGCCGGATTATCCGGCCGGACAGGATTTTGAACTGGCCAGATATACTGTATCCGGTTATCCGGCCAAAAGCACATCCGTCCCATCCCTAGTATGTAACTACTTTGGCACACTAAGCTAGTGCTAAATGGAATGTTATCTAGTTAGTTCTGACGGTGCTACTAGTTTCTAGTAGCGATTAAGAATTTTTTTTATTACCAATTGTGGTAAGCAATCGGTCTACAAAGTGGTGGATGCAAAAGCGTTGAAAGGGTAAAAAAAATGGTAGGCAGTAAAAACAGTAGGCAAATAAATAAAATAAGCATTAAAAAGATAAGCAGCAAAACAGGCAGTGTTCGATTACCAAGAAATAGAATGAAATTATTTACAGTAGTAAACATGCATAGGATAACAGGCATAGTGTAAGGCTAAAGAACTGGCAAAATTTAATGAGACAGATACCAAACACATAAAACGGTTATCGGTGTATGTATGTCTTGGATAATTTCTCAATATGCCAGACAAGAAAAACCCAAAGAGCACATGGATTCGGTTCAGTTTGTGAAAATAAATTAAATTCGGATTGGGTATTTTCTTTTTGGATTGTGACTGGTATCATTCTCTGGCGGAGATGATTTGTCAGTACGGAAGGACGGAAAATAATCATCATCATTTTTATTTTGGTTCAGTGATGAAATGTTAAAGTTATATTTAACATAATCAGTATGAATTTGCCAAGCCCTTCAAGCCTCATAGTTAAGTTCTTTCTCAATATGCTGAGAGATATGAATTTCGTCAAATGTTAAAATACAAAGTTTTTCAGTTTGTGATAAATTATTGCCCTTGTATTTCATTAAATTTAGTACTTTTTTCAAAATTCCTGGACTTATATCAATTTTACTTGCCCATCTTCTCAATGTGGCCAATGAAGGTAAGGGTACATTTTTATTTCTTAAAAATCTGTAGGCTTTGGGGGACACACTTCGCAGAGCTATTGCAGAAGCGATGTCTTCAGACGATCATTTCACACGTTTCTGATTAGGGCGTACAATTTTTTTAATTTGTCCACTTGTAAAAATAGGTCTTAAAATTTCATGTACTTTTTGTTGTACTTTTTTCGTCATTTTTTCAGCGGCTTTTCTCAACTCAACATTTTCTTCCTTCAATTTCACATTTTCACACTTCAGTTCTGAAATTTCAGCTCGTAATTTAATATTTTCAATTTCGACTTTTTTGATGTAAAAGTTATCTAGCCTGAAAAATATTTATATAATTAATGATCTAGATGCAAGTTAATTTAATATGCCCAAAGGTATATTTTTTAGTAAACTCCATATATTTTTTAATTTAAACATTGGAAATGTTTTTAGTTTCCTATGTGGGGCCTGAATTCGTGAAAAGTGCTTGTTGCATTTTCAGCATAACGTAGACAAGATTACTAAAACTATATACAGTGTGTCCCAGGATAGATGTAACAAGAGGTGTAATGGACCAAAAATTTTGGAATTTTGGAATGGTATTTGGGGAGTTAGTCCTGCTTGTTGTAAAACTAAAGTATACCAAAAATGACTTGATTTGGTGTTCTACAGGGTGTTTTATAAGCAAAGTTGTAAAAATCACCACTAATAAAGTACCTTTATTTTTCAAAATATGAAAAAATTCCACTAAGAAAAGTTATTTAGAATGCAATTTTATACCTCTATACCAAATTTTAGGAATATAAAATTATTTTTTTGTCAGTATTGACCCATGAGAAAGTTGGGGGTGCCCCAAAAAGTAGCTGTCATAAAAAATTTTATAAAATTAATATTTCGCCTCAGAAATGGGCTCTAGGGAATTTTTTGGCTCTGTGATCACGAATCTGAAGTCCAAATTGAGGAATTCCATATTACAGTATGGAATTCGTGTTTTTTTTATAAAAATTCCACTTTTTCGGGCGGAAATTTAAATATGAATATTGTGCTGCGGAAGTGTTCTCTAGGGGGTTTTTTGGGTCGCTGATCACGATACCGAGCAATTCCATATTCCAGACTGGAACATGTGCCATGGAAAATTCCATTTTTTTTTCAGAAAAAATTTAAATATTAACGTTCTTCCATGAAAATGTACTTTAGGTTTTTTTGGTCGCTGATCATGATTTTGAGTTCCAAATTTTAAAAATTCCATATTCCAGACTGGAATACGTACCTAAGAAAATATTTAGCATAATTTGAATATGTGTGTTGCTGTTTTGTTTGTATATATATTTTTTAGCTGTGTTTATGTATATTTTCACGGTTGTGTACTACATTATGAAATGTATATTTGTAAAATATATAAATATTCAGATGTTAAAATGAAACATCATTTCATCAGATTTCTATTCAATTACAAAAACATAAAAATTAAAAAAATAATTAAATTCAAATCATTAATAACATTTTTATTTCCCCATCGATTTTGTTCAAAAACAATAAAGTTCTTCCTCTAGCTAACACTAATTTACTGTCCAAATTTCAGTACAATCGGATTTTTCTTTCTCGAGTTATCGTGCTTACAAGAAACGTGACGGACGGACAGGCGGACAGACAGACGGACATTTTGAAAGTTGTTCAGAATTCGTTCACTAACACAAAGATATGAAATTTTTTTGTCTGCGAGCGATATTTACAGTTTTAGAAATGTACAGATCAAATGCAATATACTCTTCGTTTTCGTATTTGCGAAGAGTATAATAACACAGGTCCACAAAAAAAGGTCTTGTTGTAAGGTCTATTTTGATGCGCTGAAGTTAATTTTGGACATAAATTTCTGTGTCAGTTTCCTTCTGCCACCCCTAGGAGATAAAAGAAAGGTGTAGAAAATTAGCAGCATATCTACGTAAACATATATAATACATGCGAGATGCGTTCGACAGCACAGGGTCTGGTATCCGAAAGTGTTGAGCCACACAGCAACCGCTCTGTCAAGTCTAGATCTGCGTAGATTCGACTCCCGCTCCCCACAATCAACAATGTAAGGTAGGTCTTCAGAAAGTTTCATAAAATTAATTACGGCAGTGAAAATAATATAAACTAGTGGAAGCATACTCTGTCAATTTACTGACCTTTTTATATAATTGTTACACATTCTATAGGACACTCTTCGCAGTTTTCTTGTAAATAATGTTAGTTTTTGGACATTCTAAATTTTGTGATATCAACTTTGTTGTGAAAAAAAAAATATGAAAAACATGAAATAACAAACACTCTGTCGAGGATTCGAACACAAGGTCTTTGGATTGCCAGACAAAGCACAAATCAAATCAAATCAAACAATACTTATATGTCTCCCCGGAAACTGTCCCGGAGCCAGCCAGACAACCACGGCGCGCTGCATTGTGCTGAGTGTAGGGCTAGGCGAGGCAGGTCCGGTTCAATTAAACAATAATTAATGAGGAGCTTAGAGTTCCTGTTTAAAGGGCATAAACTTAAACCAACAATAACTTTTAAAAAACATGATATATGAAAATATCTAAAAATAGTTAAAATAACACAATAAAATTATCAATTTCGCGCACAACACGAATGCGAACACTTTGAAATTTTGGTTGCTTTTGGTTGATCACTATGAAAACTGAATGTCTAGAGTATATATCATTCGAGTGTTATATTTCAACGAATTAGATATATGAAATATATATATTAGTAAAATGTAAACAAAAAAAAAATATATAGAGAATAAAATTTCACAAGATTTCTATTCAAATACAAATGACAGAAATTAAGAAAATATATTGTTTTAATTTAAATGATTAATAACTTTTTTATTTACTGATTGATTTTTTTCAAAAACAATGGGGTTCTTCCTCTAGCTAAAGCTAACTTACTTTTCAAATTTCAATACAATCGGGCTTTTCCTTCTTAAGCTATCGTGCTTACAAGAAACGTGACAGACAGACGAACGGACAGATCGGATGCAATATACTCTTCGTTTTTGCGAAGAGTATAATAATGTACTCCATAAAGTTGTAAAAGAAATACATCTAGAACAAATAAAATTGTTTTGTAATTATTTTATTTGCAACAGCCTATATAGCATATATATAGGACACTGAAGAAGAACCAACAAATCCTTAATTATCAGTTCTCAAATATGATTCAAATTATGACTGATACAGTGCTTGTAATTGCCGATTAGGCATGTACATTCACGTAGCGCGAGAGATATGACAACGCAGCAATAGTAAACTCGCCCTTCGGCAAAGCATCCCAGCTCTCAGTTATTTCATTTCAGCCAGCTGGCACGCACGATGTTGTAATTCTTACTCCCTATGCCTAGCCCGCCACTACACACACTGTATAAATGATGTAAATTATATAAAAAAATAATGATAAATTAATAACTATTTTATCACACAGAATACCACCTTTTGTACCAACACAATAAATGCTACATTCTCATAAAAATTGTTATCTTTTAATCATTTACGTCGCTTGTATAGTATAAATATTCGTACTTAATATTCATATATAATTTTTTTCTTCAAAGTGAAATTCGGCACGAAAAATGGTACGTATTCCAGTCTAGAATATGGAATTGCTCAATTTGGACTTTGGAATCGTGATCAACGACCCAAAAAAACTCTTAGAGCCCATTTCTGAGGCGAAATATTTGTTTTTTAAAATTCTTTTAAGATAGCTACTATTTGGGGCACTTCAGCTTTCTCATTTTCAGAGTTAATGCAGGGTTCAGTGCTGATGAATGTTCCTGGGGGTCTAGGGAACACGCGAAAAAAGGAATTTTTCAAATCGGTGCTGTTCCACCACCTTTCCACATTTTTTGGCTCATTAATTGGACTATAAAGTGAATCAGTGAGTGGAATTGCACTGCCATGGGGCTATTCTCCTAGGTCCATTTTATCATTCTACTCTTGTTCTTAAATAGCTTTAAATATATGGTAATTTTTAGAAACAACTATGCTAAATGAATTGAAAAATATTTTATAATAAATGAAGCCTCCTGAATACTGAAAAATAAAAACTCATATAAACATCTTCAAAAACGAAAATGTCAGCCATGCAAATGAGACAAAGCAGATCGCCAGAGGAATAGCCCAACTTACATTACTTATAAACCAGGAGCTAGTGATTGTTTGGTTGACTTATTTCATTAACTTTATAAAGTTGATTTTCATAATGTCTCTTATTTATTAAACGGCAAGTCTGCCATGAGTAGCAAGACAATGCTCGACAGGAGCGCTTCAATTATGTAAAAAAAAAATAGTGCCTTTTTCTTACATTTTATATTATAAAGTATTTATACAAGAAGTTACAACATTCAATGATATATATTTTTTTTCATAGTTGAGACGCTCTTATTGAGTCATATCACGTGTATACTCTAGCAGACAGCCATTTTCACGATTTGCAGCACAGAAATACTAGATTTATGTTATAAAGAACGTTGATGAAATTGGCCAAGAACTTCTGTCTCTGCGTATCGGGCTATTAATCAAAAATATTTTTAAGGACCTCCTCTCTCCGTGTGACATTTCAGTGTAATTTTGATTTGTAAAATCAGTTTCATCTCCTTGTCTCTTACTAGCAGTACAATTCGTGAATTCCATGTGGTACATCATTAATTGACTGTAGGGGCCTATTTTCCTTATCAGTTAACGATGATGATGACACTAAAGCAGGCGTAATATCAACACTTGGGTTCATTTTACAAGCAGATTTAATATTTAGGGAAAGATCTGACAAGATTTTTCGTTTTCGTGTACTTACGTCTAGAAAAGGAAAGTTATTAGTAATTATTTCTGATTTTAATATTTAATTCCTACAATGTAAAAACATTACCTACCTTACGTTAACGGTTTCCATTGCTTTCTTTTCGGTGGGTACAGCTGTTTTCGAAAGCTTCAGCTTTGGATACAATCGGGAATAACCAAGTGCTCTGGGGTCTTTTCAAAACATTCGGCAGTGAAATGAATTGAACACACCCGTCCTGTGCAATATATTTATTATATAAATGAATTTATTTATACATATTATTTATTTATTTATAAACGAATGAAGTTTTTCTAGTTTCATTTTAACTTACCATTGTTGAGGTTAACTAGTCGAGGTCACAAAAGCTAATCCATTTTTTTTGCTCTCTTTTCTTCCTGGGGAACCGAAAGTAGCTAATATTCGTATTTTTGGTGATCCCGTTCCAGTTTTTGCAGGTTTTTACTGAACAACTAGGCATTTTGGAAGATTTTCGACTAATTTGTAAACACAAACAAATCGAATAAATGACATATGACATAAATAAATGAGACCTTCATCTGCACACACCTTATATCCTTTACATCATGGATAAAACAATCGTCAGCTATTCTTTCAATGGCGGTAAGACCGTCAGCTGTGGGATTATAAGTGCTGAGCGAGCTTTTAATCTGAGTATGGTGCAATCCAATATATGATCTAACTGACGATCTTTCCCCCTTTATATCAATAGCTGACGTACATTTTCATTTAATATATTGTTAAACAATCGTTTCTAGAAATTTCAAGTGACTTGAAATCAATTTAAACTAAAATTTATGGTTTTAATCTATTTCTCATAGCATACATAATAGGCTTTCAATTCATTCAACTGATGATATTTCCCCCCTTATACAAATAACTGACGTACATTTTTACTTCATATATTGTTTAAATAATCGACCTTCGGCCATTTCATTGGGAGTATTCTCGGAACCGGCTTCGCACAAACGGAGTTGACAGAGTCGGCTTAGTTTTTATTTTCTTACAATTTACAAGTGTATTAATTACATGGAGGAAGAAATAAATATGAAATTAAGGAAGAAGATATATGTTTTTAAATATAGCAATAATCAAATTTATTTTATATAAACATGATAAGCTGAAAAAACTGCATACAAAACGGCTTGGCAACTGAAAATAAAACTCGGCAAGTCTACAAACGCTCCAAAAAAATGGCGATTTCACGTGCGCCAACTTGGATGAGCGGATTCTTCCCGCCAATGCGAGTTACACTTCAGATTGTTCAGTGACTAGACAAATGAATCCCCCGAATTCTTCTACTTAAATAGATCCCAAAGGGCCCTAACGGTGATAGGTAAGGGCGCAGGAAATTTACGTAAAAATGCTCAGTTACTGTCACAATTTGTCAAGGTCTGTGCAAATTTAACCTACAGGAAAATGCAATAGAAAAATATATTTTTTAAAATTGTTTATTTTTCAGCATTAGTGTATATTACCATTGTAATTGAAACCATAAATTTGAGTTTAAATTGATTTCAAGTCACTTGAAATTTTTAGAAATGATTATTTAAACAACATATTAAATGAAAATTTAATTGTTATTGATATATAGGGGGAAAGATAGTCAGTTAGATCATACATTGGATTGCACCATACTCAGATTAAAAGCTCGCTCAGCACTTATAATATCTCAGCTGACGGTCTGACTTCCTTTGAAAGAATAGCTGACGATTGTTTTTATCATTTTAATAATGTAAAGAGTTAGCTATATAAGTTTCATTGAACCTGAAATAATTTTACATCAGTTGTTTTTTATACAGGTTTATATAAGCGGCTAACGTATAATCCCCATTATCTACGCAGCTGACTTTTTTAAAAATTATTATTATCATGTAAACATTTGTTGTACAAATTTTTAAACGACCTGAAATCATTTTTTAATTTTTTTTTTTTCGACATAATAGACGTTTTCTCATGACCAGATCCACCACTATTCTGACAGCTGACGCCTGTTTCGATTACTAGCCACATCTACTATCGACATATTGACTATCGATTACACACAATCAAGCGGCTTGAAATCACAATCAAAAATGCAACGCTGCCTACTGGATTATGGCCGAAAGTTATTAAACTCGTGTGTTAGTAGAACTCCGTCCCGTGAATGATAAAATCAGATCTGGGACCTTTAAGCTATTCATAAGCTAACCAAAATTTTTTTTCAGTCAGTCACAATTACCAAAATACAAAATCTATTTAATTCTTTTTACTTCTGAGGAAGTTAAGTGAATCTTTTCTACCTAATCGATTGTTGGCGTACGCTCTCACTTGCATGGTTAAAAGTCATTTGCCTTAGTTGGGAGGCGTGATTTTTTCACATAATACTGTATTATTTTCCACTTATAAAATAAATGGTATTCTTTGAACTAATTGCATTTTATTGATGTAAGGACTTTTTAATGGCCACACCTATCCACCATTCCCGTTTGACACATCCTCTGCCGAATACTTCCTGATATAGTTAACCACACTCAGAAATCCTAACTCGTTAATGTGGTACTTTCTCTCCGTTGAAGATAGTGTATTGCTAGCATAAGAGATGATGTGCTTTTGGTCATTATCCTCCAATTGATAAAACACTGCTGCCAATCCTATTAAGGATGCGTCTGTTTTTAAAATGAACATTTTATCGAAATCTGGCCGGTGCAGTTCTAGAGGTTGGGCAAACACCTCTTTTAATAGGATAAAGGATTCTTGAGCTTCAGGATTTCATTTAAAACGCCGACTTGTTGCTAGTCTTAATCCCTGGAGTTTTCGTTTGGAAGACCTAAACAACTGAGTTAATCGGGATCTCATGATTCCCTAAGTTTGATACTCAGTGTTTACGCCTAGTTATTGTTAATTTATTATTAATTATTATTTATTTTTAAAATTTAGGGGAATCTACAATTTGTACTATTGTTTGATATTTCTTGTCAGCAAGAGATGTCGCTGGGTGGATAGGTTTAAAATATTATTTGTGGATTTCTTATAATGTACAAAAACCAGAATGCTTTTTTGTTTTTCTAAATTAATCATATAGATTTGAGCTGAAAGCCAACACAACTTAGTTTTTGATAAGAAAATTAGTGCAAAAATAATAAATATTAGTGAAATTAAATTTAACTAAAGTTTAGAGTAGAATATCAGAAATTTCCTTTTCCACCCCTCCGAATACTTTCCTATTTCTGATATCAAAAATTAAAATAAAATAGTGGTTGGAACCATAGATGAAATTGGTAAGTTTTTATTTATACATTTAATTAGATACAGTCCAAAAAAAATATCGCATTTGTAAGAAATCAGCGTAGATTCGCAAAACATTTTTTGGTCCAGTTCGATCCGGTTGGTTAATTTTTATAAAATATTAGTTTCGAACTTGGTTATCTATTAGTTAAAAAATTTAGGTATATAATCATATTATATACACAAATATATTTTTGTTGGAACTTAAAACTAAAATTTTTTAGTTATTTGGTTGATTAATATTATTATTTTTTCATTTGGATAAATAAGTGCCCCTCTGTGTTTTGCATTCTTTTCTTTGTTAGAAGTATATTTAACATTTGGTTTGTTGGGTAGATACATTTTGTATCTACAAATATTAATACTCCTGTAATTACTGGGTATTGGGTAAATTGTCTTAAAAATCATAAAGTATTTTTAAGCAAGATTATTTGGCTTATTATGTTTTATTATACAAATTCTTTGGCATTCTGGTTGAAACACAACTATTTTTTGATATTTTTTGTTGACAGAAGAACCACAAATAATTATTTGTATAACTTTATCAAGATACTGGGTACTTTTTATTAGATTTTATCTTCAAACCACCTTTTACTTTGTTGCTCATTGAAATTCCTTATTAATATTAGCATAATACTTTTTCTTAAATTTTGAAAAATGGCTGAAACCAAGGAAAAAAGATTAAAAGTATTGAGAGCAAACAACTTTTTTCTAGATTACAACAGTTATATGATTGTGGTAAAAAGATAAAAACTAATAATGCTGAATTAAATAATTTTCGTATTAGATTTAATACCCTAAAGGATACAAAAAAGCAATATGTACAAATTGTGGATGAAATTAATATGCTTAAGGTAGAAATAAATTCGGACTTTGTTCCAAATTTTCAGTGTTTAGATGCTTTTGATGAAATTTATTGCCATATTTTAGAAATAGGTAAAGAGGTTTTCAACAAGTCCTCTGCTAGTAAGGCAACTGATGTCATTATTAGAGAAGAGGCACCACAAAGAAACATTCCCCGGTTACCCAAATTAGAGTTACCTAGTTTTTCAGGAAAAATTAAAGATTGGCCTATATTCTATGAATGCTTTAAGAGTCTCATTCATGACAACAAAAATTTGAATAATGTTGATAAAATTCATTACTTAATAGGTAAACTCTCAGATAGAGCCCTATCAGTTTGCGCAGGTATGCCGCCCATAGGGGAAAACTATGAAATTATTTGGCAAGCATTGATTGATCAATTTCAGGATCAAAGGTCTTTAGCTAATAATTATTTATCACAAATGTTAGAATTCAAGCCTGCACCTTCTCCATCAGCAAGTAGTTTAAGCAATTTCCTTGAAAGATTTGACGCAGCATCGAACGCTTTGAAAAAATTAGAAATAACAGATTTATGTGATTATGTATTTTCTTATTTAGCTTTGAATAAGTTGGACTCGAAAACAAAGAATTTATTTGAAAACACCCGTAGAAAATCTTCAATACCTACTTACAAGGAAATTATAGATTTTGTAAAAGAGCAGGCAAAAATTTGTACACGCTCCCAAAGTTCATATAAGTCAAGTTCAAACAGTAGCCATAAAATTAAAACAACTAATTCTTTTCTTGTACAAAATAATAAAGCGGTTGATAAATGTTCGATCTGCAATGGTAGTTCTCAAAATTTGCAACTACAGACATAACACACTCTTACATTTCAATAAATCGCAGTTATCGTCTAATATATCAAAGGATAATAATAATTCAATTCAACAATTGGTAAATAATACTAATGATAATTTAATTAGTCAAAATGTGAATACCTCTACAATTGAGTCAATTGGCAAATCACATTGGTTAGATAATAGTTTAAATAATACTGAGAATATACAGGGTCGGCCACAAACTTGTGCGGGCCCATCAAACATTGCTCATCAAAGCATTTCGACATTTTGTTCGACTACTACTAGTAGTTACCGATTTAACAGTACTATTCTTTTGTCTACAGTAGTTGTAAATATTTTCAGTAAAAATGGAGAAAAGCTTAGGGTTAGATTCCTCTTAGATTCTTGTAGTCAAGCACATTTTTTGACAGTAGATTGCGCTAGACGTTTAAAATTAGACATATCAAAATGGCATTCCGCTGTCAGTGACATAGGTCATACCAGTAGCTCGGTTCACGGAAAAACAAATGTAGTAATCAGTTCGCGTTTTAATCCAAGCATTAGTTATCCACTGGAGGTTTTATTAGTAGAAAAAATAACGGATAAATTACCGTCTTATACCGTGAATACTGATTTACTCTCACACGTTGTAGATTTACCTTTAGCAGATGATACTTTCGGTCAACCCAATAAAATAGATGGAGTCATTGGGGCAGAAATATTTCCACTTTTACTAGGTCGAGTTAAAATCGAAGGGCCTCCCCATTCACCAATTGCATTAGAAACAAGTTTAGGATTCGTAGTAATGGGGTCAGCTCCTATTATCGCAGATTCAGAAGTAGTTAAAAATTTTTGTATCACATTAGAACCGTCTTTGGAGTCATTAGTTAGTAAATTTTGGGAACTAGAACAAGTTCCTTCTCGAGTTGTTGAAAGTCCTGATGATTTGGAATGTGAGAGTATTTATAAATCAACGTATCGTAGGGAAGGTTCGGGTCGGTATGTTGTTTCGTTACCTTTCAAACATGAACCATCTAAATTAGGCGATTCGTATTCGACAGCGCTCAGAAGATATTTATTTTTAGAAAATAAATTTAAAAGAAATCCCGAATTAAAGAAACAATATTCTGCTGTTATTAATGAGTATTTAACAGAGGGATATATGTCGAAGGCTAGTGACAATGCCCTATCATTAGGATATTACATTCCACATCATGGCATTTTTAAAGCTGATAGTGCGAGCACATCTTTGAGATGTGTTTTTGATGCTAGTGCTAAAAGTACAACTTCTGTTTCTCTAAATGACCTATTATATACAGGCCCAAAATTGCAATCTGACATTGTAACAGTTTTACTAAATTTTAGATTATTCGAAATAGCCTTCACGGCTGATATTAGAAAAATGTATTTACAAATTAATTTACTTAATGAACATAAATATTTTCAGCGAATACTTTGGAGGTTTTCAGAAAATGAACCTATTAGTGTTTACGAATTAAATACTGTATCGTTTGGTGTCAAATCTTCGCCATATTTAGCTATTAGAACCGTACATCAATTGGCGACAGATGAGGCAAAAAATTACCCATTAGCGGCAGCTATTGTTAAAAGAGATTTTTATATAGATGATTTGGTAACTAGCATTTCTAATGTAGAACAAGCAAAAATTTTATATCAGCAGTTAGTTGGATTATTTAAAGCAGGTTGTTTTGATTTAATTAAATGGTCAGTTAATTCAAAGGAGCTTTTACAACAAATTCCAGTAGAAAATCGATCCCCCAAAGTTGTGAATTTTGAAACCGATACATTAAAAATATTAGGTTTGCAGTGGCGTCCTAGTTCAGACATTTTAACATTTCAAGTAAATATTGACAATAGAATTTGTACTAAAAGAAATATTCTTTCAACTGCGGCTAGATTATTTGATCCTTTAGGCTTTATTGCACCAATCACTTTATTTTTAAAACTTTTAATTAAAGAGTTGTGGAAACTTAAAATAGATTGGGATGATGATCATCCTCCGAGTAACATAAAAAATAAATGGACAGTTTTTCAATCTGAACATTCACTTTTAAACAATTTTAAAATAAATAGGCATTTAGGTATTTTTGAAAATACGTCCGTTGTTTTAGTTGGGTTTGCAGATGCATGTTTGACATCTTATGGTTGTGTCATATATATGCGTGTTATTACTAATGGTCAAATACAAACCAGTTTAGTATGTGCCAAATCAAGGGTTTCACCTATGAAGACAATTTCTATTCCTAGGTTGGAACTCTGCGCTGCTTATTTGTTGGCAAAACTGTTCAAATATGTTTTAGATATATATAAATCTCGTATTCACATTGAAAAAATTGTGGCACTCTCCGACTCAACCGTCACTCTTAATTGGATAGCGTCACCGTCTTATAGATGGGAAACGTTCGTGGCGAATCGAGTATCTAAAATACAAGATTTAGGCCCGGCCAACTGTTGGTATCATATTGAAGGTAAAGACAATATTTGTGATAGTCTTTCAAGGGGTTTATCACCTGCACAATTTATTGCCAATATCACCTGGACTACAGGTCCTACTTGGTTAAAAATGAATGAACAACATTGGCCAATTAAGTCTATTAATAATATTGACTGTTTTTCACTCGAAGAAAAAGTTGTTTCGGTTATAATTTCGGACAATGAGCCTCATCCATTATATTTATTAGTTAATCGTTGTTCTTCTTAGACTAAATTACTTCATACTACTGTTTATGTTCTTAGATTTGCAAGAGTTTTGCCAACAAAAGGTACCATTTTAATCCCTGATTTAGAAAAGGCGGAGATTGTTTTATTAAAATTAATTCAAAAGTTACATTTCGCTTTAGATATTTCGTTATTAGAAAAGAAGCAGTTATGTTCTGTTTCTTTACGCCCCTTATGTCCCTTTTTGAAAGATGGTCTAGGTAGGTGGTAGGCTTAGTAATTCAAATTTGCAATATAATCAACAACACCCGGTTCTTTTACCGAAAAAGGATCATTTGGTTGATCTTATAGTCGACCATTTTCATCGTAAAAATTTACACACGGGGCCGCATTTATTTTTATCAATTCTTAGACAAAAATATTGGATTCTTGCGGCTAGAAGTATTGTACGTACTCGGATTAAAAAATGCAATTATTGCTTTAAATTCAATCCGAAACCTACCTTTTCGTTAATGGCTGACTTGCCGGCAGTTAGAGTTACGGAAGCCAAGCCCTTTCTTCACAGTGGCGTAGATTATTGTGGGCCGTATTTTATTACGCTCGGGCGTAGAAGAGGGATAAAAAGTCAAAAGGCTTACATTTGTCTGTTTATTTGTTTGTCGACAAAAGCTTTGCATTTAGAATTAGCTTCTAGCCTGTCCACTGAGACCTTTCTCGCCGCTTTTAAACGTTTTTTAGCTCGCCGTGGTGCGTGCGCTGTCATGCATTCAGACCGTGGCACTAATTTTATTGGTGCTAAAAGAGAATTAGATTCAATTTATAGCCTGATTGACTCAGATGAATACAACAGCACCTTGTCTAATGAATTAACGGAACGTAAAATCGAATGGCGCTTCCAACCTCCTGCGAGTCCACATTTTTCAGAAATTTGGGAGGCCAATGTTAAAACCGTTAAATCTCATCTGACTAAAGTAATTGGGTGTCAAATTTTAACTTATGAAGAGATGAGTACCGTTTTAGCTCAAATAGAGGCACTCTTAAATTCTCGACCATTATGTTGGTTAAGTTCAGATCCTTCAGAACCATTAGCGTTAACCCCCGCACATTTTCTGACTCTTACGCCTCTTGAACATTTGCCTGCTCCAAATTTAACAAATCAATTACCAAATATTTTGAATAGAAAACATTTGTTATATCATATGGTTCAAAACTTTTGGAAACGATGGCATATAGAATATTTAAATAATTTACAGGTCCGTCAGAAATGGAATAGTCCCAGTTGCCCTGTAAAAGTCGGTACATTGGTTATTATTCGACAAGATAATATTCCTCCTCTGCGTTGGCCCTTGGGTATTATTGAGGAGGTATTTCCGGGTAAAGATGGGGTGATTAGGGTCGCCAATGTTAAAACCAAAACTGGTATATATAAAAGACCGGTGGTGCGACTTTGTCCGCTACCATCGCAATAAAATGATAGTTATTTTGGTTATTATTAGTTATGTAATGGGTATAATAGTTAAGTATAAAAATATTTTAATAAGTTATGAGGGTTACCTACTAAGTTATAGTAGTTTTTTCAAATTAGTTTTTATTCCAGATCCGGTTCTGAAAATAATTTTCAGGGGCGGGGGAATGTTTACGCCTAGTTATTATTAATTTATTATTAATTACTATTTATTTTTAAAATTTAGGGGAATCTACAATTTGTACTATTGTTTGATATTTCTTGTCAGCAAGAGATGTCGCTGGGTGGATAGATTTAAAATATTATTTGTGGATTTCTTATAAGGTACAAAAACCAGAATGCTTTTTTCTTTTTCTAAATTAATCATATAGATTTGAGCTGAAAGCCAACACAGACGGGCCTTAGTTTTTGATAAAAAAATTAGTGCAAAAATAATAAATATTAGTGAAATTAAATTTAACTAAAGTTTAGAGTAGAATATCAGAAATTTCCTTTCCTACCTCTCCGAATACTTTCCTATTTCTGATATCAAAAATTAAAATAAAATAGTGGTTGGAACCATAGATGAAATTGGTAAGTTTTTATTTATACATTTAATTAGATACAGTCCAAAAAAAATATCGCATTTGTAAGAAATCAGCGTAGATTCGCAACACTCAGTATTCTGGTCGCCTTACGGGAGGGGAGCTTGATAGGAATTTTTTTATGCGATTTCTCCAGAAATCTTTAAGTGCACAAACCATTATTAGTAAGTAAATATATACAAATCACATCAAATTCCAATCCCATCGGAGATAAATCTTCGATAGGGATTTTTTTTATGCAAAAATAGCAGAAACTAAAAGAAGTCAGACCACTTATTACTTTATAAGCAGATCCAAATCACGTCAAATTTCAATCCCGTCGGAGAGAAATCGTCGATAGGAATTTTTTTTATGCAATAATCCAAAGTCGTAAAAGCCCTTATTATCAGTGAATAATTGAAATTACGTCTTGAGGGAGCATCGTTAATAATCTGGGGTAGTGCAGCCTTGACCCATTACTCGTCTGTCGAAGCATATCTTATCTCGAACCCGCCTGGGAGTGGAAGAACGGGGCAGAATGCGACCTTCGCCCTTGTAAAAATAAATTGGTGTCGCGTCAATTTGACGCCTTATAGTGTGTTCTTCTACAAGTTACGACCATGTCAATCTCACAGCATTACAATCAGTGACAATCACAAAATGACGTCCATATAAGAGATTTCGGAATTTCTTGACTGCTTGACTCAGTTCATAACTATGGTATAGACTCTCGGCATCCGATGTTTGGCGGCTCATGTATGCAATAGGTTTCCATTTACCATCTGCCTGTCTCTGCAGCACAGTTGCACCCATCCCGAATTTGCTCGAATCTGTATGCAGTATGGGTATATGCATTAGGATCAAATATGTTTAACGTAGGACTGGATGATAACTCGGTTTTTAACAGATCAAAGGAATTCTGTTGAGCTTCTTGCCAAACCATACCAAGTTTTTTTTTGATAATAATGTCAATGGTTTTGCCTCAAGAGCGAAATCTTTGATATATTTTTTAAATTACGAGGCCAACAGTGGCGGCTCGTCAGGGGAGGCAGGAGAGGCTGAGCCTCCCTTTGGAAGAAGCAGCATATCTTCCAATCTTCCAATTTTCCAAATTAATATCTTTCACTTGTAGAAATTTCTCTAATTGTCTTTCAAAATATCAATCCTCCTCTGCAGACAATATCACGAGCCGCCACTGGAGGCCAATCATATAAACTGTCTCACATGATGTACATTCCTTGGAACAGGAATTTTTTTTTGCAGCTTCCGATTTTTTTGGACACGGTTTAATGACTCCGTCATTTATATCTGTACCTAAATACTCTATCGAATTTTTCAAGAATTCGCATCTTGATGTTTGATTATAATTATAATTTTAATTCATTAATAACATGTAAGACCCTTTCCAACCGCTGAATACCTTCCTCCACTGACTTTAATATTATAAGCACATCGTCTAGATATGCTAAAGCGAATTCATGGCTAAAAGGACCCAACACTGCGTTGATTGCTCTCTGAAGAACAGGTGGGGTGTTCGACAGCCCGAATGGTATTCTAGTATACTGCCAATGACCATGTGGCCTTACAAACGCTGTATATTTTCTACTCTCTTCTTCGACTTCTAGTTGATCGCAACCTGATTTAAGGTCCAACGTGGTGAAAACTTTGCTTCCTGATAGTATTCCTAATTGGTCTTCAATCAGTGGTAGGGAATATTTGTCTTTAACGGATATAGATTTATTTTCCTGTAATCCACTACCATTCGTAAATCACCATTTTTCTTCTTAACGAGGAGAATAGGACTGGCATATGGGGAATTCGTTGGTTCTATCATCTGTTTGTCTAATAAATCATTAATAATTTCGTTGAGTTTTTTCGTTCGAATAATGAGAGCATATAGGGTTTACAAGCAACTGGAACATTGGAGGTCAATTCAATGTGCATTTTTACGTTAATGTTACTCAGAAGATCATTGTTATTAGAAATACAGTTTGGGTATTTTGCAATTACGTTCTGTAAATCTGTTTTTTCGGATTCACTAACTGTTTCACCAATTTGGTTTAATTTGTTCTCCACTATTGCCGTAGCCATACAATTATTCTGTCGGATTTCAATGTTTGTTTTATTTAAATTCAGTTCCTTAAGAACGCTTTCCCCATTTGAAACTCTCAATTTATTAGACTAACAGGAACCCATTAAAATTTGTTCGGAATAATTTGAATATAACCTGCCATCACCACCATCAACTTTTACATGAATTAAATTAATGCCAGGCCTAACAATTATTTCATTTTTATTAATAACTTTAATTTTCTGCGTTGTCCAAATGCTGAGGTAAATATTTTAATAAATTGTACTCTAATAGTACTCGTAGTTAAAGTTCGATTTGATACAATATTATAAAACAAAAGAAAGGTGACAAATGTAAACAATTATTGTTAGCGAAAGATTTGTGTCCATTATTGATATTTCTTAACATGAACTACACCAATAACGAAAAAACTGACATGATATTAATTTATGGCCAATATTGAAAAAAGTTCTGTGCTTGCAGGTCAAATGTATGCTCAGAGATTTCCTGAAAGAAAACATCCATTTCGTCGTTATTTCCAGAAATTAGAGAGAAAAATGCAGCGAGAACCACGTGTCCAAAATCAAGAATTCATTGTAAATGAAGAGTTGGAGATCAATGTACTAGGAACCGTCAGCAACAGTCAATCAACCTCAGTTATAGACTAGTAGATGGTGACAGAAAATCAAAACTGATAGCCTACCATCTGCAAGTAATTTAGTCATTATTATGTATATAATAAAGCTGGATTTGGGGTACTTTCAAAGTTTGCACGAATGCACGGGATGTAGGGAACGATTTCCGATTTGCATAAAAGAACAATGTTTTCAACTATTAAATTACCTTCTGCAAAGCTCATACGTCGAAATTAAAGGAACAAATAATATATCGGAAGTGCATTTGCAGATAGTTTTGTCATGCACCAAACCTTATACAGGGTATCCGAAAATGTATCAAATTTTAGTAAAAAAAAATGCAAACAATACAAAATATGATGATTTTGGTTCATGGAAATGGGTAGGGGAAAGGTGCAGACGTTTACGATATGCACATCACCATATCGTGAGCAAATCAATTTGTTATTTTTTTTTATAACAACTGTTTACCGTCTGCAGCTAAAAAGAAAACATGATTTAAAAATAGAGCTTCGATAACGGATTATTTGCAGATAGATTAAACGTGTACAAAGCACTTGCCGCCGAACGTATTTGCGTAAAAAATGTAAGTAACTTTTACTAATTATTTACTGTCTGCAACTTAGTACAAAGAAAGATTATTGGTTCAAATATGCAATTATTTAATTTGCAGACGATGCGCACGTGCACGAGAGTCACAGTAAAGTGTCAAAATTTGGCGAAATGCATTTGATATCTCTCCGATCCGATATGTACCAAAAACAACTATCTGCTGTCTGCAAATTGGCACAAAAAGAGATTACTGCTTTAAATACGCAATTATTTAATTTGCAGACAATGCGCACTTGCATGAGCCATATATTTCATCTCAAACTATAGGCCACTAACAATACTAGGCCACTAACAGGGGGCTGTAGCAGGCCCTCTGCAGGTGCAACGTGCAACTCTCGACTAGTTTCGACAAGTTGAAAGATCAGTTGTAGATTGTAGATTGTTTAAGGGCTCTGGGTTGGCTTTTCTTCACCTCGACCTTGTGAATTACCCCAAGATTAGTTAGAGGTTTGTCAAAAAAAAAATTGTAGCTGATAACGACAACGATATGAAAATACTATAGTTTTCTTGTTAATTCCAGTAAATTTCAAATGTTAATTCATTTTTAAACAGCAGTGTGGTCGATGAGGGTAGCGAACAAATAATGCTCACCGATAACAATGGTGATGATGATTCAGTTGAAGAAAACATGTTTTTGGAACATATCGGTGACAGCGAGGAAGAAACGTATGATTTCACTAGGATTATCGAAAAGCGTTCCAAGAGTCAGTGGTTGAGGGTTATGGTGTTGAAGAAGAAACTGGCGACGAACAAAATTTTTTTTAAATAATAATAATTATTATAATAATATGTATAAGATTTTGTTACAACTTTAACAAAATAGTATTTTTTCCAATTGAATTTAACTACAACGCGAATTACCTATCAACTTTATCGAATACCAGTACTAATTCTGGGCCGTTGCAGACGGCAAAAAGTTGGTTTTGGTGCATATCGCACACGAAGAGATAGATATTAACGTGGATATTGATTATCTGACAAAGAAATTGTCCACCGTTTGTTATGCTATTAAAGTTTTAAAAGATCAAGTAGATTAATAAGTAGTAAAAACATTATACTATGCAAATTTTTACTCTCTAATAAAATTTGGCATCGTCATTTGGGGAGGTTCTTCGGAACTTATCAGAATTTTTGTATGTCAAAAGCGAGTTCTCAGGCTTATGTTTAATATAAAGGCTAGAGACTCATGCAGAGGCAAATTCAGGGACAATAAATTTCTAACAGTTACTGCCGTTTATATTATTTATGAATGTATACAATTTCTAACTAAAAATCGCAATAAGTTTGACTCTTCTTTGAGCACCCACACTTACAGCACTAGGTTTCAGAGCGACTTTACTTATCCTATACATAAAAAGACATTATACGAAAAAGGGACGTACTACCGTTGTCTAAGGTTCTACAACCACTTGCCAAATAACATTAAAAAATATTCAAAGGGAAAAAACGTTCTTAAGACAATTTCGTGATCTGCTCTGCAATCTTGAACCTTACACGCTAGATGAATACTATAATTTTAAGTAATTGTTCTATGCAGATCTTTTAATATGTATTATGTTGTAAGATTAAGCATCTTGTGTTAAATGTTGTAATAGTTCTTATTTTTATTCCTTTTATTCTATGTATTGTAATTTTTACTTTATGATTGTCTACATCAGGACAATTAATTTTATGACGTATTTCTCAGACCAAAGGTACTTACTATGTATGTATTATGGTACTCTGTTGAAATAAAAGACTTACTTACTTACTTACAAACGGAATTCGCCCAATTTTGACAATATTGTAGCTCTCGTGCATGAGGACATTATCTGCAAATTCAATAATTGCATATTTAAACTAGTAATCTTTCTTTGAACCAAGTTGCAAACAGTAGATAGTTGTTTTTGGTACATATCGCGGACAGAGAAATATCAAACGGATTTCGCAAAATTTTAACATTCTATTGTGGCGCTCGTGCATGTGCGCATTGTTTGCGAATTAAATAATTGCGTATTTGAACCAATAACCTTTCATTGTACCAAGTTGCAGACTGTAAATAATTGGTAAAAGTTACCCCCGTTTTTTTTTATAGAATTCAATGGACGACGCGACCGTGCATATTGGATTCGTCTGCAAATATTTTTTACAATAATTTTACAACCGAAATTTTCTAATAAAACTATGATTAAACGGTAAACAATTGTTCAAAGTTGTAAAAAAAAAAAAATAACAAGTTGACATGCACATGACATGGTGATGTGCATATCGTAAACGTCTGCACATTTCCCCTATCCGTTTTCATGGACCAAAATCACCATTTTGTACTGTTTGCAGACGGTTTGCAGAACTAGTGGAAGCATTATCGCCGATTTACTGAGCTTTTTATATAATTGTTACACATTCTATAGGATATTCTTCGCAGTTTTCTTGTAAATAATGTTAGTTTTTTGACATTCTAAATTTTGTGATACCAACTTTGTTGTGAAAAAAAAAAAATATACGACAAAAAAATTTAAAAAAAAAACACCTTGCCAGGGATTCAAACACAAGACTTTGTAATGCCAGACAAAGCAACAACAACAACAACAACAAAATGAATTTATTTGATATTCAAGAATTCCAGACAAAGCTTGGCCATCTTCAGCTTGGTCAGACATCACTACAAAGATTGAATGTCTGTAATATTCAGCGTGTCCTCCAATTAAGTTCGCTATAGGTGAAATGGCCAAAAAAATTTCAATTCTTTGTTTTCATATTTGGAGTTCACCCCTGCTTATCTAAAAAGTAATTTCGGGTGTATTTTTGTTTTTACTTCCACATCCAGTGGAAGTATAGCAACGACAAAAATTTTTTTAAAAATTTGTATTGTTCAAATAGGCTTAGAATGTCATGAAACGTCGAGATTTCAAGTTTGAGCGAAAAAAAAATTCTGTCTGTCGGTCTGTAACTTTTTTGTGCGCACGTTTACTCTGGAACCGTTTGAGATATTCACTTGAAATTTGGTACACGTATGTACTTTAACGAGATCTAGAACTAAATTATATTTTCATCTTGTTCTATCGAAGGGTTGGGGGGTAAATTGGGGTAAATTTGGAGTAAATAGGTAAATCAAGCAGGTAAGAGTTCATAAAATTGATATTTAGTATAGACAAGAGAAGCTAAGCTCAAAAAAAATTTTGGCATTAGCCACCCCCATTACCACCCCCACCCCATTATTAAAGGGGATGAAAAAAAAAATTGATTTAGTGTGTGTACAAGAACCAGAAACCTCAAAATATTTTTTTACTTTATCCACGCGATTCCTTTAGAAAGTTGTTCAGGGTGCTTAGGGAGTGAACACACTGAAAGTCCTGACGTCTAGGAGGTGAGCCGGAGAAGGGGGGGCACAAAGAAAGTCCCACTTTTGGTTTTTCGCTTATATCTCGAAAACGGTGCATCGCAGGGAAAAAATTTCTCATACTAAATGAAATTGAAATGAAATTCTCTGCAACTTTCATTTTATATATTTTTTTCGAATTCCCAACCGTTTTCGAGCTACACGCTCCGGAAAAATGAAAATTTTCGAAAAACAAATTTTTACCTGAAAAATAGAAAATTGTATTTTAAAAATGATTAAAAAAGTAGGATCTCCGGTGCTTGTAATTGGCACCAGGGTGTCTCCTACATGTTTCCACCCCCACTCTTGAGGGGCAGCTTATTTCCGAGCCACTTCTGGACTGGGTGGTAGATGCACCGGGAATGAGGTTTAGCTGCGCTTTCAGGTTGATGGGAGGGAGCTAATGTCAAGCTTAATATTGCCACGGACCTGGGGGGGTCTGTCTTGCTGGTGCCCCATACCATTTGAGGAAGCAAATCTTCCCAGCCTCTTCAACCTTGCCTTGAGTGGAGGAGGGGTTGTAAAAGATCACTGCCTCTTCATTGATGATTTCTGACTTAAGCATAATTTTGAGAAGCCCACCTTGTTTTTCATTAAAGCTGAAGAGGTAAAAATCTGTTTTTCAAAAATTTCATTTTGTATAAGAAAGTTTTTCCTTACGACCCGCCATTTTAGAGATATAAGCGAAAAAACCAAAAGTGGAACTTTCTTTGTGCCCCCCCTCCGGCTTACCTCCTAGACGTCAGGACTTTTAGTATGTTCACTCCCTAAACACCCTGAACAATTTTCTAAAGTAATCGCTTAGGTCCCTGCTCACGCACTCTACACCACCCTTTAGGTCATTCGTTGACTGGCCTATAGGTAAAGTACCTTTTTTGTAAAAGATACAGCAAAATGTCATTAAGTAAAAGTTATTCAGATTAAAAAGTATGCAAAATTTCAAGAACATACGCCTACTTTGATGATTTTAATTTTTTTGATATAATTGCATTTTATCTCGTATTTTACGAAAAAAAAAATGTTGCCGTGTTTACTCCATTATGCACTAAATCAAACACGTTAGTAAACTGGAATGCTATTTTTTTTTTTGTAAAATGCAATTATATTGAAAAAATCAAAATCATCAAAGTAGGCGTATGTTCTTTAAATTTTGTATAGGACTATAACTTTTTAATCTGAATAACTTTACTTAATAACATTTTCCTGTATCTTTTACAGAAAAGGTACTTTACCTAACATGAAATTCGTTTTTGCTTAACTGTCATGGACTACATGATTTAAAAAAAACAAAAGTACACCCAAAATTACTTTTTAGATAAGCAGAAATGAAAAAAAATATGAAAAAAAAAAAATTTTGTCCATTTCACCTATAGCGAACTCAATCGGATGTCACGCTGTACATATATCATTCGAGAATTATATTTTAACAAATTGGATATATTATGAAATATTTAGTAAAATGTATAAACAAAAAAAAATACTTATAGAGAATAAAATTTCGCAAGATTTCTGTTTTAGTACTAAGAAAATATTTTTTTTTAAATTAAGTGATTTTCTTCAAAAACAATAGGGTTCTTCCTCTAACTAACACTAACTTACTTTCCAAATTTCAGTATAATCGGACTTTTCGTTCTTAAGTTATCGTACCTACCAGAAACGTGACGGACGGACAGGCGGACGGACAGACGGACGGACGGACGGACGGACGGACGGACGGACGGACGGACAGACGGACGGACGGACGGACGTACGGACAGACGGACAGACGGACAGACGGACAGACGGACAGACGGACAGACGGACAGACGGACAGACGGACAGACGGACAGACGGACAGACGGACAGACGGACAGACGGACAGACGGACAGACGGACAGACGGACAGACGGACAGACGGACAGACGGACAGACGGACAGACGGACAGACGGACAGACGGACAGACGGACAGACGGACAGACGGACAGACGGACAGACGGACAGACGGACAGACGGACAGACGGACAGACGGACAGACGGACAGACGGACAGACGGACAGACGGACAGACGGACAGACGGACAGACGGACAGACGGACGGATGGACGGGCAGACGGATAGACGGACATTTTAAAAGTTGTTCAGAATTCGTTCACTAACACAATGATATGATTTTTTTTCTCTACGAGCGATATTTCCGATTTTAGAAATGTGCCGATCAAATGCAATATACTCTTCGTTTTTACGAAAAGTATAATAATCATTTTTTTTTACATTTATTAGCTGAAAACATTGTTTTTTTATGCAAACCGGAAATCGTTTTCTACATCCCGTGCATGCGTGCAAACCTCGAAAGTACTCCAAATTGAGCTTTATTATATACATAATAATGACTAAATTACTTGCAGGCGGTAGGATATCAGTTCTGATTTTCCGTCACCATCTACTAGTCAATTAGAGAAATAGCTGAAGGACTAGGATCAAATAGAGAAAGAATAAGAAGAATTTTAAAAAACATAATTACCGCTTGTTAAAGTACAATCTTCATCAACATTTGTACAAAGGAGATTCTGTAAGACGAATAAGTTTCAAAGAGACAATAATTTTGCCTTCAACATCCTTTTTCCGATGAACCATATTTCACAAATATTGCGATGTTCAACCGGTAGAAAGTAAGGTACTGGTCCCAACGGAATCAAAGATTAGTTGGACAAGAGAGGTTTCAAGAAAGATTTGGCATAAATGCATGGGCAGGTATTTATGGAACATGAATCATTGGCCAAATATTCTTCCAAGATACGCTGACAAGACAAAAGGTATCTCGAATTCTAACAAAATCAAAGGGCATAGCCAGGATAAGCATGTAAAATCTGCCCCCAAACAAAATGGTGGTAGCGGGGGTGGATAAAGTAAAAAAATATTTTGAGGTTTCTGGTTCTTGTGCATACACTGAATCACATTTTTTAAATCCCCTTTAATAAGGGGGTGGGGGTGGTAAGGGGGTGGCTAATGCCAAAAATTTTTTGAGAAACTAGCTTCTCTTGTATATACATAAATACCAATTTTATCGACTCTTACCTGCTTGATTTACCCATTTACCCCAAATTTACCACAATTTACCCCCCAACCCTTCGTCGGAACAACATGAAAATACAATCTGGTTCCAGATCCCGTTAAAGTACATACGTGTACCAAATTTCAAGTCAATATCTTAAACGGTTCCAGAGTAAACGTGCGCACAAAAAAAAGTTACAGACAGACCGACAGACAGACAGAAAATTTTTTTCGCTCAAACTTAAAATCTCGACGTTTCATGACATTTTAAGCCTATTTGAACAATAAAAATTTAAAAAAATTTTTTTGTCGTTACTATACTTCCACTGGATGAGGAAGTAATATATTTATTCCATTTAAGAAAAAATATCGGTTGAACCGGAAGTGTTATTTTCGTTCCTGTTATTCTAAAAGTCTGTCTAATTTATGTGTACCAAAACGAAATCTTTAAATTAAAAAACAACAAAAACATTCGGGGCGTACATTGACTCGTGGCCACCGGGTATAGTGGGGAAGCCAAAATAAAATAACTCGTCAAAAATCGATTTTCATCCAACTCAGCTGGGAAATGACTACAGAAAACAAAAATATATTCAATTCCTGTATGGGAAAATGCATGTTGTCGCGTTCTTATTGTGTGGAGACTGTAGTTTTAACGTCATTAAGATGTCATCTGAGCGTTTATAAGCAGACGAAGTATTTAGTTAAAATGTTAAATTTCTCAGAAACTATGACACTTACTTAGAAAAGACTAACGATCAAAAGGTTATCAACTGTGTTTTGAATATCCGATGAAGAATAACAATTCACTGAGAGGACTGAGAGCTATTTGTGATATTTTGCAGTGTATTTTTGGTATATAAAAGTTTAAAAAAAATTAAAAAACTGTTTTAAAAGTTTTAAAACATGTCGTGGGTATATCAATTTGGAAAAAAATATTTTTTTTACATTTTTATATCTTTATAATAAAAAAATTATCACATATTGCATCACCAACTTCCAAATATGGAAAATTACGTTAGCTGATTTTATTTTATAATTTGTCAACTGAGCAGTTTAACAATAAAAGAAGTTAAACTTTTATAATTTGATTGAGTTCAGCTACAACTAACACGATAAAAAGTAATGTAAGGCAAGGAAGCGTATAGGCGCTACGCTAACAATATAAAATATTACAGCTGAATTCAATAAATAATACTTAAATTGACTTAATTGGTGTTTTGAACTTTGAATTTTGCATTTTCACAAACATAGACCATGTCATTTAAACAACAACCTAAGTATTTATTATATAAAAGTGTATGGTAACTATCACAGAATATAACAAAAAAAAATACGTGAAATGAAAGAAATAAATATTAAGTAGAATGAAGTACAAACCAAAATTATTATTAAAATGAAAGTTAACTAATACTAAGACTCAAAAAAATCTGTTTTAATTTTCTGGTTCAGTACGCAAACCGAGCTTACATAGATAAGAAAAGGTAATAACGGTATTGTTCCTGTAACAAGATTTATGGTGATTAAAATTTATTCTATTCTATTCCATTCCATTCCATTCCATTCTAATTGCACACTACATGCAATAGAATATATTTCAGGAAAATGTTTTCACTTGTCGTCGTCATAACCCGGCTCAGTCCGACGAAAATTCTACAAGTAGGTACTTAAGTACTAATTCTATAAAAGATTTGCTATTAAAAGAATGTGAGGATGTACATTATTTCGATCATAACTTCACTGTTTCTGTCTCTCAGAAACAAATAAAAAAAGATTTTAAAGCTTAACTAATAACGCTTAATTTTAATTTTTAGTAATTAATAAGTAAGTGCCATAGTTTCTTTTCTAGGTATTTAACATTTAATCTAAATACTTCTGTAAACGTTCGGATGCCATATCAAAAGTTCCATATTTCCGAAACTATTAATCCAACAGAAATGAAACATGAAAGTAAACTCTGCACCTTCAGTTTATAAACTTTCTTTTTGGTCTCCATGATTTTTTCACTAAAAATTTATCGAGATATGTGCCAAAAAGGACAAAAATTTACGTTTTTTCGAAAATACCTTTATACCTTAAATTATTATTAGTAAGGTTGTAAACTTGTCCGTATATAACAAAATAGTTATTTGAATTACTTATAGGTACGAATATTTTTAGGTTTTTCTCAAAAGACAGAATTTCATTTTAATTTTCATTTCCGTAGAGGTCCTATTAGACCGGCGGTACATAACCAGTCAGGTGCAACGTTTTTAAAATGCATGCCAATCATATATATCAATGAAATTACCATGAATATGCCAGAAACGCAAATTTTAGGCAGTCGTCGCGTGCAGAAGGGTGTGAAAAGCCGTGAAAAAGAATTCAGCAGAAATTCATTGGCATGCAGTTTCAAAACAAATTTTGATGCGCACATTAAATCGTAAAATTTTTTGGTGTTCTTGATTTTGGATGATTTTGATTTTGGATTTTTTTTCAAGACTTTTCGTTTGGCACTATTGGCATCCGTTTTGAAATTTAAAAAAAAACACAAAAAAACAAAAAAAATCGAATTGCACACCCTTCTGCATGCGACGACTGCCTAAAATTTGCGTTTCTGGCATATTCATGGTAATTTCATATGATTTGCATGCATTTTAAAAACGTTGCACCTAACTGGTCATGTACCGCCAGTCTATGAAGAAAGTATATTGAATTTGCTATAAACAAGTAATTAGTAAATTAATGTAAAATGGCTGAAAAATATTCACGAGATGAAAAAGTTGATATGTTGATGGCTTTAGAGAGTCTCGACGTAATGCAAATAGAGCACAAACTCTGTATGGACAGAGATATTCAAGAAACTATTTCGCCCGGTAAAGTCCGATTTTTGTGGATTACCCGACTTGGAGATTTGTGGCGAAAAAGTTACCTATTAGCGGCAACGAAGTTTATTTTTGTTCTTGTGTATTTCCTGATTATTTTGGTTTTCTTGCCGTGGGAAGCAGAGCTTCTGGATTTTCCTTTTCCTTTGTCTGAGTCGAACCGTCTTCAAGTGGAGTTTTGGGCTATTTGCAGCACCACCATCAAAGCGAGGCGAGGCTACTTTGAGCCGATTTACATCTTTAAGGCTTTTCTTTTTACTCCAAATCATTTGGCCATATCTGTGTTGTAATCGCAATAGAGACGAATACGGGGGTCAGCAGAGGAGTAGTGCCTTAGTAGCTGGAGCCTAAAGTTGCAGGTCGCGGAGATCGTTGTAGACCTCGCCGAGGAACCTCTTTCAAGGTGGCGGCCAGCCGTAAGCCTGTCAGTTAACTATTTCTATTTAAGCGCCTTTTGGCCAAACAATCTCTCAGTTTGGGAAATTTTATACCCAACTAATGCCTATGTTTGATTATTGAACTATTTTTTTTTTATTGATTTGCCATATTTATTATAATATTTGAATGTATTAGTGGAGTTTGTATAGTTTGTTAGCTGGAAGTCAGATATTCGGATTTTGCACTCTTCTGCATATTTTAGTTGACGAGACGGCCACATCAACTAAGGCGCCACGGTTTCCGTATATTCCAAGCCGTATAACAAATTATCAGTTTTACAGTGGATACTGCTTCCGGTAAATATTGACAACCTTGTATCACATGGCATGTAGGAAATTAGGTATGATTTTGTGTGTTTTTAACGTTTCAAATGACTCTGCAAAGTGTTCGTTATCGCCACTCGCTACATCGCAACAAATATTGTTTTTATTATAGGACAAGTACCAATTTACAATTGTTTGGAAATACTTATTAAAATACAACTAAGATATATGTTATCCGAAATCATGAATATTTTGAATTTCTAGTGAAAATATCTTTCAGTGTAGCATGGCATTTTCGATGTGTTTTCGGGCAATAATTAAAAACAAATTTGTGGATATTTTACTTAAGGTTGACGCATTGGGTTTTAGAAACCATAGATAGGAATACGAAATTGGAATTTCAATATACTGGCATTTCATTTCAACTGAGAATATCGCATAATACGCATAAGTAGCAGAGCAGAAAGAAATTAAAAAAGTTGCGTATTGTATAACACTGACTGTAAATGTAACCCGAATAACGTTCTTTAGATAGTTTGAAAAATCTACGAAGTTAACTTAAAAAATTGTTGCTCCTTTTAATGAAATGTTGACCATATCAGATTTAAATTCGTTATACAAGATGTTCCGTACATAATTAGCAATAGAGGAGATCGAGCTGATTCCAAAAATTTCATATGTAGCCTCTGAAGCCTTTTCTGTTATTAGTATACAGGGGATTTTCTAATTTATGCCATATTTTTTAAACATTTTCCCAAGTAGTTAAAATTTAAGTACGTACTACTCTGGTAGTTTTGGCTGCACGCAGTAATGTTTTTAAAAAATACAGCGGACTGGAGAAAATGATGTTTTTTGTTAAAATCGTTTTGTTTAATTTCATATTAAGGATACGAAAACTACATGAATCGATAACAGATAAATATGCAATACATGCTTGGCCATCAATAGTGGTGAATACTAAGACTGGTTGTAAATTCAGTTTCATCATCTCTAGATGATGCCCAACATGGTTGGTGAAACGGGAGTCGAGTAATATTCGAGTATTTTGGAGTTTGCAGAAACTATTTCAGAGACAGCGCCACACCGAAGGTTCGAGCTACCTCAAGGATTTATTTATTTTACAAATCCAACAGAGTTTACATCCCTATTTTAAAGTGGGTACATTTAGTTAGATGTAATATTGAGCAATGCCAAAGAAAAAAAATGTTTATAATTCTTTTTCGATTTAAACTAATAAAAAATAGTTTTAAATTAATACAATGATTATTATAGTAAATTTATGCTATTTTTTTTTTTAGAATGTAAACTCATACCATTAGCATTATTTAAATTCCATGTATTGATTTTAAATCTATATTTTGTATTACTTCCACATCCACATAGTGGAGCACAGCAACAGTAAAAAACCGCTGCCCAAGGAATCACTACTTCCACATCCAGATTTTCTATCCGAGTCACTCACAACGAAAAAATTTTGTATGTGGAAATAATTGTCTAATAATATAATATTTGAAATCCTCTACCCCAAAAACCCATAAAACGATACCCCACATCGGTAGTGGGGGTGGGGGTAGTGATGGGGGGTGGTAGTGGGGCTGGATGAAGTAAAAAATATTTCGAGGTTTCTGGTTCTTGTACACACACTAAATCACATTTTTTATTCATCCCCTTTAATAATGGGGTGGGGGTGGTAATGGGGGTGGCTAATGCCAAAATTTTGTTTTGAGACCTTAGCTTCTCTTGTATATACTAAATACCAATTTTATTGACTCTTACCTGCTTGATTCATCTATTTACCCCCAAATTTACCCCAATTTACCCCCCAACCCTTCTACGAAACGAGCTGAAAATATAATCTAGTTCTAGATCTCGTTAAAGTACATATGTGTACCAAATTTCAAGTCAATATCTCAAACGGTTCCAGAGTAAACGTGCGCACAAAAAAAAGTTACAGACAGACAGACAGACCGACGGACAGAATTTTTTTGTCGCTCAAACTTATAATCTCGACGTTTCATGACATTCTAAGCCTATTTGAACAATAAAAATTTTTAAAAATTTTTTTGTCGTTACTATACTTCCACTGGATGTGGAAGTAAAATATTGAATTTCTTTTTATTCAAATGGGCTTATAGTCCAATCAATGGGGGATTTTGCCCTGCAAAAAGTGGAGTAGTAATGATTCTGATATGTTACTTATGTCGAGGCCCTGATGAAAAATACAAGTTTTCGGCCTTGTGGGAGGAAGGCGCGAACCGCCATCTTGATTGAAAGTTGCAAAAAATTGGTTTGTTCAAAATAACTCAGCAACGCTCGATCTTAGGAGAAAAATGTTCAAGACAAAGTCGAAGAAGACAAAATTTCATATATTTTTATATATATATATATATATATATATATATATATATATATATATATATATATATATATATATATATATATATATATATATATATATATATATATATATATATATATATATATATATATATATTGTGGTGCTTTTCGGGTACTATTTGTACTTATGTGCGTACCGGTATATACCCAATTTTGCGTTGAGCGCCAGACAGTACTTAAAGTACCATCAAAAGAACAGCCGAGTAGCACTGTCACTCGATACTGTCAGAGCATGAGTCGTTTGTCACCACGGTGCAAACTACTCTCTCTCAGATAACCGGTTCCTGGAAATTGTAAAATTCTACTAGCAAACTTAAGAAAAAACAATTGATATCAAAATTCAACAAACTTAATGTTCTGGGTGAAAATTGGTAGATTCACAAATAAAAAGAAAGTTATATCAATCAAATTAATAAAGAAGAAAGTTACAAATATTTGGCCTTTTGTTTTATTTATTAGTCACTGATCAGTGTGAATCAACTTAAAACTATGGTACTTTTTGAGTAATTAGACTACCTTCGCCCCTGAGCTCAATCGCGCACAAGTTTCGATGATATCTACGCCTATGTGCGGTCGGTTCCTCCTAGACGACGGTGCTGCCAATACGTTAATCTCTGCAAATTACAGACTTGTAAACATGGGCTCTGGTATTTTGATTTTGTTGAAGAAAATTCTTGACCTGGGCACTTTAATTTATGTTCACTTACGAAGCACTGGATTATTTATTATTATTTTCGAAGTAAGTATAATTTTTAATCATGACATAAACATATGTACATATTTAATCTTGATGATAAAGTAAAACGTTGCTCGATATTATTTTTAAACAATTTGCTTGTAAATTAATAAGGAATATTTATTGTTACGGACTTATCCTCCGTTTCTTTTCAATCAAAACTCGTAAACACACGATTTGATGATTGTAGAAAGGAAGCGTCTTGTATCACGTTCTGTAAGCAACTGCATTGCCAAATTCAGCGTTTTGATTCGCCAATTTTGACAAGAATGATAAGATAAGGAAACTAGATTTTCGAAATTTAATGACAGATTTCGAAATATTTACTTTTTTGGACTTATTACTTATGTTATCCCAATTTTGGATTTGGAATATGCTTTCTTAGCTTTCACAGATCATTTTGCCACCTTTCTGGAATGCCTTAGTTGTATTTTAAGAAATTTCAATAAATATTCCATATTATCACATTTTGATCTTAATACTATATAAAACTGCATAGAATTCACCCAGAACTTGGTTTATACACCATAGAACACTTATCTACTAACATTTTATACCTACATAAGTTTTAAATGTATTTAAACGTAAACGAACATTTTAGGTCTCGCTTACCCATAAACACTTGTGGCGGGGTTACAGAGAGCCTATCCAAAGGAGTAATGCCCCTCATATTGTTATGCAAAACAAAGCTGGTACCATAAACTAACACCTGGTTGAGAAAAGTTACACTTATTACAGTTTTTATGAAAGTTTCATGATGGTTTATATGGTCCTGTATGTAAAAAGTTTTATCAAAAGGAAACCCCCCAAGGTGCAGCAACTTTGAGAATTCACGCTGACCTTAGCCTAAAGGTAACTATACTTAATTTTTATAAGTTTCAGTTCATTATGATCTGTCCATTTCACAAATTGTATGTATTTAGTTTTCCTAGGATCGAGTTTATGTCACTTTATTTAAATAATATTTTTAAGCTAATTTACTTTAGTTCTAATTAAATTTAAATATGTTTTAGTACATAATGTGTACTCAGTGTTCATTTCTAATCACTTTTTGTATAGTTTATATTACAATTTTAATAATTTATTTTCCTTTTTTAGTTTGACGATATGTCTACGAGGGTATTTTACAATGGTATACTTTCTGCCAGGACTAGGCATGGTTTTTGACTTATGAAGCCTCGTGATGGTCTCCTAACATATTCACAATGACTTATTTCAAGGTATATTTAGTTTTTACAAAATATTTGTTATACAAGGTGATATCCTTTTACCTATACTTATATAAAGTTATATTTTGCATAATGCATGTTGAAATTTGAATACAATTTATCCCTCTTAAGCTGCTCTGCTAAGCTCAAAATTTATTCTAGGTCATTAACCTTAACCTATACTGAAAGAGGTTTATATATGTACTTTTCTCATGCCGAAAATTGACAATGTCGTGCAATGAGTGTTGTATCTCTCGTCTGTTATTTTGATGGTCCTTCGTACTTGGTTATTATCATTATATGTGCATGATTGCGAATGACATGACAATATATATATATATATATATATATATATATATATATATATATAGATTTTTATTGTAAGTCTAATGTTTAAAGAGATACAGCGCCAGAAAGATAGATTTAAGAACCACCTGGGTACCAAAATATGCAGAAGAATGTACTATAAACTGTACTATGACAATTTTATTTGAAATTAAACCCAAGCTACCAGGTAGTTGTCCAGCAGTTTGCAGTTTTTTTTAATAATTAATTTTAAGGTTTCTAAAAAATTTTTCAATTTTTTTTATTTTGATTAAATTTTGGACTTTTTTGGATTTTTTGGACAATTCTAAACAAGTTTTATTAACAAAATTTTCTCATAAAAGAAATGCCTCATATGGTTTTTTGATTTTTTACGCATATTTTGGTACCGTAGATGGCTTTGCATTTGTAGGAGGCGAATGTTTTTCTGGTCAAAGAATCACCTTATCGATCTTTTCTTACCACGCATCGAAGTTTGATTTTAGTTTAATCAAGCATCAATTAACAGATATACAGGGGTGTTACGATCTTAAGTGGATCACACCGTATAATGTACGTTTACAACATAACATATTTTATATTATTTATATTATTATAATAAAGATCCACTTGTATTGAAACTAAAAAAAATAAGAAATTGACGGGATAGTATTTCAGTGGCTTACATCATACCTCGAAAATAGGAAACAAATTATTAAATTTAATGACAGTTGTTCAGAAGAATTGGCTATAAAACATGGAATACCTCAAAGGTCGGACTACACACTTGTTAAGCATGTAAAAAATGTCGGCGTCTTTGACGGTGCGGTGTGGTGTGTTTGATGGTCAAAAGCGCCGGCATTTCTTGAGTGCTTAGTAGACCTGAAGATAATTATACTTGCTCCTATACTCTTTTTATTATTTTTACATAATCCGACATTTTTAAATGATCTTATTTATGTACGCGCGAGGCGGGGAATGCTACTGTGCTGGAGGAAAGGGACGTCCTTTTCGACCATTACAAAATAAACAAGGAAATACGTGGGATAGTCTATACCTGCTCCAGGAGACATCTACTACAAAAACCATAGAATTAAATTTGGAATTTCCTCCACCGTGGGCGTAAGAAAATGTATATACAACAAGAGAAATCACTGAAATTTGAAACAGTTTTCCTACATAATCTCATTGTGATGTGGAAAAATGTTAAAAATAATAAAATGTAATTTGTTCATAGACAAATTACAAACAAAAATGAAGTTTGACTATTTTTCTCGTAAGATCGAGCGTTGCCGAATTATTTTGGTAAAACCAATTTTTGCTTATCTTAGGAAGTCATAAGCAGTTATCAAATATTAGATAAATTATACAGGGTATTCTAAAAATTAGAAAATATGAAATCGTCTTTAAGCAAACTACCTTTTTTACATTTTTATTTAAAATTTTATTTAACAAAGTTTACTCAATTATGGAGAAAAGTTTAGTTTTAATAAGTTTAATTGCAAAATAAGGAAATAGAAATTAAAAAAAAAAATAACATTTTATTCAACTAAGTGGAAAACTATTCCACAAGTAGAAATCTTACCAGTACACATTTTTCTAATCATTTTCTAAATTATTCATAGACAGATGATTTTACATCAAGTAATGCCATGGATTAATGTCAATGTCAGTATAATAGGTATTTATTCATATTTTGTATTTTCTATAAAAATATTATTAATTTATACAGCCATCACTCGGTCTATTAGGCAATGTTTTTTTATTTCGTCAAATGTAGAGTGAACTTTTCATATTTTATACTTAGAAGATATTTAATAATCATCAATCCGTTTTGTTTTAATTAATCAACTGTCGTAGGTTTTTTGACATTGTACATTACATTATCTCTTTAAGACGAATTGAAATTCAGATATAAGTATTTAATAAGGATATTATTTTTCATCGTTGATAAAATCTAATGCGCATACAGAGTAAGTTGATGTACCCAATGGGCAAAAATCTTTCAATTCCATCAGTCGGTCTGTCTGTTGATATCTAAGAAACAAATAAACTATTCGTAGGAAAAAAATAATATTTAACAGATATTGCCAACGAAGAAACCTGATATAATTTTAGTGAAAATATACAAATTGGACATTTTTTATGATTATTTATTTGTGAATTGTTCATATTTTCTTAAAAGACGTTCAAAGTTAACAACTCTTATTTCATCTTAGTTTCACGATCAGGAAGTATAGTAACTTTTAAAAAAATATATTTCTTTAGTTTAAATAGGGTTAGAATGTCATAGAGATTTTGTTTTGTTTAAGCAAAAAATGGCTGTCTATCTTCTGCCTTTAATTATTATTGTGCCCACCATTACTCTTGAATGCACGCACACTCACACACATACACACACAAACTACATTTTTTCTAAACCACTTTTTTGTATCTGAGTGATATAGAATCAAAATTCGTCATAAACTGGACGTTAATTTTTGGGCGGTTATTACAATACTTTCTTCACTTCTAGTGTTGCTCGAAAGTAAATAAAATTATATAAAAAAATATTTTTAAGAAAAAGCTTTTATTTGAAAAAACTACTAAAAAGTAAAAATTTTTTTTTTTAAATTCATACACCTGGAAACCAAAAGCTTTGGGGGAGGTCATATAGCGCTACTGCATAGTTATTTTGCTCAATTGACCGCCCCCAAAGCTTTTGGTTTCCAGGTGTATGAATTTTAAAACAAATATTTTTACTTTTTAGTAGTTTTTTCAAATAAAAGCTTTTTTTTTAAATATTTTTTTATATAATTTTATTTTTTACTTTTTAATCTACTTATTTTACAGACAGACAGACAAAACCCTTTATTTGCCACAGCCATCCACCCCTTCCCTCTCCCGCCTTCTCACCCTTCCCACTTCTTCTCACCCCTTCCCCTCTCCTTTCCCATCTCTTTCCACCCCTTCCCGCCCATGCCCCTCCCTTTCCCACCTCTCCCCACCACTTTCCCACCCCTTCCCATCCCTTCCCCACCTCTTCCCCACCCCCGTCACGTCGCCATATTGAATTTAGAATGACGTCACATTGTTTATCGTATTTTACTCGTTAAACCATTTAATTTGATACCCATATCAAGGGGGTTGTGACTAAAAAGCCAATCCGCCATCTTGGGACGTCCGCCATATTGGATTTAGATCGATAATGGCTATACTATGTTGCATTGTCACCGGACTTATACACGTGTGCCAACTTTCAAAGCTTAGAACTAGTTGAAATTCAGCTTGCAAGATTTGACCTAAACAAACATACATACAAACAGACATTGCAAGTTAAATAAAAGCTTTTAATAAAAAGTGTTGTACTTAGAATTTTATGCTTAATATAAGGAAGTGATATTTTCATTCCTGTTAGTCTAAAAGTAGCCCACTTTTGTCTAATTTATGTGTACCGAAAACGAAATGTTTAAATTCAAAAACAATAAAAAAATTGGGGGCGTACATTGACTCGTAGCCACCCGGTAATATTTTCTTCCTTTAGATTCTGAGGAGAATTTCTTGCAAATAAACTTAATTTAATGTCATAACAAATTCAATAAATGACCCTGACAAACTTATTTTTCACTTTATTCTGCCATTATGCAGTTGACAAATATTACACGTAAACTTTTACCAAATGTATTAGATTTTAACGATGCAATGTTCCTTGCAATAAACGAAATGGACTAAAAATACAATCATACGTTGACCTCAGTTAGCTGACGGCTTTTACCAGGACCATTACTATTTTATTGAGGTAATAAAAGCTCTTAGTCACAATTTATGTTAGACATATACAACACTTCACATTCTCACACCGCCTTTAAATGTTTACGAGTAAAATATTTGACAATTCTTATTACACTCAGGCATTGAGGATAGAGACGCTTATGTAAACCCAGCTTGGCCTTAATCTGAATATATGATCGTCCTTATTGTCCCTAACCGACTACCGGGAGAAACGCTTAAGTTCACCATTTAGGCCTATTCCTGCAGCACTGATTACTATAAGAAGAAAACAGAATATGTCGCAGGTAGGTTAGAAAGAGACCATATGAACGAGTTCTCAAACAAAACCAAAGTGAAATGTAAGAATATTAACTGTTCGCTTATGTTGTACGCCTTGATCACATTTGGGGACTTCATAAATATAACTCGTATCTATATGACCCGACCTAATGTAGCTACTGGTTTATGTCTCATAATTTCGATTTTAGATAGGATAAAATAAATTGCGGACAACTTCATTTTAATATAACACCGACTTATGATGAAAGGGGCGATACAAGTTTTATTTTTATTAAGTATAATATTAATGCACATATAAATATTTATGGCATTATTTTTTTAATTTATTTATTTAATTTTGACGAACCTCTTCTTTTTCGAAGAGTAGGGAACTTTTATTAACATTTAATACACAAGGGACCAGCTGCTTTACATTCCCTCCGAAGGATGGTATATCCACTACGTAATCCTCGCCTCGAAATTACATAGCTTATACCTATACGCTGCTATACAAACCCTAGAAGGTAGGACGAGATCGTCGTGTTTCTCCATATGGGGAATAATAATTGTTACACATTCTATAGGATACTCTTCGCAGTTTTTTTGTAAATAATGTTAATTTTTGGACAATTTTGTTGTGAAAAAAATATATGAAAAAAAAATATCCAACCTGACTAGGATTTGGATTGCAAAGCAAAAGTTTAGCCACTGGACCATCAGAGATCACTACAAAACTCAAAATTTCAATACAATCGGAACTTTCTCTCTTAAGTTATCGAGCTTACGAGAAACCTGACAGACGGACAGACGGACAAACGAATTTTAAAGGTTGTTCAGAATCCGTTCACACTTCGGTTTTGCGAAGAGTATAATAACTGAGTAAGCAGTAGTAATATATTAATATTAGGTGCAGCGCTCACAGAAGTGGCGATGGTGTGGCGATGACGTGGTTGTGGCGGGTGGCGAAGTATAATACCTACAGTATAAAAATATGAACGAGAGCTCACTGCAGTGATATGGTAGAAGTGTGGAGATCACGCCATTCCCGCGCCACGTATGGCACCTCTTTTATGACACTGCCACTCGCCAGTCGTGATCTTCAGCTAAACAATGCGGGATGATATTGAATTTAATGTGCGGTTTATCGACCTAATTGAATCAAAACCATGTTTGTATGACTATAATCGGCCCGAAATCCTATAGTTGAACATTCTTCTCTCATTCGTAAGTTAATTCCGGCTATATGGTTTCATTATATTTTTTTAAAGAGGGAATGCTTGATCCCCTACAAAGCAATATGGAAAATCACTATTTGTATCGTCAATATCTTCACCAGTTAGGGGCGTTACATCTGGTATGTTTAATTCACTTTGTTCTAGAGATTTTCCTAAATTACTTTCCTGAAATGCTCGTCCATCACTGTTGCGCCCATACTCTTCTACATCCGCAGTGAGAAATAAACCATCTGCATCTACGACGGCCAACAGAACTATAGAAAAACAACCTTTATTGTTGTAGAAAGTAGAACCTGTCTTTGGCTGGGTTTTTATCCTGATGTGTTTCTCATCAATACTACCTATACAATTAGGTAAATTTCATAGAGTGTGAAAGCTGTTAGCTGCTTCTAGCCACCTTTCTGTCGTAAGTGTTGGCATATATTGAGGATGTAGAATTTCCCATATCATATTAGATGCCTCATAAACAACGTTTCGAATTGTTGTGTGTTCTCTTAAAAAATAATAAGAAAGAGACTTAAAGGAACAACTCGTAGCAAAATATCTGTAACAAGGATATGTTTTATAGTTTTTATTTTTTTTTTTTTCAGCGAGTGACTGCAAATAAAGATGGAAAACATACGTGGGAGTTACACAAAGTATTTGAATAAAAAAGTAGCTTCGGGTTCATCAGCCAAGACTAAGAAACCATATTATCTAGCAGAAAATTTACAATTTTTGCAACCCTTCACTAAATCGCGAAAGCCACGAGGCAATCTTCAACAATTACCTGAGCCGAACTTGGGCAACAATGCAGACAATTCAAGAGATCCGAGTGATTCCGAAGTTGAACTAGAAGATGTTGGTACTAATCTTACGAATCAAAACTCGAATGAACATATTCCACAATCAACATCCTCACAAATTCAAAACGAGGCAAAAAAAAGGGAAAAAAAGAGTGGGGTTTCTATACAAGATGTGAAAACAACAGCTTTGAAAGTAGGAAGAAAAAAGTAGACGAAAGGGCTAAAAAACTAGTGAGGACCCAGATATGGCTTTCTTTGTAAGTCTGTTACCAAACATGAAAAAAATGAACGACAGACAAAAAAGTTTTTTCTCCAATTAGCCAACCTTCTTCAAGCTCTACAAATGAAAATTTATTTCCATCATACCATATACTGCAATCACAAACGTGTGAAGCAAGAAGAGAATTTAGCAGTAATAATAATAATAATAAATATTCATTAATGTCACCTGATACATCCTGCCCACAACATGTTACTGTTTACTCTCTGTATCAACCTACGGATGATCCATATGAATGAGTTTATTAATATTATATTTATCAGATATTCAGTTACATTTGTGTAAATTATGGAATAAAAAACTAGTTTTTTGTTTCCTTTTTTTTTTGAATTTTGTGTAAAGGTACCGAACACTACCTGCAGGTATGAATATGACAAAATAAGAGTAGTTTTCAGTGCTGGACCGGGCAAATGACTTTTTAAGAAAATGGGAAAGTCGAAGAAACTTTTCAAAAATAAAAAGAGAAAATAATGAAACATTTTCCAGTATATGACATCACTAATAAGAAAAACTTTGTTCTGTATTTATTTGCAGCTAGGGAAATAATTTAAAAACCCACCTAGAAGATGAGTGAGTTTTTAACTAGAAACCTTCATAGTTCATCGCCCACAGCATGTAGTGGCCTGTCAAAATTACGAAATTGTGTCAAAGTGTATGTTTCTTCAGGAACATACACTTTACAGGGCCTAACCAATTTCGCAATTTTGTTAGTTTAATTCCCTAAGCGCTGTGGACGACGAATGTGGAGCCCAAAGAGTTTGGCGGTAAGGCCCTCTTAGCCGCAGTTCAACACTGGTAGTTTTTATGGTACTTACCTAAGAGTAATTAACAGTCGCTTTTCGGCACCAACAGGAACTCTCCAGTTTGTGTATATTTTTTTAATTACATCTTTTAGCTTGTTTAATAACAAACTGAAACACTATTTAGACATTCAATAAAATGATTTAAACCTTGCTGGATATAAATTTACCTCTTTTATTGCATTAAAAGTGCCATATTTTTTGTTTTTTTTTTTAGCCACAACGTAACGTCTTGTAACGTCTTTGATTTTGCATATTAATTAGATTCACTAGAGTAAGAACGTCTTCATCTTCTGACGACTACACCGCTACTGGCCTGGTAACCATATCACCGCAGTGGGCGTTGAAGCCAGATGTGATGACCAGGCCACTACCACGCCATTACCACACCATACGCCACCGCCACTTCTAGATCTTTTACTCAATTTCAACTGGGATTATTATTATATTCCCATCCAGTCCGAATATATTATGTTGATTATCCACTACCACTTTCAATCTTTAGCAGCTTTCACAAAAATTAGTCACTTTATTGGCCCTTATTACAGGGGGTAGGCTTCAGACCATATCTCTTATTAGGCTATCTAACATAAGAGATCAACAAGAGATTCAGATTAACATAACGGATCCAATTAAAACTTCAGGGGTAAATAGAGCCTACCTTACATGTTCCATTTTTTGACAAAAACCAAGTCTTTGCGTCGCAACGACTCTAAAGAAATATATTGAGATGACAAAGCCACTAAGTACAACGGACCAAGATCTTCTTTTCCTTACAGTTAAAAAACCTCATAGGGTCGCAAACAAACAGACCTTATCTAAATGAGTAAAGCAGCTCCTATCTTTAGCTGGAATTGATATATCACAATTTAAGCCTCATTCCACGCTCCATTCTTCAACTTCAGCAGCACTAAGACAAGAAGTACCTTTGGAAACAATTTGTAGGAGAGCTGGTTGGTCAGAACGGACATCTACATTCGCAACATTTTACAATCGTCCACTGTTTGATAAGACTGACTTTGCCAAAGTCATTTTGGGCATATCTAATGCCATAGACTAACTACAAAATTATTTTTATTTTTTATTTATATTAATAATATTAGTTTTATTACTCAAAATTTTTGAGCTTTAGATTTTGTAAGAATCATCTATTTTTTGCATTTATTGGTTGGCTGGGACACCTTTCGAAATGAGTTTATTTTCCAAATATTGTTTTGTTTTTCCTCATGTAGCGTTCATTAGTCCGCAACACAAACTCTTTGAACAACTACATAGTGGATAATCAAGATAATATATTTGGACTGGACGCGAATATAATTGTACGATCAATCGAACTTACCTGAAGTGAAGTTCGATCGTAATTATATGAAGCGTCCAGTCCGAATATATTATCTTCCCTCCCTCCCTCCCGATGGAAACCCTAAATAATTTGCCAACGATTAATGAACGAATACTTTAAAAAATGAATAACCAGTCCCGCATGGCTGACATGAGCGGTTGCGGGTGGGAAAGGAGAGTTGGTAACGTTCTTGTTTTGATACCTTTAAACGGTGCACGGAGAGTAATCAGGGGCGTACTACATAGTAGATAATCAAGATAATATATTCGGGCTGGGCGCTTCATATAATTACGATCGAACTTCACTTCAGGTAAGTTCGTTTGATCGTACAATTTTATGGGTATAATTACAATTTGGCATGAATGAAAGTAATTCTTAGTTATAAAATAATTTCTGTAGGGCCTATATCACATCATACTAATGTAAGTATAAAACAAATTCAACGAAGGGAAGGTTGTCGAACTACCCATAATATGTTAACTATAAATATTGTTTTCTATACATTCTATATACAGTGCCAGACAGTTACCGTGACCAGTTTTTAAAAATATGTTTTCTTACAGTTAGCTAAAAATAGCAGATGGAATGAAAATACAGATGTACCCTCAGACTAGAATTTAGGCTAGAACTAAAACATGAGCCTTCTGCGGAGAAGACTGAATTCATAGTGGCTTCCGGATTCTTCAAACAACATAAATACTAAAATATATTAGGCGGACAATTAATATTATCCAAAGACTAGATTGATAAACTAGCGGCTAGATCCTGATAGGTCACTACTTGTGCCGACGCATATGGCACTAATGTAGGTAAACATTAGTAGATGGTAAATTATTTCTCTGTTAACTGAGTTAGGAAAGTGAGATGGTTTAGTCGCTTGTGTTTATTTTCTGAAAAAACTTGTATTAAAAATAAATTTACTTTGTCATCATCATAATATAAGAAGTTATTACAGTTTGTCAAGAAATTATATCAACCTTAAAATAACCACTAAATAATATGTTACCAGATTCTTAATAAATATTCTAAGAATTTTTTTAGGTTATAACTAGGTATTTAACAACCTTAATTATCGCTTTATAATTAAAATATAATAAACTCTTATTTTAAAATCGTCTTTTGTTTTTATGTATGGAAACTTTTGTTTAAAAATCAGTAAAATCATTCCTTTGCCATTGTATATAAAGTTACTTTAATTTTTCAAGAAATTATAATTGTAGCGACCGTTAATTTCCCTATATGAAGTAGGCTTAAAGCTTGTTCATAGTGCGCTACCGATCAACTGTCAAGGGCAGCTCGGTAGAAGTGTAGAATACGCGGGATAATGTACTACGTTCACGATATTTTTTCTCAATTGTTACCTCTGTTTTTCTTGTGTTCATTACACAAATTAATTAAAGTATGTTTGGGTGTAATTAGTGTTTTATTAATTATGCTCCTACATAAAAGAGGCGCCTAAGTGGGACCTTTCTAACAAAAATACTGTGTCAGTGTGCTCGTGTCGAGAGTTAGGTTAAAACTTTTGGCGGGACTAATGCAGGTTTTTGCGAAAGTGATCAAAATCCAGTGTTTTGGGCCAAGAAATCCAAGCAGTTGTAGTGCAAGAACTTCCACTTCTGTAAGGTAAAGGAGAGGATTGAAACTGTAAGTAGAGCTTTTAATAGTATCCGATTGCTACAAATTTTGAATAACTCACACGCCGTTGTGCATTCACTTCAGTAATTTCAAAGACATTACTCACAGATTTTGTGTTTATTTCGACTAGAAAGACATTCTACGTCGCCGGTTTTCACATATATTGTGCTATTCTCATAAAGAGTTGGTTTATTTCGGCTAGAAAGACATTCTACGTCGGCGGTTTCACATTTAAATAAACTTTATTGTGCTGTGCCTACCTACATGAAATTGTCGTGCTTCGTTCGAGTAAAATAGACATATTACATTGTTTTCATGAACATTTCGTGCTGTATTTTGACTAAGAACATTTCGTCGCTGGTTATCTACATGTTTAAATGAACTTTAGTCATGAACTCTCATGCATATTTCGTTTTTTGAAAAACATTCTAGGTACCTCAGATAAACAAATTCTGTGTGCTATCCACGAACATTTTGTGCGCGTTTCAAGTATTTGAACATTCAACAGACAATTTCGAGATTTCTTTCATTTTACTAGACTTTTAGTGTTTCTGCGGATTTGTATGCAGTCAAATTTGGAAGCGGATTTTCATGCAATCAAAATTCTACAAAATTTTGCGAATTAATGAGTTACAATCTCAGGAGTCAACGTAACGTTTGTAATACATCAATTTCTGTCGATTCATCAACTGTAACAATGCCTGACCCAATTGTAATGACGGAAGAACAATTGCAAAACCTATTAAAGGGCGTGACTCAAGCTTTGGTTACTAGTCAACAAGCACAAGCTTCAACTACTAGCGGCAACTTTTCGAAATGTGCTTCGCTGTTTGCCGGAAACAAAGATGAGGACGTCGAAGCCTTTATTAGCGCTATTAATGTTTACAGAGACTGTGTAAATATTACAGAGGAAAATGCAATCAAGGGATTGCCGATGTTGCTTGACCACAATGCTGCAACCTGGTGGCGAGGAATCAAATCTACAATTTCCACTTGGGATGAAGCAGTAAGGCATTACGACATTCATTCGGTTGCAATAAACCACCGCACAAGATTTTTAAGGAATTATTCTCCAAGAAAGAAGGCGATAAAGAACCAACAGATCTTTTTGTAAATTCTGCTCGTGCTCTTTTAGCTCGCTTACCGAAAACTCCAGAATTGCACGCAACGCATCAGACGGACATGATTTACGGACTTTTAAACCGAAGAATTCGATTTAGGCGACCTAGAGAACTAATTGAGAAGGCCAGATCTATCGAGGATTGTTTTACCGAGAGCAAGTCAACGCTACCTACTACATTGAAACAGAGTAGTGCAAATGATGACAAAATTTTGACTATCTTCAGACAGAATGCCGCAAGTATGCTGCTAATCAAGGAAAAGTTAGTCAACCGAATGTCAGACAGAACTCCCCTACCACTTCTGCTGGTATTAGTTGTTTTGGATGTGGAACGCCAGGTTACATACGTTCCCAGTGCCCCAATTGTCGTACTCAGAGTACTTCCAGCACGAAACCTCAAGGCACCAACAATATTGGCTCTACTACGACATACGCCTCGAGTATCGATATTTTCTTCACTGAAATTAACCCAGTTTCTACAATGTCTAAACCACTGGTACATGCTAGAAACAGCATCGAAGGACACGTTCTTTACGCACATTTCTGTGAATCCAATTTACCTTACAAAGAAGAGCTTCTACAGATGGTCCTAGCGGATGGACATCTACGACGAGTAGTGGCGCGAATTTTCGAAACTCAGTAATCTTACAAGGAAAAAGTATACCAACTACATTCATAGCAGTGCCTGAGCATTTAGACAGCAAAACCCTCCTAGGAATCGATTTCATTACGAGTGGACAAATGGTTTTGAACATACCCAAGGGTCAATGGTTTTTTGACGGAAACCCCTCAGTTGCTTTTGAATTTTTCAAGGAGCCTACTAATACAGCCCCACGTTGTCCTATAGTTAGTGCTTACCAAACCGAATTTCAGCTCACAGAAAATGACGGCAAAAACCTAACTATAAGTCAGAAGGCCCAGTTAGAACAACTACTACAGTCATATAAAACAGTTTTTGAGAAAAGCAAAGAGCTTACTCCTTACGCGGATTATACAATCAAGTTAACGGATGAGACTCTCATTTTTCAACCTCCGTATCGACTTGCCCCTGCGCAGAAAGAAATTTTTCCTCAGGAACTTGACAAATTACTCGAAGATGGAATCATCGAAGAATGTGAAACAGCCTATGCTGCTCCTGTCGTTCTAGTGTCAAAGGCGGACGGCACTCCGCGTCTTTGCGTAGATTACCGACGTCTTAATGCTGTAACGATTCCCGTGCAGTATCCATTGCCTAAAGTGGATGTTTACTTCATTCTACGTCCAATTCTGCTTACATAACTACTCTGGATTTAAAAAGCGGTTATCATCAGATCCCAGTTGCCAAGGAGGATCAGGATAAAACTTCGTTTATCATTTCTTTCGGTACCTATCGGTACAAAGCAATTCCCTTCGGACTGCGAACAGCGCCGGCGACCTTTCAACGTCTCGCTGACCGTTTCCGCTCTGGATTATCACACATCTCCATGTTGGCTTACTTAGACGATTTAATTATCATGTCGCCCAATTTTGAAACTCATCTTAATGACTTAAATGACGTATTCAATAGACTGAACATGTTTAAACCTCGAGTTAACCGCAAAAAGTGTACCTTTTCCACAAACCGAGTGAAGTATCTCGGACGCGTTATCAGCAAGGAAGGATTCCAAACTTGTCCAGCCAAAATATCTACAATAGTGGATATGCGTGCGCCACAAAATGTAAGACAAGTTCTTAGCTTTCTGCAGACCTGTTCATGGTTCAGGAGGTTTGTCCCGAATTTTGCAGACAAACCTAACCAGAAAAACTGCCAAATGGGAATGGGGACCTTTACTCCAAGGGGAGGGAGCAGACGAGAAACTAATCGAATACGCAAGTTGTTTACTGACGCTTGCACAGAGAAACTACCACACGACGGAACATGAAGCCATCTGGCTTACTTCAGATCCCCGTGCAAGCACAAAGATTTGAAGTCATTGCAATTGACCTTTTTGGACATCTTCCAGAGACTCCTACGGGAGAGCGATGGATTTTGGCCATCGAAGATACATCTACTCGCTGAACAGAAGTGTTTCCACTTAAAGTAGCCACAGCCGAAGCTGTGCCAAATGCCTAATTGATAAAACCATACTTCGAAAAGTTATCAGCGATAATGGAAGCCAATTTGTTAGCGGAGTCATACAACATGTAGCCCAAGCTCTGGGGTTCACCCAAAGTCTTATCCCTGCTTACCATCCTGCCGCCAATCCGGTGGAACGTAAGAACCGAGATAAGAAAACGCGACTTGCCATCCTCACGGCAGATGACCACACTAGCTGGAAGGACAAAATCTCCTCGGTGCGATTTGCCATGAACACATCCGTGTGCCAGTCTACAAGATTCACTCCAGCCCACCTAACTTTCGGTAGAGAGTTACGCACCCCCGATGATACGCGAAGAGACTTCAGAGCCATCATCGATTACTCCTTATCTGCGTACCACGGCGAATACTCTGAGTCAGGCCCGAGAAACTCACGAACGCCAACAAGATAGCTGAAAAATAAATGCTGACAGCAAACGCTGTGATGTGACCTACAAAGTATCAGACCCCGTACTTGTCAATACTCACGTGCTAAGCAAAGCCAAAGCTGGAATCACTTCCAAGTTTGTACCACGTAGAGATGGCCCCTACCAGGTCTCTAGAATTGTGAGCCCTACCTCCTACGAAATGAAGGATCCAACAAATCTCACAGTACCTCTCGGCACCTATTATGTGTCGGCATTGACCAAATATGTGCCGCCTATCCAGGACACCACGAAACCGGTTCCAGTTCACCCCATACATCGTAGGGGACGCCCTCGACGACAGTTGTCTCAGCAACCTGCTTCAGCAGCGTCTATTCCAGGCCCACCTCCGGATCCAGGTTTCAGGTCCTCAACTACGCCTAGTCAACGCCCCAGGCCTTTACCGGAAGCTCCTCGTCCGCAGTGCAACAGTGACGTGCCGCGCCGTTCTTCACGAGTGCGCCGTGCCAAAAGTGTCGCGGACGTTTGACCCCCTTCCTTCGTTTTGTGTCACACCCGGGACGGTAGTGTGATCCAAAGGGGGAGTGTGTAGCGACCCCCTATTTAATTTCCCTATGTGAAGTAGGCTTAACGCTTGTCCATAGTACTACGTTCATGATATGCTTTCTCAATTATTACCGCTTTTTTCCTTGTGTTCATTACACTAATTAATTAAAGTATGTTTGGGTGTAATTAGTGTTTTATTAATTATCATCCTTCATAACAGCCTTTAAATAATCACCAAACAATTAAATATGTTACATAATTTTTAGTAAATAGTTTTATGAATATTTTTTAACCTGTGGCTACTACACCACCAGTAGGGTATTTAACAACTATAATTATTGGTTTATAATTAAAATAGCTATTAACCTAACCTAACCTAACAGAATTTTGAGGTTTAGTCGCGAGTGTTAGAAAACAGCTGTTCGACATGCTGCTAGCAAGCGGTTGAACTTGCGCCATGAGCGCGTCGGACACAATTAGTGATCTATCAGGAGTTAGTCGCTAATGGTCGATGATACCACTGGGAAGTAGAATGCATTATCAAATCTTATAGTAGAGTAAAATCTGGAAGTAAAGTCGCTTAGTTTTCGAGAAAAAAAAACCGGCGTAGAACCAATCCAGTGGGATTCTTTAGTAAGATAATCGTGTACACGAAATCATTTTTTACGACATTTTTTGGTGGTCGAGAACTTTTTTATTTCGGAAAAACTCAAAAAACTAGATTTTTAATGAAATATGTTTTTTAACGTCTCCACCGCTATATCTCTGAAAATATTTGTGCTATCAAGCTATTTTTTTTCTAGATTAAAGTAGACACAATAGCGCTTCGAACAACGTCCCACGTGAACCTGATTTATTTTTTTTTAAGTTGGTAAAATAATAGGAAACTCAAACTTGTTATTTTCAGTAGCGTAATTTTAGGCAATCGAGAAAAAAAAATATTTATGAAAATTTGTATATACATGCTGCGTACAAATTGAAGCCAATAGTTGAAAAAAGTTTTTAGAATAAAAATTTTTCAAGTCCCGTTGATAGTATTGAGTCAGCGATTTTTTTTAACGGGCCAAAGTCATATTCTTGCGCGCTCGGCTGTAGCAAGCCTGCCGACTGCAACGATCTGACGGTTCCGGTCGGGGTGTATGTGGTAGTTTAACTTATATCAATAGGTACAAAACCAGTAGTGATCAAAAGATCTAGGGGATCAATATTATTGTTCAATATTTCATATATTGTACAGTAGTATTGATTATATATATATGTTGTTAATATTAAGAAATTGTACAAAAAATATTAAATAGTCTCCTTTCAATAATAAAAAGACGTAGGTAGATATATATACCTACCTAATCTATAAATATCAAACAATGTTATTAACTACCCATCTAATTAATAAGTTTATTAGATATTTTTAAATGAATGAAAGTAAAAACGTACGCATAAAATGAGTTTTATTGTTGAAATAAATTTGGTATTTGGATAGATAAATATGTAGTATGTAGTTTATGTAGACCCTACATTAATAGCATTCTAATTCGTTCATATCTGCCTCGAAATCTTTAATAATGTTGTTACAGGAATGACATTTGCACTCCTTGCAACATTTTAGGCCTCCCTTAAAAGAAGCACATTTTCGATTGTTACAATTTTTATCCGAACAATGAATACTTAATGATTTTTGACAACCGCCACTTCTACGCGACTAGTCTGACCAACCCTGCATACTACAGTACCTAGAGGTAAAAAATATGCAAAACTTCGGAAAAATGTCATATTGAACGGATTTCGTTCATTTTTGGCAGCATAATAGTAAATGCTTCACAGAAAAGTTTCTATATTGTGCGGAGGCTTGCTAATTTATAGGGGGTGGATGCCACTCCCTCAGGATGTGGCACTTAAAAAATATACATATTTATTGGCGCTGAAGTAGAATCAAATTTTAAGAAGAAAAGGTTCTATGCAATTTTTCACATAAATTGATAGTTTTTAAGTTATAACGACTTCAAAATTGCGATTTCAGCTAAAAAAGAAAGGTATTTCCAAACGGCTTTCGTCAAGTATCTCGAAAAGTATTACTTTATCGAAAAAATGTTGCAGATCAATTACAGAAAGTACAAACTGGGAATTAATTATATTTTTTGTTTATTGATGTAGGATTAATAATTTCGGAGATATTTAAGTATACATTTGGCATCCAAGTGTTCATAAGATAATTATTTAGAGTGAGAGTTAAATATCGCAGAAACTGTGACACCTACGTCAAGGGTGCTAATAGGTAGAATAATATGTTATTAATTAAGCATTCAATTTGTTTCTGTAGCATAAAAAACAAAGAAGTTATGACCGAAACAATTTGCGTCTACACATTTTTTTAATAACAACGTCGTCATTTTGTTACTGTAATTAACCAGTAATTAAAAAAAGGAATTTCAAACACTGTTCCTCATTAATATATAGCATGACGTAGATGCTCAAATTTTTTGGTTTGTATACAGCACTTGCTTTAGAAAAAAATACTGTTTAAACTATAAAGGTATTTTCGATGAAACGTATTTTTTTCCTCTTCCAAATATATCAATAAATATTAGTTTTATTGAAAAATGGGTAGATACCAAAAATAAAGCTCATACACTGATAATGAATTTCGTTTGTTAATTTATTTACATAGATTTAATAGTTTCGGAGATATGAAAGTTTACAAATTGCATCCGAACGTTTATAAGACGAAAAATGCAGTTTAAATGTTAAATATTTCAGAAATTGTGACACCTACGTCATGCATGCTAAGAAATGAAATTAAAGACAATTAATTGCGATTTCAAATTATTTTTTACCCCTTCCTGTAGCATAAGAAATAAAGAAGTTATGACGGAAAAATGTGCGTATTTATACTTTTTTTATATAAAAAGGTCGCCATTTTGTTAATATAATTAGCCAGTAATTTAGAAAAATTATCTCAAATACAGTTTTTCGTTAAGATGTAGCATTACCTAGATGCTCAATTTTTTTTTGCTCATTTAAAGCACTTGCTTTAGAAAAAAGTGCATTTTAAACTTTAAATTTAATTTCGGAACACTACCAAATATAAACTTAAATATCTCCAAAATTATCAATAAACAAAAATATAATTAATTCCCTGTTTGTACTTTCTGTAATTAGTCTGTAACATTTTTTCGATAAAGTAATACTTTTCGAGAAACTTGACGAAAGCCGTTTGGAAATACCTTTTTTTAAGCTAAAATCGCAATTTTGAAGTCGTTATAACTTGAAAACTATCAATTTATGTGAAAAATTTCATAGAACCTTTTCTTCTTAAAATTTGATTCTATTTCAGCTCCAATAAACATATATATTTTTTAAGTGCCACCCCCTGAGAGGGGGTGGAATCCACCCCCTATAAATTAGCACAATATAGAAACTTTTATGTGGAGCATTTACTATTATACTGCCAAAAATGAACGAAATCCGTTCAATATGACATTATTCCGAAGTTAAAACCTCTAGTTACTGTAACTAGCATGCGAGGTGTATTAAATTGCGTCCCAATTTCGCATTTAGCGCTGATAAAAAAAATCGCTGTTGCCAAACGGTACACTTTAGGAAAAAATATATTATTTCAAAAACTTTTGTGATTATTAGGCTTTATTTTCTTCGCTGCATGTATGTAAATATTTTCAAAAATAAAAAAGTTTATCGATTGGTGAAGATTTCAATACATAAAATATATATTTTTAGTTTATCTGATTTTTAGAGAAATGAAAGTGCGAATTTTACCCAAACCGTTTATATTGGTAAAAGCGCTACAGTGTGACCTTTAATTTGATACAAAACAAATTTCGGTACCTTTAATAGTCTTAAAGATATGGCGGTGGAAACAAAAAAAAACAATTTTCTTTAAAAATACATTTTTGTCACTTTTTATTGATTTAAAAAGTTCGAGACCACAAAAAAATGTCGTAAAATATGATTTCATATGCCCTGTGACATACTCAAAGGAACCTAACATGTTTGACCTGGTTCTACGCCAAAAAAAAAAAAAACGACACGATAGACTTACGAAATCGCTGCTCTATTATTCGTTTTATTCCATTTTATATTTCATGATCAGGTTTTGCAGATGATATCACTTTAGTTGCAGCAAATGAGTATAAGCTTAAAGACGTGTTCGACAATCTTCAAATACTGAATACGCTTCAGAAGTAATTTATAAAATATCAAAACCAAATTATGATTGCAAATGAAAACTGTTCAAATGCGTTAGCGAATTCATTAAGAAAGACGCTCTTCAAAACGATTTACATGAATTGTATTCTTTCACGCCCTATCGCCTTCTGTTCGCAGTAACCGGACAGAGAAAAATATGTAACGGTTAAGTTTAGCAATAGAAAACAGATGATACATGGCGAAATCTTGGTTGTGAGGCCGCCGACCACATGTCATACAGCTAGGGAAGGCCAACGAATTTTGCATGAGCCACAAAACATTTATCAAAATAATATTGAAGAGTTGCATAGTTTTACAGGTCTGTTAATTTATATAGAAGAGTATCCCACATTTCAGAGATTTTAACCAACCAAACAAGCATGATGTAACGTTTTTGACAATAACTAAAGCTTATAATAAAAAATTATGAATAATTTTTACTGGGCTGGAGAAGCTATGTTTCATTGATATCATTCGAATAAAATGTACATTTGTGAGATATAATACATTAAAAGCTGGTATAGTCAAAATCTCCTTAAGAAGTGGCACATATTATCTAAGTGGCCTCGACTGGGTCCGGCTAGCCAAGATCAAAAGCCAAGAAATCAATAGAGAACTGGACTCGTTCCCAGTTTTGTGACTTCTGGGCCTCCTACCCAGGACTCCGGCAAGCGAAGCTCCTTGTCTTATGGTCCTTGCCGAAGCGAGCAGAACAAATCCTGGGACTAAGCAGGAAACAGGTCAGAATAGTGGTAGGTCTTTTGACTAGACACGGCTCTTTCAGAAAATACCTGTACACTATATAGGGGTGGTTAACAACCCCGACTGCAGGTTCTGTGGGGACGAGGAGGAAACTTCCATCCACGTTCTAACGTCTTGTGAACTTGAGGCACAAACACTTCGGCATTGGTTATCCGGTGCTGAAAGAAATAAAGAATTCCCCCATAGGAAGAATGTTGGCCTTTGGGCTAGAATCCGGCCTCAATGGGGAAATTCCCTGTTCAAATTCAGTGGTCGGTTTACAACAGACACATAATGACATATATTTTTTTCAATTTCATTAGGTCCTCCGTTTTTGAGATACTCGCGGTTAAAGTGAGGGCTCCATCGTATATTAGATAATAGAATTCTGTACAAGCAAACAGTAACATTTACACACTGTCCACAGAGGCAACTTATGGAACGTCACATTTGGTTTTACACAAAAACATACTGTGCTAGTATATGCATTTGAGGGTGATGTAACAAGTTTTGCTGATGACACCGTAACATTTTATAGTGCTTCGAACTGGAACGTTTTAAGACGAACAGTAAAAAATGATCTCCCCAAAATTTTTGCGTGGTTCAATGATCACCCGCTGACAGTTAACTATAACAAGACTTGTTACGTTCTCTTCTCAGCCTACTGCAAGCACTTACCACTTTATGACAAAATATTATGACACAATATATATATTACTTCCACATCCAGTGGAAGTATAGTAACGACAAAAAAATTTTTAAAAATTTTTATTTTTCAAATAGGCTTAGAATGTCATGAAACGTCGAGATTTCAAGTTTGAGTGAAAAAAAAATTTCTGTCTGTCGGTCTGTCTGTCGGTCTGTCGGTCTGTCGGTCTGTAACTTTTTTTGTGCGCACGTTTACTCTGGAACCGTTTGAGATATTGACTTGAAATTTGGTACACATATGTACTTTAACGAGATCTAGAACTAGATTATATTTTCATCTTGTTCCGTCGAAGGGTTGGGGGGTAAATTGGGGTAAATTTGGGGAAAATAGGTAAATCAAGCAGGTAAGAGTCCATAAAATTGGTATTTAGTATATACAAGAGAAGCTAAGATCTCAAAAAAAATTTTGGCATTGGCCACCCCCATTACCACCCCCACCCCATTATTAAAGGGGATGAAAAAAAAATGTGATTTAGTGTGTGTGTACAAGAACCAGGAACCTCAAAATATTTTTTACTTTATCAACCCCCCCCACTCCCACCCCCTGTCACCACCCCCACCCCACTACCGATGTGGGGTATCGTTTTATGGGTTTTTGGGTTAGAAGATTTCAAATATTATATTATTAAAGTTCCATAAACAATTATTTCCAGACACAAAATTTTTTCGTTGTGTGACTTGGATAGAAAATCCGGATGTGGAAGTAGTGATTCCTTGGGCAGCGGTTTTAGTAATATGAAATGGGATATCCATATAAATTATGTAGTAAAAATCTAAGAACAATGCCTTATAAATTTTAGCAGCTATCCCAGCTACTGCATATTCAACAGATGAAGACTCTCTATTATGTTCTTGTAGAATCCCACCTAAACTACGGACTTGTTGCTTGAGGATAGGCTACAAGTACCCAATTAAAAAGTATGCAAATAACATAAAAACAAATTTTAAAAATAATTTACAAAAAACACTGGGCGTACCTTCCTGTACTTTATTTGCAGACATGAAACTCTTCGATATGCCTCATCTATTTTGTTTTTCAATTTTAATGAGACAACATAAAAACAAGCAAGAACTAATAAATATTGAAGACCAATAACTCCTGTTTTGTACCTAAAATGTAGAAAGCATTGGCTCAAAGTTGTTTTACTTACCTGTCAGTTTCTCTCTACTACCACCTTTTATCTCCTAGGGGTGTCAGGGAAACACGATCTAATTTTTTTTCGCATCAAAATACTTCAGAAAAGTTAGATGAGAACCTTAAGACAAGACCCTTTTTTTTGACTTTTTTAGGGGATAAAAGAGGTGGTAGAGGAGAACTCACACGATAGAAATTTTTTTGTCCAAATCTGTGTTCAGCGGATCAAAACAGTTCAGAAAAGTTAGATCAGAACTTTAGGAGAAAAAAGACTTTTTTTGCCTTTTCTAGCGGATGGTAGATGAAAACTGACACGATAGAATTTTTTTTTTAATTCAAAATTGGCTTCAGCGCATAAAAATACTTCAGAAAATTTAGATGAGAACCCTAGGACAAGACCTTTTTTTGTAGACCTGTGTTATTTAATATTTGAAAAATGTAATTTTAAGTAATTCGAAAACCAGAAATCAAAATGTTGTTAAATTTTTGATATAGGGTTTCTAGAACATCCTGATCGATAATATTGCATTCTTTTTTTTTTAAATAAAAATCACGACAATATCTGAAATAAGTTTTATTTTACTTAAAAAAGATATAGATCTGATCCAAATTTGATTGACTAATAACTAAGCTACGAAGATGTTACCGTGAAAACCATACCATATGTACTTTACCGTCTGTATACTATGTTTCTCAGATTCGAACAAACTTTACGTTAGGTTATGTACCTTTAATACGACTATTATGAAACGGGTAAAAGTTACAGTAGGGCGTTGCCGACAGCGAATACTTACTTGAAAAATAAAGATGCAAAATATTGGATATGAACTTAATCTCAGTGGCATCACGTAAAACTGAATGGAACTGTATTCGAGCAATATTTTAATCAAAGAGGTACTCGCAGTAGGCCACTTATACTCATTATTATTTTAATTGTACTACACTAAGGTTTACTCGTGTAGGTTTTAGCACTTGCATTTTTATCTTAGCAAAGTATTAATTTATGTTACTGTGCAATTTAACACGAGAAACTGAAATATCAAAAAAAAAATTTTACTTCCCTCACTTACCTAAGGAAAATATTTAAGTTTTTTTTATTTTAAACATTTCTAAAAAAAAAAACATAAGTTAAAATATGTTAAAGTGTTGAAGTATATTTAATAAGACTTAGGAAACAAGTGAGAATTGCAGTGGGGCGTTGTCGATTCGAATATCTATTTCTACAATAAAAATAAAAAATACGGGCTATATACTTAAATTTCAGTGGCAACATGTACAATATGATTGAGCCGTACTCGAGCAAAATATTAATCAAATAGGTATTCGCAGTCTTCCACGCTAGATTGCAAATTCTACTTTTTGAGTTGAACATATAATATTCTACATTTATTGTTTCAACTGAAGAATTATTATACTTACTGAACATTTCCAATCCATTGTTTTCACTGAACAAGTATTGTTTGTAAAGAACATATTTTATTTCAGTAAACATATATTATTTAAATAAACACCTATTATTTTAAAGGGGGCCTAACGCGGGACACCAGGGACCAGGGCAATGAAGGCAATGCAGAAGTAGATAATCTGGCCATAGAAGGCGCAAAAATAGCCTTGATGGGACCCGAATCAACCTGCGGGACATCAGATAATACCTCAAGAGGAATGGAAAAGGAACTATTGAGTCAGAAACATAACTTGTATTGGACCGGAGCGCCCGGGATGAGACAGTCACGTATATGTTCATCACTGGCGGGCCATCCAAGACATAGACCAACGAATTGCTAAAGCTGAGCAGAAAACAGATGATGTGCAATGGGAATCCTAACATTGCACACTGAATAGACACCTAACCAACAAGGACAATCCAGAATGCAGTATGTGTGGTGAGGATGAGGAAACTCCTCTCCGTATACTATGTGAATGCCTTGGTGTCTGGGAGGCTTTCATACTTCGGGGGACCAATCGTGATCCCGGAAGAAATAACCAGAGCTCCTATCGACCTTACACTCGCCTGGGACGGGACTAATGGGATAACGAGACTATGGAGTACAATAAGCTTAAGCTTCAGTACGGCGGGGTTCTGACAACGCAACCCATAAGGAGAAGAAAAAAAACGTTTTACTCTTCACCTGTTATTTTTACTTGATTGATTGATTTACCAGCGTGCGGTAGGCATTGCTGCCACTTCAAGGGTTATACAGCTGGGCCTGCTACGTCCACGTTGGTTTGGACTAAGGTTATACTTGTTGCCAGCAGCGAGAGCCACATGGTGCATGGTAAAGGAATATAAGATGGGAGGTGTAGCTATTTGTGAGATGCGTTACCACATTGTGTCGTGAGGGAGCGTTTAAGCTCCCTTTCTTGTGTTTTTGGGTCTGGGTATCTGCCTCTTCTGAATCTTCGTGTGAAATATGTGTTGTGTCTTGATATGGAGTGTTTATTACTGTTTATGCTCCTCTCTTTGTATTTCTGCTTCTTCGAATCTTCTTTTTCTGAGTCTTCCGATTCCTCAATTTCCGATGCTGGGTTGGGTTTGGGTCACGCTTGTTGTCAGCAGCGAGAGCCACATGACGCATGTTTTTTTATTTTTCCCCTCGCTTTTCTTTCCCAATTTGTTTATGATCCTCTCGATTGTTGTTTTCCACGTGTAACATGGTCTCCCTATTTTTAGTTTGCTACTGTTCAGTGTTAGCGTTTTCTTTAGTAGGTTTTCTGCCGTCCTTTTTGCTTTATCCTTCTTGATCCTTTTCCTTATCTGTCTACTTACCAGGATATGGTCTATTTGTGCGATTGAGCTTCCATTACTCCAGGTGTCAATGCATGTTTGACTCTTGCTCCATGTATTTCTTATTGTTAAGTCAAACATGTGTGCTAGGTTTTTCAGCGCGTTTCCATTTTCATTAGGCCATGTGTGGAGTATATGTGCATTGAAGCCTCCAGGTGCACGACTTCACTGCACTATATATATATATATATATTTATACTATGATTTACTGCGTTAGAGGGAAGCACTATGGAAAGTTTTGGTTTGTGTACCTAATTACTAACTAATATTTCTTATCAAACTGAAAATATTCCGAAGTATAAATTGTTTTACAAACACACACTTATACAAACTTAAATATAACTTCTATACGTTGTCACTTTGTATTTAACTTTTACAAGCTTTTATGGGTATCCATTGGTGACAGAACACTATAAGTCATCTCCCTGCCTACCAGGATATGATTTATTTATTGAGTTGAGTTTCCGCTGCTCTAGATATCAAGATTGCTCTTTTCTGTGTGTATTTTCTTGGAAACCATTTACCTACATAGAGGTGCCATAAGAATTCAGTCTTGACGCTACACACCGACAGAGCCTCATTGATTATTTCTGATCTAATCCAAATTAAACTCGTTTGAATATTTTTAGCAATTATGAGAACCTCACCTGAAAGATATACTATATTTTAAGAGTAGTGCGCCACTGATCATTACGTGTTCAATTTTGATTAAATTTGTTTGAATATTTTTAGTGATTATGAAAAAACACACTTGAAGGAACACACAGGAAATCTACATAATCACACTTTAATAGCGATGCATTACTGATCATTTCGGGTTATTATTATCACCATTATTATATCGTGCGTAATTCTCTTGATTGGTTGAAAGAAATTCGGTATTGGCTATTAATTATTATTTGTATTATTGACCTAATAGTACGTCTCTGGTCTACTCAATAGTTTGGTTTGTATATTTTTGCTGAAAGAAAAATATTTAGTGCCTTGATTTTAATTTATTGTCTAGGAACTATCAAGCATTTAAAGCATATAGGTATAAATTTAAGTAAAGTGGTATAGTTGAGTGTAAACTTATCTTAGCCATAGCCTGCTGTGCTGATTGATTTATGGAGGGTCTCGGGTTATTCTCCACGTTTCACTTATGCACTGAGATATTCTAATCACCCACATTAATTAAATATTAGCTATATAGCTTAACTGTTGAAATGTTATTTTATATCACTTTGCGTAGAATTTTTCACTTATCACATCAGCGTAATTTCGTCCTGTTGGGCAGGCTTTTGATCGGGATGTAAGGCAAATTACTGGAACCGATCTTAAAAGCGTCCGATATCTTTGAGACCACTACACGAACCTTTTCACCTGTTATTTTTACTGAACATTTATTATTTTATTGGGCACCTGTTATGTTACTAAGTATTAAGATTGTTACCAACCGTTTCTTATTTTCATTGTTCATTTGTTATAGCCTTACTGAACCTTTATTATTATTACATACTACACATTTAAATAGAATACTGTACATTCAATGACTACTAGCTTAAATTATCAACCAAGAAATCATCTCGACAAAAATATGGTCAAAGTATGTTGGAAATAATAGATTTCTCAAGCATTTTAATAATTGGGTGTTGTTACGCCTAAATAAATGGCTATAAAATTAATGTCAGAAATAATAATATAAAACCGCTGCCCAAGGAATCACTACTTCCACATCCAGATTCTCTTCACTCACAACGAAAAAACTTTGTATGTGAAAATAATTGTTCATGGAACTTTAATAATATAATATTTGAAATCCTCTACCCCAAAAACCCATAAAACGATACCCCACATCGGTAGTGGGGTGGGGGTGGTGATAGGGGGGTGGTAGTGGGGGGGTGGATGAAGTAAAAAAATATTTTGAGGTTTCTGGTTCCTGTACATACACTAAATCACAATTTTTTTTCATCCCCTTTAATAAGGAGATGGGGGTGGTAATGGGGGTGGCTAATGCCAAAAAATTTTTTGAGACCTTAGCTTCTCTTGTATATACTATATACCAATTTCATGGACTCTTACCTGCTTAATTTACCCATTTACCCCAAATTTACCCCAATTTACCCCCCAACCCTTCGACGGAACAAGATGAAAATATAATCTAGTTCTAGAACTCGTTAAAGTACATATGTGTACCAAATTTCAAGTCAATATCTTATACGGTTCCAGAGTAAACGTGCGCACAAAAAAAAGTTACAGACAGACCGACAGACCGACAGACCGACAGACAGACAGACAGAAATTTTTTTTTCGCTCAAACTTAAAATCTCGACGTTTCATGATATTTTAAGCCTATTTGGACAATAAAAATTTTTAAAAATTTTTTTGTCGTTACTATACTTCCACTGGACGTGGAAGTAATAGAGGTATTAAAAAATAATACACTGTACTTAAATTCTGAAAGTTTGCAATGTGGGCTAGACACAAGTTTTAGAAGTACAACTACTTTTGTTTAAGCGAAACTACAATGACTGAAAACATTTTAAATTGTTATATTCAGATTAACTTCTTGTTACATTTTATGTAATCAATACAATTGAAAGTAACATAATTAAAAATATGGAATTTGAATTAAAAATAGTTTTTTTCATATTAAAACAAGCTAAAAACGCAGATACTCTTACTGAGCTTTTTATATAATTGTTACAAATATATATTAGTAAAATGTATAAACAAAAAATAATATTATAGAGATAACATTTCGCAAGATTTCTATTCAAGGAAAAGCGACAAAAATGAAGAAAATATATATTTTTTAAATTAAATGATTAATAACTTTCTTATTTACTGATTGTTCTTCAAAAACAATGGGGTTCTTCCTCTAGCTAACATTAACTTACTTTCCAAATTTCAATACAATCGGACTGCTCTTTCTTAAGTTATCGTGCTTACAAGAAACGTGACGGACGGACGGACGGACAGACGGACAGACGGACAGACCGACAAACGGACAGACGGACATTTTGAAAGTTGTTCAGAATTCGTTCACTAATACAATGATATGAAAAAAATTTTTTTTATCTATTTAACGTCGGCCTATTTCCGCTACCAGGGCCTATCACCGACGCCAGGAGACGAGCTACCCCCAACCTGGAAATTTTGCCGAACCTCTTCCCTTAAGAAGAGTAGGGATCTTTTACTTGCCTAACATTTAATAGACAAGGGACCGCCTGCTTTACATCCCCTCCGAAGGATAGTATATCCACTACGTAATTCTCTTCTGAAATTACGTAGCTTCCTCGTATACACTGAAATACAAGCCGCTAGAAGGTGGGACGAGAACGCTGTATTTCCCAAGATGGGTCACCCATCCAAGTACTAACCGCGCTCGACGTTGCTTTAACGGAATATCGACTGATATTCACATGCTCGCCCCTAATTTTAAAAAGTTATAAATAATATTTTACGTTGTGATTTTTTTTTTAAATTGTAAGAAGTTGTCTTTCATCATTATATTTTGCAAATTTTACATTTTTCCTAAAAGTTTTAATTGAATACTGGTTATTTCTTCATGTTTATTGTTGGATTTTGTGCTTAAAGATTTAGCGGTATTTATTAAAAAAAAAAATGTATCATTGAATATATACGGTGGTAGAAATCACTACTACAAAATTAGGTCACGTAAACTTATTTAGGGGCATTATAGACATAAGGGATGAACTTGAGTATTTTTTTTACGAGATAAAGTTCGGATTGATAATAATACTAATTGGATGTATTAAATCATTGATAATAATTATAATTTTTTGAGTGTGATTGGATATTAAGTTTAAGGAGTTCTCATTTCTTCTCAATGCCTCAGTTCATTAATTTGAAGGCATGAATAAAGAATGAGTTTTTTCTTTCGCTCCTGTGCAAATTTCTTTAGGAGAAAAAAATAAAATGATAATATAATAATATGGTGAGAAACTACTAATAGTATAACTATGTGAAGTTCATTACTTATTTTGAGAGTAAATCGTTTTAATAACATTAAACCTATTTTTTTCTGTGATTTTTGTACTTTGAGTAATATTTTTATGCATCAGTTCAAATGCTCATGCTACGTTTTAGAAAAACCAGGCACCTATTTTTACTTCCACATCCAGTGGAAGTATAGTAACGACAAAAAATTTTTTAAAAATTTTTATTGTTCAAGTAGGCTTAGAATGTCATGAAACGTCGAGATTTCAAGTTTGAGCGAAAAAAAAAAATTTATGTCTGTCGGTCTGTCTGTCTGTCGGTCTGTCTGTCTGTAACTTTTTTTTTGTGCGCACGTTTACTCTGGAACCGTTTGAGATATTGACTTGAAATTTGGTACACATATGTACTTTAACGAGATCTAGAACTAGATTATATTTTCATCTTGTTCCGTCGAAGGGTTGGGGGGTAAATTGGGGTAAATTTGGGGTAAATAGGTGAATCAAGCAGGTAAGAGTCCATGAAATTGGTATTTAGTATATATAAAAGAAGCAAGGGTCTCAAAAAAATTTTTGGCATTAGCCACCCCCATTACCACCCCCACCCCATTAATAAAGGGAATGAAAAAAAATGTGATTTAGTGTGTGTACAAGAACCAGAAAACTCAAAATATTTTTTACTTCATCCACTCCCACTACCACCCCCTATCATCACCCCCACCCCACTACCGATGTGGGGTATCGTTTTATGGGTTTTTGGGGTAAAGGATTTCAAATATTATATTATTAAAGTTCCATAAACAATTATTTCCACATACAAAATTTTTTCGTTGTGAGTGACTTGGATAGAAAATCTGGATGTGGAAGTAGGGATTCCTTGGGCAGTGGTTTTTTACAAGGGCTACCACAGGGAATTTTGTGTCAAGGTGAAAATACTTCTTTAAATTTGCATAAACGAGGGGCCAGACTGTTAGTAAATTTTTATTTTCGACTAGAAATATTAAGATTGGTTTGAGTGATAAGCGAAAGTAGGGATTGGTTTTCAAATCTAGATGGAAAACAGCGTCATTAAAGTTTAAAGTATTCTACTGGAAACAAAGTTTTTGACAAAAAACACAATAGGAAAGTGAGAATTAATTTTAATAAAAATCGGTTCCAAACGTGGTTGGCAAAATGTACCTAGCCATCACATACAAATATAGTATATATTTTGAATTTTACACTGAAACTCCCACAATCGCGAAATTAATACAATCATTATTATTAAGCGATTGGAAACTCTAAATATTTTATTTTATCAGTGGCGTGTTTTCCATGAAAGCTAGGGAAGCACAGCTTCCCTTGCACGACACGGAATTCCTATTTCTATTTATCATCTTTACTTTGTACTTAAAACTATGTACTGATTTCAAAAAGTTGTATTTGTTATAATTTATAAATATAATATTCAGGTGTACCACTTATTTTTCGTTTGTTCCATTGTTCCATGGTTTGTTTTGATATTTTGATATTAGACAACAAAGTTTAACTTGGTATTTAAGGAACTTTTTCCTGTTTCCACCTATTCTTTTTCTTTACTTTATTTGACCTATTTTTGTTTAACAGTTACTATTTTTTAATTATGTTAAGCCAAGGATTTTTTAAAGAAATATTAGGTTAAATAGTACAGTCGAATTGATTTGATTTAATTTTTTTCGGCGACAACTTGTTGATTCTTATGTATTATGACCTCCTAATCACGGAAAAAATATTTGTGCCCAAAACTTCCGTGTGCGTCAAAGGTTTTATGCATTTTTTGACGCGCTCTCACGGATTTTCAACTTATCTGCTTAATATAATATTATATAGATAGTAATCGGATGGGAACTTTAAAAATACTGGCTTACTTGAAATAAAATGACCTGTCCGATATGTATTGGTCAATCCGCCATCCTGGAAAAAAATAGAAAACGCCGAGAATGGCCGAAAAATCAAAATTGAACATCTTTTCTACAAGAAGGTGCAATTTCACCAAAGTTGGCAAAAATAAGACTCATTTATGGTCAAATATAATTCACCAATCCCGGACAGCGTATGTCAAATAGAACGGTCAAAGATGGCGGACGAAATAAAATTTTTAATTCTTCGGCAATTATTTCGTTATTTTTTTTGTTTTCCATTGTACGTTATTTTATGTACTTTTAGAGATAGAGTTAACTTTTTTAATTGTCGATGAAAGTGCGTTCTTTTTATTTCAAAAAAAGTGCATTTTTACAATTTTCAAAAATGTATTTTCTTTGACCCTGCCTTTTTTACCCAATTTTCAACAAAACGAAATGAAATACAAAATCGGAAAGTGTTTGTTTTCGTGTTGCACTCGTTTCAACAATTTAACCGACCGCCCACAATAAAGACATCTACCACTACTACCAAAGGTAAACAGTGACACGCCGATCAAGGGAATTATGTACATGAATTGCTTTCTTCGCTTTCGCTTGCTCCTACTGCTATACCAAAACCGAAACTTTCCGATTCTATATACTATAGAAAGTCTCGTAAACTTTCAAAAATTTAATACAAAATGAAACTTCATTAATTTGAATACGAAATTTATTAAGCATACACATGATAATAATAATATATGAGTAGTTAAGTAAGGAGAGTTCTAACTCACTTCCGTCAGTAGAGTAGCAATCAGAGTTCTGTGTGACGTCATCATTCCGGCAGCCCCGCGGGGGGCGGGCAGGTGATAGATGATAGATCCTATGATCTAGGTTCTAGTGTGAGGTGAGATAATGCTAGATGATAGATCCTATTATCTAGGTTGTAGTGTGAGGTGGGATCTTCTTAGATGATAGGTGATAGGACCTAATGGGAGGGGGGAGATCCAATCCCTGAGCTTAGATAAGAGATTATATCTAAAAGGACGTGGCTAAGAGTATACAGGGTGTGTCTAAAATAAGATGGCTGCTGTTTATTGACTAATAGTATTGTATGTTTACGTTAGTGGGCGTTAAGAAAATGGCTACTGACGTCCATCATTGAGATTAAATAGACAAGTCTTATAATTATGAGATAAATATTCATTTACTTCTATATGTTAAGATTTGAATGTAAAACTGCGGTCAAATGCAGAGACGTTATCGGATTCCAGGAAATTGTTAATGTAAATAAATGCGACTGTCTACGGCTATATGTATATTTAAAACGTGATTAATTACCTTTAGATAACTACAGCGGTTAGATCAAAGGAAATATCGAGAGCCAATATAAACGCTTTTCAGACAAGACTCTTTAGCCTGAGTTTTATATAAGATAAATATTCGTTCGCTTCTCTACGTTTAGATTTCAATTTAATAAGAACATAATGCAGAGCCGTTATCGGATTCCTGGAAATTGTTAATGTAAACAAATGAAATCATTTCTGATAGCCTACTAACATAAGATAGGTATACGGTAAAGATGCATGCGAAGAATTTTGTGTCTTACAATACATGGTTTCTTATGGGAATATGTAGCCACCCCGCAGCGATATAGCAATTTAACATTGTTTTATATGTAAAAGACGAACAGATTATGAAAATTCGGGGGCCTTTTAGAAATCGTTCACTGCAAAGTCACGTGACCCTCGGCCGCCGAGTATAAAAGCAGCGTCATCTCCCCACCTCGATCATTAGCTGTTTATCTCTCGCGGTGAACGGTTGTCTAATTGAAACAGTATGTCGTCTACCGAGACCGTATCTAAACTCAGTACTGATATAATTAATTTAACTAAAAAATCATTGCTGCTCTTAAAGACCGATGATGAAATCGATCAACATATTTCGATAATTAATAGCAATATTAAACTAGTAGCCAAGGCAATTAAAATCAAAATTCATATCGATAATAAAGGTGAAAATATATTTAAATTGGAAAATAATTTAGCGCTTTTAAAATACTACCGAGAGCAATTGAAAAAATTAAAATTAAAAAATAAAATATTAGGCGGTTCCTTAAAGCCGACAGCACGAAAATATTTAGTATATCAAGAGGTAGAATCTTGTTTTAAAAATCGTGTTAAGTCCGGTATAATAACTAACGTACAAATTAAAGAACCGGTATTATTTTTTAAAAAAGCGTTTAGGAGCTTCTCTATTCAAATTAAAAAATGTTTGAAAGATGGGCTAATTAAAGTAAATGTTATTTTTGAATGTAACTTCGTACAGCCTACTAATGGCACAGTGGAATTAAAAACATTTGCTACAAGGAACACCGCGATAGACTTAAATACGGATTTAAAGGAATGGTATAGAGAAAATGTATCCGAACGGTTATTGAAACATCTAGAAGACTTTCAAGGAAAAGATTCAGGCTGGGCCTTATCGGAAATTATCGGGCTAAGAGTAAATGTTAATAAATATTGTCCTATAACAGTGGGATTATCAACATACGCTGAAATGCCAAACTTTATAAAGGAAAAAAAGTGCGTTATTAACGTTAAAAATAATGACGAATATTGCTTCTTATGGTCAGTAGTTTCGGCATTATACCCGGCTAAGAAGAATGGGGAGAGAGTAACTTCATATCCTCATTTTAAACATGTTTTAAAATATGATGGTATCGAGTTTCCGATGGAATTAAGAAATATTAAAAAATTCGAACGCTTAAATGATATTTCGATAAACGTATACACCTTAGTTAAAAGGGAAGTTTTACCGATATGTTTAACTAAATACAGTTTTGAACGCGTCGTAAATTTATTAATGATTCCTACGAATTCTGCTGATAATTTTACTGATGCTACGCAATATCATTTTGCTTGGATAAAGAATATGTCCCGATTATTATCTAATCAGTTATCTTCACATAATGGTAAACTATTTATTTGCAACCGATGTCTTAATCATTTCTCTACTCAAGAACTTCTAGACCGACATTCAAATGATTGCAATTCGAAAACTAATACTTGCAAAATTGAATTACCCGACGAGGATGAAAAGTTTTTAAAATTTAAAAATTACCGATATAAAGAAAGGGTACCGTTCGCTATTTATGCTGATTTCGAATGTATCTTAGAGGACTGTGATGCTAACACGAATCAAAATACGCAAAATTACCAGAAACATACGGCTTTTAGCGTCGCGTATTACTTAAAATGTTCCTATGATGACAGTCTATCACAATTTAAAATGTACCGAGGCGCCGACTGTCAGTACTGGTTTGTTAAAGAACTTGAAAAAATTTCAGACCGAGTTAATGTAATCATGTCCGACATAAAACCTATGGAATCGTTAAACGAGACACAAAAAAATGAATTCGATCTCGCGCAGGTCTGTCATATCTGTGAGGGGCCCTTCAAAGAGACGGACATTAAAGTAGCCGATCACAATCATTTAACTGGGTACTATAGGGGACCGGCGCATATGAGATGTAACATTAATTATCAAGATAGTCACGTGATTCCGGTTATATTTCATTGTTTATCAGGTTACGACGGCCACCTGATAATCAAACAGCTAGCAACGGCATTTGACGGACAAATTTCATTATTACCGATTAATAAGGAAAAATACATTTCTTTCACTAAACGAGTTAAAGATACGAAAATTAAACTAAGATTTATTGATTCGTTTAGGTTTATGGCAGACAAAATCGAAAAACTAGCTTCCTATCTCGACGATGACCAGAAACGAATCACTAAATCGTATTGTAATAATGATGAACAATTTCAATTATTAACGCGGAAAGGTGTTTTTCCTTATGATTATTTAAATTCTTGGGAAAAATTAGACGAGACATCTCTACCGGCTAAAGAAGAATTTTACAGTAAACTGACTGACGAAAACATAACAGAGGACGATTATAACCATGCTATAAATATCTGGAATAAATTCGATATTAAGACATTAGGGGAATATTCCGATATATATTTAAAAACAGATGTATTACTGCTAGCTGATATATTTGAAAATTTCCGCGAGACATGCATACAGACGTACGGACTTGACGCTTTAAATTATTATACTGCTCCGGGGCTGGCATTCGACGCGATGTTAAAAATAACTAAAGAAAATTTAGAGCTTCTCACAGACATTGATATGATACTGATGATCGAAAAAGGCGTGAGAGGCGGTGTAGCGCAGGTATCTAACAGATATTCGAAAGCTAACAACAAGTACATGGGGGATGCGTTTAATCCCAACGAAAGAGAGACTCACATCATGTACTTTGACATCAATAACATGTATGGAGCCGGGATGTCTGTTCCGCTACCTACAGGTGCTTTCGAGTGGGTACCCGTCGAACAATTTTATGCCTTAGATATTCCAAATTTATCGGACGAGTCAGACATCGGTTATATTTTGGAAGTAGATATCGAGTATCCACTTGAATTACATGAGCTACATAAGGATCTCCCGATGTGTCCAGAACATATGGTGCCGCCCGGTTCAAAACATTCAAAATTAATGACCACTCTGTTAGATAAAACGCGATATGTAATGCATTATAGGACTTTAAAAAAATGTTTAGAACGCGGATTAAAACTCAAGACGGTACATAGAATTTTAAAATTTAAACAGTCGCGATGGCTAAAGAAATACATTGATTTAAATACGGATTTACGAAAACAGGCAAGTAACGAGTTTCAGAAAAATTTCTATAAGCTAATGAACAATGCGGTGTTCGGAAAGACAATGGAGAATGTCCGCAAGCACAAAGATGTTAAATTGGTAACTAAATGGGAGGGGAGATGGGGCGCCAAGTCTCTGCTCGCGAAACCGAACTTTCACAGTTCGACTGTCTTCGGCGAGGATATGATTATTATTGAAATGAATCGACTAAAAATTAAATTCGATAAGCCAATATATGTGGGGTTCGCCATTTTAGATCTTTCAAAAATTATTCTTTACGATTTTCATTATGATTATATTAAAAAAGAATTCGGTGAGCAAGCCAAACTACTTTACACGGACACAGACAGTTTAATTTACGAATTTAGCGACGTTGATATATACAAGTACATTAAAAAAGACATCCATCAGTTCGACACATCGGATTATCCTGTAGACAATGTCTACGGAATACCTCATGCAAATAAGAAGGTACTTGGCGTAATGAAAGACGAATGTCAAGGGCGCGTAATGACAGAATTCGTAGGACTCCGTGCAAAAATGTATAGTTATAAAGTGGAGGGGGTGTCGGTAAATAAAAAGATCAAGGGTCTCTCGCGTTCGGTAATCAGAAAAATTACATTTGAAGACTTTACGAATTGTCTATTTAATAAAGAAATTTTGACCAAAGAGCAGCGATTAATTCGATCAAAGAAACATGAAATATATACTATCAAACAGAATAAGGTGGCACTCAGTCCGTATGATGATAAAAGAATTATAAATTATATAAATACCGATACGAAACCTTGGGGATATAATTTCCAACAAGTCTCGGCTCGTCAGATGACGTCATCGACGCAGTGAAGCGCTTGGCAGTAGCCGTTCGGATTCATTTACTTTAGAGACTTTGATCGCGATGGACGGGTTAGAAAAAGAATTGCAGTATAAGCTTGTACTTATCACTCGCGACGTATATGAGAAGTACATTCAAAATGCATTGAATCGGGGTAATTATCAATTAGTTCATAAAATTTTAGAAAAGATTGTTATACCGGACAAAGCTTTATACTGGATGGCTTTAAGAGATAGTTCTAATTTCGATTTAATGAAAAAAATATTTACGAAAAAACTTCAAAACGATATTTTTATTCAGCAGTTGGAATATATTTTCCAAAGAGAATGTATTACTCACCTTACAGTGTATCGATTACGAGAAGTAATTAACAGACATTATCCTGCCGCGAATAATAGTTATTTTAGAATTTTTTTAGAAGAATTATTAACGTGTAATGATGATTATATGTCAATTGATTTTTATTCGAAATCGTACCCGGCTAAAAATATTTCTGATAATTATAAAAGTATTGATTGGTCGATTAATAAAGCATTTTGCGAGGCAGCTTACTTTACACAATACGAATTTCTTGAAATTTTGTTTCGAGTAATTGGTAGGAATAATATACATTTCAAATTAGATATTAATTTCAATGAAGAGCATAAGCAGTTAATAAAATGGCTGGAGGATAATATATCCAAAGGTCGCTCTGGGCAGCCGATTGGTTGGAGCTCTGGTCCAGACAGCGGGCACTGGCCATCAACTACCTTAGAAGATTATGTTAAGACGCTTGACATAGTTCGTCTACATTTTTTGTAATTAGTAGTAAAGTATTGTAATATAAATATTTTACATTTAATAAATTAAATTATTTATAAAATGTGTGTTTTATTTCCTAATACCTATCCTGACATGATGATCATGAGAGAGGCAGGCGAGACAGCTTGAACAGCTCCAACAGCTCGAACAGCTCCAACAGGTGTAACAGGTACGGTACCTGTTACACCTGTTGGAGCTGTTCGAGCTGTTGGAGCTGTTCAAGCAGCCCATATACATATACATATACATGTAATATATAGGGTCAGTTTCAACAGCTCGAACAGCTCCAACAGCTCCAACAGCTCGAACAGGTGTAACAGGTACGGTACCTGTTACACCTGTTGGAGCTGTTGGAGCTGTTGGAGCTGTTCGAGCTGTTCAAACAGCCCATATACATATACATATACATGTATTATATAGGGTCAGTTTCAACAGCTCGAACAGCTCCAACAGCTCCAACAGGTGTAACAGGTACGGTACCTGTTACACCTGTTGGAGCTGTTGGAGCTGTTGGAGCTGTTGGAGCTGTTCAAGCAGCCCATATACATATACATATACGTGTATTATATAGGGTCAGTTTTAACAGCTCGAACAGCTCCAACAGCTCCAACAGCTCGAACAGGTGTAACAGGTACGGTACCTGTTACACCTGTTGGAGCTGTTGGAGCTGTTGGAGCTGTTCAAGCAGCCCATATACATATACATATACGTGTATTATATATGGTCAGTTCCAACAGCTCGAACAGCTCCAACAGCTCCAACAGCTCCAACAGGTGTAACAGGTACCGTACCTGTTACACCTGTTGGAGCTGTTGGAGCTGTTCGAGCTGTTCAGACACTTAATAAGTATATGAGATGCTATCAACTCATTGAAATAAAAAAAGATTATTAATAACATTTTTTATTAATATAAAAAAATTATAATTAAAATTGTGTAGAATTAATAAAATAATAAAAACACTGGTCTGGCTATCCGGCAGGAGGGCAGATCGTATGTTAATTAAAAAAAGAAATTTATTGGTCTCGCCGGCTGACAGATCGACCTCTCCAAATCTCCGAAGAAATTCTGAGTTCAATGGAGTCTGTAACAATTTAAAAAAATATCTATAAGTATTGAGTTATACGAAACGGAAAAAATATTTTAAATACCTTTCATGATGTCGGCTAAGAGTATCAGCCGGGGCATCTCCTGTGGTGGTGGTGGTGGTTGCGTTACGGGGTCCTGGGGCTGAGGCAGCCCCAGGTACCTCCAGCCCTCCGGTGGGACTTGACACATTGAACATTGGCAAATATTGCCCGCTATCAGCTCTCTAAGCCCCGTTTGATTGTGCATCTTTGCAACGTCTAACTGATCACCGCGCTCTGACTCGAAGCGAGAGCTCTCCCCCCACTTCTCTCTCTCTCTGCCCCCCCACCCCACTCGTCATTCATACACGCACACATGTATACAGAAATAAAAGCCAGTATGGTTAGCATAAATTTGTTTATTCAAAATCCTTATCTTTATTTACAATATACCACTGATATATCGAGTAGACATTCTGCCTAGAGCAGCGTAAATGATTATTAATATGTTTATGACAATGATATTCTAAATTATTTAACATTAAACTATTCATATTATTACAATTATATAAGTCTATAATATTATTATTATTAGACAGATAATGCTGAAGCCATCGCTTCTTTTCCAGTCCCTTGACATAAACTTTTGCTTCTCTCTCAAGTACGTGGCTGTCGATGAAGTCCTGCAGGTCGCCGTACCGGAGATTATCATAAGGCGTGGACCATTGGAGACCGTGCACATGATCAGTTATCCAATTAATTTGCTTCTGAATATTGTGTGTAAGAAGCCCGTAACTAACAGTCGGTTTAATTATCCGATGTACACACGAGACATCGGTAATATTAAAAATTGAAATTTCTTTACATGTAAAAGCTAACTCCTTTTTATGCTGGAAGCCCTGCACGTCTATTATATACATATTAGTATGGACGAACTATACTGGTTAAAGGATTGTAATAAATCAATCTATCATGAATTATAAGACAATATGCAGCAGTGTCTTTCGGAATATTTTTATTAGTGCTAAATTCCAGCCTAATGTCCACTGCACTCGACTTTACAACCTCATTCTGACACGAACAGTCGATAACTACCAGAGGAGCTTTAGTTTTAAATTTATATTTAGTAAGCAGAGGTTCATTTTCTTTTTCATAATAAGATTTCTGAAATTGACAGAACATTTCATACAGAGTAGCACAGAAATTCTTCTCAAAATTAATATTCAAGTTATCATAGGGATATGATTCCGAATTTAAAAAAAGTTTAAAATTAGTCAACTCGCAGTGATCAAATTCACTCATACGTTTAGCGACTGCATTTTTACGACCCGTTTGAAGGCCGAAAATAATATATCGCGGTGTCTCTAACTGAGACGAAGTTTTAATATTCCAAGTATGCGTCTGCGATTCCATCAGCATGGGGTATTCATGTAATTCCCAGCTTCTAAACGGTACAGGCAAATCGATATTCCTCTCTAGATATTTCATTAATTTTAATCGCTCAACGTCAGATACAGTCACGTGTGGTACACGCCATTGAACGATTTCCAATTCTACTTTAATATTTTCATCGGCTACAAGATTTATGATTGCGTTTGTATCAATACTACTGCGAACGAGTACCAGCTCTTGACGGACATTTAAAATAATTCTTTCAAAGGTCTCTGCGAACCCCAGACATATTTTTAAAGGTATACATGCGTCAAAGTAACCGTTCTCGTCTGCAAAATTATCATCCACATCAGTCCACCCAGCATTTTCTAAGTGATTCGCGTCATTCGGAGTGAATGATGCATATCCCTTCATAACAGTCGCGAGGCCTGGATTTCTACTGCTGTCCACAATTTTACCGCTCACTTCGTATCGTATCTCGTCAAACAGATACAATAACCCCATATTATCAAAGACCGCTGTGTTCGAAACCGTACCATCCTCTTTAAGTAACCGGCCCCGCATATACAGCGAACTAGCATACGGCGCAGTATACACATCCTGCTGCTGAATGGGTATACGAATTTCGTCGTTATTATTTAAATTTCTGACTGAATATGGTCCATGACTATGATTTTCAAAATTAGTTATCGCGGTTTCAAACGTAGGCTTCTCAAACACGTTTAAAATATTCGGATTCATATTAGCACTTTGTAACCGAGAGAGTAAAGAAAACGTCTATTTTTAGATGTTAACACCTTGAAGGTTACAGGTGAACTGTTTCGAGCGCGAGCAGGTGTTCCTTTTAAACTATTTCGGAAACTAAGACCCATTCTTCTTCAAGTGCAGTCTTACCGTGATGACCTCGCCACGGAAATTAACAAGATCACCGTCTTGATCGACTATCTTAATTGATATGCTATCTATATGCCTCTTATTAATCGGTAGGTAAATTGCATTAGCGGGACACTCTATTATTTTATAGCCGGGAGGCACGCTAGGAAAAAATTCATGAATAATGTGTACAGATCTATCATTCATGTAACTGCCCGTGATGAGATTACACTCCACGCATATAGCGTTTACTTTTTGAATTTTTGCCGGGAAATCAGATATATGTTTCTCGAGCGGTTTTAGACGACGAGATGTAAATCCTAACAAACTGCCAATACCGCCGGCCTTTTCAAAATTTATCATCTTATTGGATTTTATTTCCACTTTTAACGTATTTTTATTGGATACTATAGAAATATGACCATCGTTACCATGATTCAGAATAAAATGCTTTCTTACGTAATCATTTATATCTTCTATTTCATACGAGCCCTCCGGAATTTTTATAAACTTATCGTCTGAATCATAATATATATGATTATTTGTAGCGTCTATGTTCGGTATGGAGTTATACGCCTCGAAATTTATTAAAGCAAGCGAATATTCAGCGCCGCCTTCAAGGTCTATGGGTGGGGAAAAGTGCGCGGTTAAATTAGATGATTTGCCGGATAATGTAAACGTACAAGACATGTTGCGGCTTCAAGGTTAGCTCTGAGAATGAACGTGACTTAAAAGCATGACGCATTATATAGAAATTGTAAACACAGATGTCCACAATTTACTGTGTCATAAGACTGATACTGCTTGTGATTGTATTCAATAGAACAATTTAAATATTTTATTAATTCGAGAGGAGGCTGTAAATTACCAAAACTATCATAATAAACGGCTTTCGAACCGTTCTTAAAGTATGCAGTCCAATGAGTACCATTACCGCTATCACTATCCAAGTTCACAATGCCCGTCTCAATTTTATGTACGCGTTTAGGTAGTCGGTCTCGCATAAATATTCCTCGAAAATTAGGTATATTTAACATCTTAACATATTTTTTCAGATGCACGTCGGTGAGCGCTCGATTTGGTAATTTTACTAGTCACTTGCTGTTGGTGTTTTTATTCATGTATAGTCCAAGTCCCGTTCGATAGGGACGAAGATAGAGTCCCTTACCGAGGGCGATACTCTCCATAGCCTGATTGTGACGTTTAGATTCTTTAAGCTGGGAGGATGCCGCCTGAGAATCTCTTACAGCTTTCGCTATACCTGCAGATCCACCGGCTAGCGCTCCCAGAGCACTAAGTCCAGCAAATATTGGTATTAGCGGTAGAACGCCACCCGTCTTCGGTATAGGAATAACGCGAGCAGCCATCGGTGATATTTTTTTATCTTTTTTAATACGCTGTACTGCACGAGAGGCCTTTTTAATAGCATCCCCGACAGAGGGAGCTCCACGTACTAGTTTACGAATTTTATTGGATATTTTTTTAAACGTCATCGTACCGCCACATTTTCTTTTTTTACATCCCAAGCCTAATTTAACTTTAGCGCTCATGATGCCTGCTACACCGGCTGCTGCCGCTCTTTCTCCGATGGATGAATCCCTAGCAAATACACGCTTCAGAGCACGTTTTGCCAATTCTTTATCGGCAATATGCCGTCCTTTCACATCATTGACTTTAGAATATTGTATGTCGTGGTCACGACACGCCTCATCTAGACCATTAATTCCGCGATCTCCTCGCGCCAGTCTTTTTTCTAATTTAGTACCCGGGCCGCAGAAACGATAGCCAGGGATATGGGCTTCGAAAGGTAATTTATTTATGAGAGTGTTTACAGCCATGTTACCTCTATCACATCACATGTAATAGTAGACTGAGGTGTTACAGGTGATCGAAAGCTATTTATACTTAAACTCCTGGTGGAAATACCTCAGTGTCAATCATGCGTTTCATCAAGACAGGTAACAGTCTGAAAATCGATAATCTCGATTTCGACAGTCATGTGAAAAAAGATAGTAGACATGGTCCTCTGTTACCCGACAGCATCAGGTGTATCATATGCGGACCTTCAAATTGTGGGAAAACAAACATCGTGATAAGCCTGCTGACTCATCCACACGGCTTGCGTTTCAAGAATGTTTACGTCTACTCGAAATCTCTCTACCAGCCTAAATATGAATATCTTAGAAAAGTACTCGGCTCGATCGTGGGATATCATGAATTCAAGGATAGCGATGTAATAATGACGCCTGCGCAAGCTAAAATTAATTCCATTTTTATATTTGATGACGTAGCTTGCGACAATCAAAGTGTGATGCGTGAGTACTTTAGCATGGGACGGCATAAACAGATAGACAGCTTCTATCTCTGTCAGACCTATACCCGCATTCCAAAACATCTGATAAGAGACAATGCAAATTTACTGATATTATTCAAGCAGGATGACATGAATCTTAGACATGTATATTCCGATCACGTTAATACCGATATGAGCTTTGAGGATTTCAAACATATGTGCTCGTTATGCTGGAAAGATAAATACGGATTCCTAGTGATAGATAAAGATAGCGATATTAAACATGGCCGATACAGAAAGGGGTTTGACGAGTATATATACCTGTGATTTTACTATCTCAATCAGTTGATAATTATACATGTTATCTGACGCACCTGTCGACATGGACATTACTAATAAAATTATCGAAGCTCGGAAAGCCGTAAAGCGCAAATTAGAGGCACTCAAAATGCACGATCTGCAAATCGAAAAGTCTTTTGCCCCAATCACCGCACCTTTACATTCAATAGCTAAACATATCAAGCTTGAGACGGACGAGAATTTAAACATTAAGAAAAAGTCTGAACCCTCAGAGGATGAAAAAAATATTAATATTACACCGTCGCCGTCGATTGTCGACTCTGAAGAAGGCGACCAGTCAGATGAGAAGTATCTTGAGAAATTTAGCGATCTGCCTAAAACATATATATCTGAGATGATGCATGATACTGAAAATACACATGATTTTCGATATGGTGTACGATATAATCCCGAAGAAGATAAATATTATATTGAAAATTCTGCCATTCAGTTTGACGGTGAATTTAATAATAAATAATAAAGAGTATCAGGGCACTCGCGGTCTTTATGAATTACTATTTAAAAAACGTTCGCATCACTATAACTATGATGATAAGAAACAGTACATTGATATTGTAAAAAGGACTAGCGCACATAAGAGAAATTATGATTCTGAAAAGCAAAAGTCTGGTAGTAAGAGCTGGAAGTACCTGCATATTATTAAACCGATGCTTTACGCTCGCGAACCTCGGCAACGTGCTCCTGGTAAAGTAAAAGGCGGTGAATTAATGATGCAAGTCACCGATAATGCTATTGATTACGTATATTGGGATGATCCTAATGAACTCGTCGATCGTCTTAGGCTTTTGATAGCTTCACAGGAGGCAGGCAATTCAAGTCATACGAATGAAATAAATAGAATTTTAGAGGAACTATTAGAAAGTAAAATAATCGAACCGCTGGATTAATTTAACAGTACGTAAATTATTGTTGAACTGTAAACATGTCTGCTATAAAAAGAGATATTGTTAATGAAATACATAAGCCGGCTAGAATTAACTTTAAGAGACGAAAAGTCGTAGTTAGAGGTTTAAATGAATTGCTTCAGGCTGACTTAGTCGAAATGATTCCATATGCTAATTACAATAAAAATTATAAATATATTCTCATTGTAATTGATGTTTTTTCAAAGTACGTATGGGCTGAACCAGTTAAATCTAAATCTGGCGTAAATGTTACTCGAGCTATGGAAAAAATATTAGTCGCAGATAAACGAATCCCCGTCAATTTACAGACTGATAATGGAACCGAATTTTATAATATTCATTTTCAAAAATTAATGAAAAAATATAAAATTAATCATTATTCTTCGTATAGCACTAAAAAATGTTCAGTAGTCGAACGCGTAAATAGGACTATAAAATCTATGATGTATAAAGAATTTAGTATAAATGGTTCTTTTCGGTGGTATAATTTACTTGCTGATATTATTAAGAAATATAATAATACTAGGCATCGTACCATCGGCATGAAACCTGTAGATGTAAATAAAAAGAATGAAAAAATACTCTTGAAATCTGTTTACAATTATCCTACAATTACATACTCACAATTACCTAAATTTAAAATTAACGATCATGTGAGAATAAGCAAGTACAGAGGCGTGTTCGATAAAGGTTATACTCCTAATTGGTCTAATGAAATATTTACTATTTCAAAAATTAATTATACCAGCCCCATAACATACTTACTGACCGATGCACAGAAACAGCCAATAGAAGGATGCTTCTATACTGAAGAACTGCAGAAGGTTAAACATTCAGACATGTATCTCGTTGAGAAAGTTTTAAGGAAGAAAGGAAATAAGGTTTTTGTTAAATGGCTTGGATTTGACAGTTCCCATAACAGTTGGATTGAAAAAAGTAGCATTGTTTAATTTTTATGCACTTATATTAATTATTATTATTATTTTTTTTTTTTTTTTTTTTTTTTTTTTTTTTTTTTTTTTTTTTTTGTAAAAGCCAGTCACCCTTTAAACTCTGTGGCTCCGACACTCACAGAGGGGAGCTGGTAGTACCGGTAGCCACTCCCCACGCCCGTGGGGTGAGTGACTACTGGGTCCGCGAATCGTGTGCCCTGAGCAGACGTAATGAACCGAGGATGACGGCCTTCTGCATTCTGCCGGCTAAGACCTCTGCCGAATTTCGGCATGCCGGTATGATCTTAAGTTCTGAAAGCAGTGTGTGTCTCGTTCCACCGAGGGCTCCTATAATCAGTACCACTATCTTAACAGTATGGTCTGGATAGAGTCTGCGGAGTTCGAAGAGCAAATCTCGATATTTTGTCCGTTTTTCCTCCTCCTTCAAGACAATGTTGTTCTCCGCGGGAGCCGAGAACTCCACGACAAACATTGTCTTGAGTTGGTGGTCGAGGAGGACTATGTCAGGCTTGTTGGCTTGTATTTGCCTGACTGTGGGAAAAGAGTAGTTCCAATAAATTAGACACTTCTCATTTCCCACAACGGACTCAATATCCCCCGGAGCATAAGGCAGCACTGGTGTCTCGTCTATTTCATACGAGTGCCTTAAGTGATAATAAAGCACTCGTAATGCTCCGTCTTGCCTCTGGATATAGGCCGAGACTGCATATGTCGGACAGGCCGACAACAAGTGCATTAGAGTCTCTGGCGCCCTGCGGCAGGCCCTGCAGCTGACATCAGGGACCTCTATACCCATGACACGACTTCGATAAACGAGAGTGTTAAATACACCATCCTGGCAAGCCATTATGAATCCCTCGGTCTCAGACTTCAGCCCGGCTGACCTTAAGAAGGCAAAGGTCAGCCTTTCGGATAAGCCAAGATCTTCTATATTTTTATAGAAGACTCCATGCATTGGCTTATCCGTATGAAGCTGCAGAAAGATGTTGTGTTCTGCAGCTTTAATTTGGGCTTTTCGCCGAGCAGGTTCCAACTCGGTGACAGAGTCGCGATTTACCCGCTCGACGTCGAAGGAGAGACCAAGTTCATCGGCTGCTCTCTGTGCTGCCTTAAACAAAAACGCTCCTACCCCTGCATTTTCATGGTCTCGGACCATGCAGAGGAGGGGATCCGAACTCCTGATAATCTTACAGGCTCCATCCAGAACCATCCTGTTATGGAGACTCTCCAAACTCAAGAGTCCACGGCCTCCCCGATGTCGTGGGAGGTATAACCGTGGAACGGACGATTTAGGATGCAAACTCCTATTGATATGCATCTTCTTGCGGGTTCCTACATCGAGTTGACGCAACTCCTCTCGGTTCCATTTCACCACTCCAAAGGAGTGGAGAAGGATCGGAACGGCAAGCATGTTGGTAGCAGCCACCTTGTTCTTCCCCGACAGTTCTGAAGACCAAATCTGTCGGAGTCGGTGCTGATACTTGCCGCGGAGAGCGTTTTTCACTACACTCACTTCTTGGGTGGAGCGTTGCTCGACACCCAAGTAAGTGTACGACTCTCCGGCATCTAGATGATGTAAGATGCTTCCGTCTACGAGCTGCGCATCCTCTCCGTAGTCCCCGCATCGTCCTCTCTTGAGATGGACCAGTGCACATTTGTCCAACCCGAACTCCATACCGACAGCCTGCGTGTACTCCTGTACCACCCTAAGGGACTGGTGTAGGTCCCTTTCTCCGGAGGCATAAAGTTTAAGGTCATCCATATAAAACAAATGGGTGACCTTATGCCTCCTATCGCCGGGGGTACCGCAGTTGTATCCACGGGTTTTCCGGAGCGAAGCGGATAATGGCAGTAGTGAGATGCAAAACAGAAGGGGGCTGAGGGAGTCTCCCTGAAATACACCCCTTCTGAACGATACCGGCTCCGTCTGGACTCTATCGTTACCGGATGTTATAGTAAAGCGAGTCCTCCAGAGCGGCATCAGTTCTTCAATACATCTCACTACGGGACCGGGTACCGCAAGACATTGGAGCAAGTGTAAAATAAGCTCATGAGATGTCATGTCAAATGCCTTGCGGTAGTCGATCCAGGCCATGGAGAGGTTCCGCTTATACTGCACGGAGTCCTGCGTGACACATCTGTCAATCAGCAGGTTCTCCTTGCAGCCAGCGACACCTCTCTTCGACCCTCGTTGCTCATGTATCCGTTCGTAAACCGGTTCAACTGCGTGGAGCACCCGCATGTACAAAATGCGTGTAAACACTTTGTAACATGCGTTTAAACAGGTTATCGGGCGGTAGTTCTTTGGATTAGACAAATCTCCGTTCTTGGGGATCAGCACTGTCCGCCCCTCAACAACCCAAGAGGGAATTTGCTGCTCCCCATTTAGCCAGGCATTAAAAATTCTGGCCAAATGGTGGTGGGTACTCGATAACTTTTTCCACCAAAAGTTATTTATCCCGTCGGGGACCTGGAGCAGCAAAGTTCTTAGAGCCCTCAAGAGCTCTTCGAACCTCTTCTGGGGTTATTGGTTGGCACACCTCGTGTGGTTGGCGAAACCTTTGGCTAAAGGTTTCAAAGTGTGCCAGGGCTGGAGAGTCTCTGTTGAGTGGAAGCTTCTGTTCGTACAACGTTTTCCAGAAGTTTTCCACCTGATCTGCAGTCGGCGGATTTTCAGCAACACGCTGAGGCGGTTCGAAAAGGCGCGAGGGCTTTTTGCGGAAAAGTTGATTTTCCGCTAGCCCCCTCGCCCGCCTCACTAGTGACTTCTTACAAGACACTAGCATCCGTATCCTGTCGAGGCAGTGCTGTTTGGTGGTTTGCAGCACTGCCCCATTAAGTGTGTGATGGACGCGTCTTAAGTTGGCAGCTACTCGCCGCACTTTAGGCGTGAAAGGCCTATTGGCTGCCATATAGTCCATCACACATTGGATACGGGATGCGTGTTGCCTCGCCGACCGGATCTTGGCTTCCATCTTCTGTATGCGCCGTCCCGCTCTTTCTTGTGGAGAGGTAGTATTTCGCCTCTCCACTTGAGACAAGCGTTGAGCGGCAGCATACACGGCACAATTTATGTGCCAGATGTCAGCCTCTTCTGGTAGCGCTGCACGAAGTTCTGCATCCACTCTGGCCAGATCTTGTGGCCCGGGGGGTTTTATGTTGTGCAACCCCCGTCTGGTACTGAGACCCTCTGGTGTTGGTGGAACGATGGGAACCGCTTCCTCAACCGGTTCGTTCGGTGGCTGTTCGGCCACCTCATTCACTGGCTGAGGAGCGGCTCTGACATAGCCTCTAGCACGAAGGTGGGATACATAATCACGTAGGTTCTGAGGTGTGAAGGCGTCATGTTCTGGGTGGTTTTCACACCACAGAGCATGCATTCGCGCCATGTACCCCCTTCGGCCGGGTTCACTGCTTTCATAACAGTGCATCAGGTCGTCTCTCAGTTCATCTGTCCACTCAAAGCGTCCTTGGTTATAGCGGTCGTCATCAATGGGCATCCTTCCCTGTTGGGCCCCACCACCTTGCCCTTGACCCCTATCCGCACGGGGTCGATCGTGGGGGCCCTGTCTTCGGCCAATTGGAACCGGAGGATCGGGCTTGTGGGTGGTTAGCCCAACAAGCCCACGACCGACACCAGAGGGGAAAGCGCTTTCCCCTCCCGGGTGCGCTAGGGCTGCCGGTTCGGTTTTGCACCCCCAGCTGGAGTAAGTGGTGGCGCTACTCACCAAAGGCTAGATAGATAACGGTTAGCCTCTCCTGCTTTATATTATTATTATTATTATTATTATTATTATTATTATTTTTTTTTTTTTTTTTTTTTTCGGTTTCCCGTTGCCGGACAGGGCTTCCGTGGCCTCCGACACCACACGGTAGCCGCGCCGGCTAATTAATTACAGCCACTCTCCACGACCTGTGGAGTTAGTGACTGTAAACACCTGAATCATGTGCCCTAAGCAGACGAAGGGACCCCAAGATAACCGCCTTCTGCATCTGACCTGCCAACCATTCTGCCGAATTCTGACAGGCCGGTATGATCTTTAATTCTGAGAGCAGCGAAGGCTTCATCCCTCCGAGTACGCCGATTATTAGGACGACCATCTTGACCGAGTAGTCTGGGTACAGCACTTGGAGCTCATACCGGAGATCACGATATTTGGTCCGTTTTTCCCCCTCCTTCAAAGCGATGTTTGTCTCAGCAGGTGCTGAGAATTCGATGACAAACATCACTTTGTTCTGATGGTCGAGGAGGACTATGTCAGGCTTGTTGGCTTGAATGAGCCTGACGGTCGGGAACGAGTAGTTCCAATAAATTCGGCACCTCTCGTTCTCGACAACGGACTCAATATCTCCGGGGATGTAAGGCAGCACTGGTGTTTGATCTACCCCGTACGAGTGCCTTAGATGGTAGTATAGCACTCGTAAAGCCGCGTTATGGCGGTGGATGTAGGCCGAAATCGCGTATATCGGGCATGCTGAAAGCAAATGCATCAGCGATTCCGGCGCCTGACGGCAGGTCCTGCAGTTGATATCAGAGACCTCTACACCCATTACGCGGCTTCGGTAGACCAAGGTGTTTATTACACCATCCTGACAGGCCACAATGAATCCCTCGGTCTCCGACTTAAGCCCAGCTGACCTTAAAAAGGCGAATGTCAGCCTAGTCGATAAACCCAGTGTTTCTATGTTCTTATAGAACACACCGTGCATGGGTTTATCGACATGCTGCCTGAACAGATTCTCCTGTTCGGCAGCTTTTATTTGGGCTTTCAGACGATTTGGCTGAAGCTCGGTGACTGACTCTGGATCAGCACCGCGCCGGCCACCTCGTCTGACGTCGAATACGAGACCAAGTTCATCTGCGGCTCTTTTTGCTGCCTTAAACAATCCTGCGCCCACCCCTGCGATTTCGTGATCTCTCACTAATAGCAGGAGCGGATCCGAGCTCCTGAGGATGTTACATGCCATACTCAGCGCTACTCTGCCATGCATACACTCCAGGCCCAAGAGTCCTCGGCCCCCCCGATGACGTGGGAAGTAAACACGAGGAACGGACGATCTAGGATGAATACTCCTATGGATGTTCATCATCTTGCGGGTATCTCTGTCTAGTTGGCGCAGCTCATCTACAGTCCATTTTACTACTCCAAAGGAGTAGAGCAGAACAGGAACGGCAAGCATGTTAGTGGCAGACGCCTTATTCTTCCCCGAAAGTTCGGAGGACCAAATCTTTCGGAGTAGGCGTCTGTACTTGCCGCGGAGAGACTCCTTTATTTGTTTCACATCCTGGATGTGATGTTGTTGCACACCCAGGTATGTGTAGGTCTCCCCGGCATCCAGATGTCTCAGAATGCTTCCGTCTGCGAGCTGCGCATCTTCAGAGAATTCCCCGCATCGCCCTCTCTTGAGGTGGACGACCGCGCACTTGTCCAACCCGAACTCCATACCAATGGCCCGCGTGTACTCCTCGACCACCCTTAGAGCATTTTGAAGTTCACGCTCACCGGAGGCATACAGTTTGAGGTCATCCATATAGAACAGATGGGTGACCTTATGCCTCCGGTTGCTGGGTGGGCCACAGTGGTACCCGCGGGTTTGGCGGAGTTCAACAGATATTATTATTATTATTATTATTATTATTAATATTATTATTATTATTATTATTATTATTGCTATTATTTTTATAGGTTATGTATTCCATGTACATATATAAGCTTTATTACTGTATTATGCGTTCAGATAAATAAAATATATTATAAAAATTAAATTATTTTTTTATTTTTCGTCTGGGGTGGCTTTATTTTTTAAGATTTAATTTTTTTGATTGCATATTTGAATTCAGCATTAAAAAACACTTAAAATGTAGCATGAACATTTTCGTTACAATAAACTTGAAAAATATGAATTTTTTCATTTTTTGCCTGGGCTGGCTTTATTTTTTAAGATTTAATTTTTTTGATTGGATATTTGAATTCAGCATTAAAAAAGACATAAAATGTAGCATGAACATTTTCGTTACAATAAACTTGAAAAAAAAAAAATCTGAATTCTTCATTTAATTAGGAAATGGGTAATAATAGTCAACCATTTTTTAAATTAATTTATTAATACATATAAGAAAGAGGTTACATGTTTTGCGATATAATAACAGAATATTTATGTTCAAGTACTGGATTAATTATTTGAGCGTATCGTAATATTGTAATTTGAAAACGATCTCGATCGCGGGCGTCTTGCATCCAGTTACCACATCTAGCAGTTCTATGGGCATAGCTCCAATGGTAAATGTGATGAATTTTAACGTCCTCGCTGAACTGAACTGTTCTTGGACTTCTTCGGCTGGATACTGACATGTTGAAATGTACGTAAAACTTCAACGTACTTAACGTCTTCTCCGAGTAATTTTAAATTGTTTATAAAGTGCTGTAACCTCTTCTTATATGTTTCGGGATCCATCTTTAGGACTCGATGAATTCAATGTTAGTGGTCGTGCCTGCTAGCCCTCTATATACTAAGTACACTTCTTTTAGTATAATGGTTTGTTGTAGCGTTACCATATCATCATCGGAAATAATGCGTGAGTATCTGGCTGGTAGACTCACTTTACAATTTTCGAGGATTACTTGGACCTGGATACCATACGGTGAAAGTGCTTTATATATATCTAGCACTTTATATTTTCTATCGACTTCCAGCTCATAGATTTTCATGAACGGCGTGACATGAGCTTCAACATTAATTTTTGTGAAAGACATTGCTGCTGCTGCTTGTATATATCGACTTTAAGATTGTGAATGAATGCAGCGATCTCAGGTCTTTACTTTTATGCTGTATTCCACCCCCACTTTTCGTATCGAGTAAGCAGAAAAATATGGGAAAAAATATGATGATTTCATTGTTTACATTATTTCTCTCCAAACCCTGAGACGCTCCTTATAATGGATCACGTGACTTATTAGTCATTGTATTATAACCGTCGGATGCTGTTATCTAAAGACAATTAATCACGTTTTAAATATACATATAGCCGTAGACAGTCGCATTTATTTACATTAACAATTTCCTGGAATCCGATAACGTCTCTGCATTTGGTTACAGTTTTAACATTCAAATATAAAATTTACGTATTGAAGTAGATGAATATTTATTCCATATATAAGACTTGTCTATTTAAACTCAATGATGGATGTCTGTAGCCATTTTCTTAACCTCTAACGCCCTCTAACGTAAACATGCAATACTATTCGCCAATAACTATAAACAATAAACGGTAGCCATCTTATTTTTATTACTAGATACACCATATCACTAGTACACCTTATATACTTATTTTTATTACTAAATACACCCTGTATACTTATTTTATTACTAGATACATCCTATATACTCTTAGCCACGCCCTCTTAGATATAATCTCTTATCTTTAGCTATAATCTAATATCTAAGCTCGGGGATTGGATCTCCCCCCTCCCATTAGGTCCTATCACCTATCATCTAAGAAGATCACACCTCACACTACAACCTAGATAATAGGATCTATCATCTAGCATTATCTCACCTCACACTAGAACCTAGATCATAGGATCTATCATCTATCACCTGCCCGCCCCCCGCGGGGCTGCCGGAATGATGACGTCACACAGAACTCTGATTGCTACTCTACTGACGGAAGTGAGTTAGAACTCTCCTTACTTAACTACTTATATGAATATACCAACAATAATAAGAACCAAGTAATCAAGAACAGAGTAGTATTATTTTTAATGGGTGTGCCGATGAACAGAATAACACTAAAAATAACGAACGCATTCCTCGTTTAGAACAAAATGTTTGTGTGACAAGTGACATTATGAAACCATCGGTTAGTAAAAAAATATTTCCAGCTAATAGTAAAAATAAGTAGAGCTTCATAACATTATTGCGCAAAGAGTTAATAGATAATGACTTTAACGTTACAGGTAAGACGCCGATACTACAATCGTTAAAATTGCTATTGATTTGAAAACCGAAGACAATCAAGTTATTCTTGAAGTTGGTGAAGATATTGAACTTTTGGTTATAAGGACTCAACTGGCATAGAATCATCATAAAAGATATATTTTTACAAACTTTAGATTAATAAAATAATTGACAAACATTATGATGAAAATAGAATTGTTTGCAATTCCACCTACTGAAGAGGTAACAGAAAAACACTGTTTAAGAGTTTATGTCTAAGTCCAAAAATGGTTAGGTTCTGAGAAAGATCCGTTACAATTCGGGTGGCTTAAAACTGAGAATGGCTTAATACTAATACCTGATGTTATGAGTGAAAGAAATTCTTTTCCTAAAAATTTACTAAGTGATATTTCTTGTAAATGTAAGAAAGGCTGTAAAAATAATCAGTGTAGTTGTAGAAAACTGAATATATAATGTTCTATTCTGTGTCTATTGTAAAGGAAATAATTGTGCCAATGCTTCTTTTACCTTTGATGAATCCGCTATCGATGAGGAATGCGGTGAAATTATGGTATATGACGGTAATAAAACTAATATAGTATATTTCATTTTGTTTCGACGAAAATTGGGTGAAAAAAAAAATACATTTTTGAAAATTGTTAAAATGCGCTTTTTTGACAATTAAAAAAATTAATTCTATCCCCTAAAAGTACATAAAATGAGGTACAATCGAAAATAAAAAAACTGACATACAGTGCCTCCTTGATAATTGACGAAGAATTAAAAATTTTGTTTCGTCCCCCATCTTTGACCGTTCTATTTGACATACGGTGTCCGGGATTGGTGCATTATATTTGACCATGAGTTTTATTTTTGCCAACTTTGGTGAAATTGCTCCTTCCTGTAGAAAATATATTCAATTTTGATTTTTCTGCTATTCTCGGTGTTTTCCATTTTTTTCCAAGATGGCGGATTGACCAATACATATCGGACAGCTCAATATTTTTTTAAGAATTTTATTTCAAGTATGCCAGTATTTTTAAAATTCCCATCCGATTACTAGTACAAGATATATTAAGCAGATAAGTTGAAAAGCCGTGAAAGCGCGTCAAAAAGTGCATATAACTTTCGACGCACACGTAATTTTTAGGCACAAATATTTTTATCGTAATCAGAAGGTCATAATACATAAGAATCAACAATAAAATTTCAGGTGGAATGTTGTCGCCGAAAACAATCAATTCAACTGCACTATAGGTACATGATGATTCAGCAAGGATTGAACAAGGCCATTTTTCAAACGATCAAATCAAATTGTTATTTTAGTTTTTGTTATAAACGTTTCTGTCGCCGGAAAAATGGCCTTGTTTCGTCTTGGTTAGAACACCCTGAACATTGTACAGGGTTATTCATTATATTTAGATCACCCTTTATTATCATTATTATTGGAGATAGAATAAAAAGTTTTGGACGAAAGTTATAGGGCTGTAACTGGACCCCTTTAATAAGTTAATGGAAGCCCATTGGCGTGCAGAAATTGAGCACAAGAAGCAATCATATATTTTTTAATGGGACGCCCTGTATATTGTTGAATTTTTGAATTGCTCTTTTTTTTCTGACTTCAAAAATATGACATATGATACTCCCATCTTTAACCGTTTTCAAGTTGTTGAACATTGAAAATCATATTTAAGCTATTCATTATATGAAGGGAAATTACAATTATTGAAGTAGTCTATGAAAATGACAAGTATTCTGTTATTATATGAAACGCTGACAGATTTAATAACAGAATACTTGTCATTTTCATTGACTACTTTAATAATTGTAATTTCCCTTCGTATAACAAATAGTTTAAATACTCCGATTAAAGAACTTATATCTAGATACATAACAGGCTATCTTTTCACTATATACCTTGTTTGCTCCTAACATAGTCACATTATATGTCCATTAAAATGGATAGATGAACATCACATCCCATAGGCAACAGTGGCGTTTTGTGTGTAGAAAATGTGTAGAATGGTAAATATTTTCATTAAAATGAATTATTGCAATTCCTGCATTACCGGCTCTTTATATAACGTGATGTAGGCATACGATATTACAGTAAGATAAATATGTATTGAAAGGATATTAAAATTTAATTGCTATTTACTTTATAACTGTAAACTGAACTTCATCATGTTACGACTATGGAACGATCGATTTTCTTCTTTTCTAAACTGCTTTCTGCAAACGGCACAGCACTACACTATTTATTTGCACAAAATATATTGTCACTAAACTGTGTAAATATGAATAGAGAATATTATTTAGGTATTAAGCAAATCACAACTTAAAATAAAATTACTTTTTCACCAGTTTTTGGTCGGAGAACACGAAAAACATTTATTGACATTAATGGCCGAACTGTCAACTGAGATTATGATAATCGAACTGAAGCCGATCGTGCACGAGCGGCCGCGAATACGCCGATGGGCCAATCAGCAACTTATGGGAAGAAGTACCTTAGATTGTGAGTCTTTCAGCGACAAATAAATCAATGCCTAGAGAATATTATTTAGGTATTATGCAAATCACAACTTACACACTTTTTATTTATTATGAAAATACCTACTTTCTGTATATTGTTGCCCTAATGTGGGCACGCTAATATACTAGTCAGGTAAATACTTTAAAACACTTATTATTGGAGAATCAATCAAAACAACTACTCTTCTAGCTAATACTGACGAAGTATTGAATTACATGATAGGATTCTTAGCATTTTAAAGAAAAAGATATATTGAAAATACTTAAATCATTTATTCAAATTTAATCATTCACACTTTTTTATTTAATATGAAATTATCTACTTTCTGTATATTGGTGCCTTAATCGGGTCACGCTAATATACTACTTTATACATAATAAATAAAAAGTGTGTAAGTTGTGATTTGCATAATACCTAAATAATATTCTCTAATCATGATAAAAGCAAATAAATAAAAAATAATTAATTGTAAAAATCAATGCCATTATGTATCTAGACATAAGTTCTTTAATCGGAGTTTAAATACGATTTTCAATGTTCAATAACTCGAAAACGGTTAAAGATAGGACTATCATATGTAAAATTTTTGAAATCAGAAAAAAAGAACAATTCAAAAATTCAACAATATACAGAGCGCTCCATTTAAAAAAATATTATTGCTTCTTGTGCCCCACAATTTCTGCACGCCACTGTGCTTCCATTAACTTATTAAAGAGGTTCAGTTATCTACAACTTTCGTCCGTAACTTTTTTTTTCTATCTCCAATAATATCGATAATAAAGGGTGGCCTAAATATAATGAATAACCCTGTACATAGTGACTTGAATTTGAATTTTAAATATTTAAATTTTTTAGTTTTAGTAGCTTTTCCCATAAAAAGTTTTTTTTTATTGAAATGATGCAACGTAAAGTTCCTAATAATTATTATTACATAATTAAAAAAATTCAGTTGTTTTTTTTTATCTTCCAACCCCCGCCCCGGCCCAATTTTAGGCTTCGGTACGGTCGGTACCTGATCGATATGATTGTGTTTCTTTTTCAATTGAGTGTTAAGGAAAAAGTTGGGGGAAAACTTATAATATAACTGGAATATTCAGGGTGATTTTGATTCGTGGCTAAGTTTGAATGAAATAATCATTTGATGAAAGGTTATAAAGATAATTTTTTGTTAGAATGGAGAAATGGTGTGAATATTAAAATATTTTTACACATAAAGAAGGATTGTTGACAGTGATATAATTGTGAATTTTAACATTGAAAATGTTTTTGGTGTCATTTTGAAGATCTCTTATTTTTTCGTGCTAAAATTTTGGTGAGAAAAAGTGTCGAGTTGCGCTTTTGGCAGTGTGTAAATGAATCTGTTGGTTTTTAAGAATTTGTTGGCAAAGTCGGATTTGGGGGTTGAAAAATGGAAAAAAATTATAATTATCAGAAAATGTTGAAAATTTATATTTGTGTGAAATTCCGTGTTTGAGACCTTTAACGGGTCGGTTGTAATGTTTAAGAGAATCCAGGATGCAGTTATGGGGGTGGTCGGGGGTGACTTTTTTTGTTGATGTTTTGATGAGCAAAAGATGTCGATCTGGGTTTTTGACATTATGTGGAAGAATATGTGGGGTTTTCAGAATATTCTGGCAGAGCTGGATTTGGGGAGTTGAAAAATGGGAAAAAGTTATAAGTATCGGAAAAAACTGAAAATCGATATTTGTGTGAAATTCGGTGTTTTGAGACTTTTTACGGGTCGATTGCAATTTTTAATAGAATAAGGGGTGGTTTGTAGGGTGGGGAGGTCGGGGTGAAATTTATTTTTTCGTGCTAAAATTTTGGTGAGAAAAAGTGTCGAGTTGCGCTTTTGGCAGTATGCAAATGAATATGTTGGTTTTTAAAAATTTATTGGCAGAGTTGGATTTGGGGGTTGAAAAATGGAAAAAAGTTATAATTATCAGAAAATGCTGAAAATTTATATTTGTGTGAAATTCCGTGTTTTGAGACCTCTAACGGGTCGGTTGTAATTTTTAAGAGAATCCAGGATGCAGTTATGGGGGTGGTCGGGGGTGACTTTTTTTGTTGATGTTTTGATGAGCAAAAATGTCGAATTGCGTTTTTGCCAGTATGTGGACAAATCTGTGAGGTTTTAAGAATTTTCTGGACGAGTTGAATTTGGGGGTTGAAAAATGGGAAAAAGTTGTAATTATCGAAAAAAGCTGAAAATCGAGATTTGTATGAAATTCGGTGTTTTGAAACTTTTACGGGTCGGTTTTAATTTTTAAGAGAATCTGGGATGCGGATGTGGGGTTTATCGGGAGTGATTTTTTTGTTGACGTTTTGATGAGCAAAGAATGTGAAATTGCGTCTTTGGGAGTGTGAAGAATCTATGGGATTTTAAGAATTGTCTGGTCGAGTTGAATTTGGGAAAATGGGAAACAAGTTGTAATTATCGGAAAATGCTAAAAATCGATATTTTTGTGTGAACTTGGGTGTATTGGGACTTTTTACGGGTTGGTTGTAATTTTTAAGAAAATATGGTAATAATATAATATAATTTACGTTTTCATGCTAAAATTTTGGTGAGAAAAAGTGTCTAGTTGCGTTTTTGGCAGTATGTTTGAATCTGTTGGTTTATAAAATTTTTTTGGTCGAGTCGGATTTTGGGGGTTGAAAAATGGGAAAAAGTTATAATTATCAGAAAATGCAAAAAACTTCTGTTTATGTGAAATTCCGTGTTTTGAGACTTAACGGGCCAATTGTAATTTTTAAGAGAATCCTAGATACAGTTGTAGGGGTGGTCAGGGGTGATTTTTTTTGTTGATGTTTTGATGTGCAAAAAATGTTGAATTGCATTTTTGACAGTATTTGGACAAATCTGTGGGGTTTTAAGAATTTTCTGGACGAGCTGAATTTGGAAGTTGAAAAATGGGAGAAATGTTGAAATTATCGGAAAAAGCTGAAAATCGATATTTGTGTAAAATTCGGTGTTTTGAGACTTCTACGGGTCGATTTTAATTTTTAAGAGAATCTGGGATGCGGATGTGGGGGTGATCGGGGGTGATTTTCTTGTTGACGTTTTGATGAGCAAAGAATGTCGAATTGCGTTTTTGACAGTGTATGAACAAATTTCTGGATTTTTAATAATTGTCTGGTCGAGTTGAATTTGGGGGTTGAAAAATGGGAAAAAAATTGTAATTATCGGAAAAAGGTAAAAATCAATATTCGTGTGAACTTGGGTGTATTGGGACTTTTTACAGGTTGACTGTAATTTTTAAGAAAATATGGGACGTGGTTGGAAAGGGGGGTGGCTGGAGGTCAGGGGTGAAATTTACTTTTTCGTGCTAAAGTTTTGGTGAGCAAAAGTGTCTAATTGTGTTTTTGGCACTATGTTTGAACCTGTTAGTTTATGAAAATTTTTTGGTCGAGTTGGATTTTGGGGGTTGAAAAATGGGAAAGTTACAATTATCAGAAAATGCTAAAAATTTTTATTTATGTGAAATTCTGTGTTTTGAGACTTTTAACGCGTCGATTGTAATTTTTAAGAGAATCCGGGATGCAGTTGTGAGTGTGGTCAGGGGTGATTTTTTTTGTTGATGATGAGCAAAAAATGTCGAATTGCGTTTTTGGCAGTATGTTGACGAATCTGTGAGTTTTAAGAATTTTCTCACCGAGCTGAATTTGGGGGTTGAAAAATTGGAAAAAAGTTGTAGGTAATTATCGAAAAAGCTGAAAATCGATGTTTGTGTGAAACTCGGTGTGTTGAAACTTTTACTGGTCGATTGTAATTTTTAAGAGAATCCGGGATGCGGTTGTGGGTTGGACGGGGGTGATTTTTTTTGTTGATGTTTTGATGAGCAAAAAATCTCGAATTGAGTTTTTGGCAGCATGTGGTCGAATCTGTGGATTTTTAAAAATTTTCTGGTCGAGTTGAATTTGGGAATGGGAAAAAGTTTTAATTTTCAGAAAAAGCTGAACATCGATATTTGTGCGAAGTTCTGTGTTTTGAGACTTTTACGGGCCAATTGTAATTTTTAAGAGAATCCGGGATGCGGTTGTGAGGGTGTCCCGGGGATCTTTTTGTTGGTTTTTGATGAGCAAAAAATGTCAAATTGCGTTTTTGTCAGTATGTGAACGAATCTGTGGGTTTTTAAGCTAGGTTAGGCCTAGTTGAATTTGGGGGTTCAAAATGGGAAAAAAGTTGTAATTGCCGGAAAAAGCTGAAAATCGATATTTGTGTGAAATTCAGTGTTTTGAAGCTTTTATGGGTCGACTGTAATTTTTAAGAGAATTCGGCATGCGATTGTTAAGGGTCGTTGGTTGAAAAAGTTTTCTTCGTGCTGAAGTTTTATTGCAAATCGCTTCAAAATAGATATGTGGTTTGTATCTATAATATAAATAATGAAAAATTAGTGTTTTGAAATGTTTTCGCTTATTTTCTCAATTTTTAAATACGGTTTGCGCATTTTTTTATTTTGGTCCTTTGTGAAATTGTGAATTTGCAAGTAGATGTGAAGCATCGTGATACGAACAGTATGGACTACTGTCGGATTGTATTTTTCTGAAATTATTGTAAAGTGTTGTTATTGGCAGAAGATGAACTTAAAATGATTCGATTTATTATAATTTTGTCTTCGATTGTCACACAATAATTGTTAATGATAACACTGCATTCAGAATTTCTGTGAGTTGTATTTCAGAGAACGGGAATCGAAGTGAGTCTTCACCTATGGATTCAAAATTTCCTTGCATTTAGTAAGTTGGAAACAACAGTTATTTTAACGTTGTAAAAATTACGTTTTATTTTTCTTTAAATAAAACGTTTGAATCGCCGTATTAAATATATGTAATAAAAAATGTTAAACTTGTTCGTTTCGCAAACGTTAAAACTCTTTACATTATAAACGTGTTTTTTACGTTATTACATGTTTGTGAAAAAACGAACTTACTAAAACATTTCATTCCAGTATTTTCTTCTACTAGTGGTTAAAATTGCTTGTAGTAGCAACGTATTTTAATCATATTTAAACGTTGAAATCAACCAAATGTGACGTTGAAAATTTCAACGTAAAAGGTTTAATCAACGACTGCAATGTTTTAAAAACGTTTATTAAACATACGTGTGCCCATTGGGTATTAAATGAACTACTAATCAACGTTAGTTAATTAAGTTATTTTGACGCTTTTATTATTCGTCATAATACTACGTCTAATTGACGTCGAATTTAAACGATTATTTCACTCATTAACGCTATAGCCAATGAGAGCCCGTTTTTTCACAACCTTGCACCAATAAAATGTCATTATTAGTGGTAATTCAAGCTAGATCGGCTTTTGACATTACCAACATGCAAAATTTATCGCTCTAATTTTTTATGTCGCTGCAGCGGCAAATACTGCGGTAATTTTTTGACGTTTTGTTTCGTGAAATATTTTCGGCACGTAGGGCAACTCGCGCTTTTAAATTTTATCTATAAATATCTTCTCTAGCTTATTACTAATTGTTAACTTACCTTGTAAATTGTAATATTGTATTATGTACTAGCAAACATAAACACACCACATATATAGTAAACAATCGTCAGTTCCAAAGTCTGAAATATATAGGCTATAACCCTTGCCTATCTGTAACTATTTCAATTTTCCTACTTTTCAATCAGGTAACAATAATATCATTGAATAATTAATCAATGATAATATACAAAGATTGTACTTAATATACCTAGCTCATAATACAGGAACAAGTCAAGCACAGCTTTCAATAGCTCAATAACGTAGTTACAAAGTTAAGCAAATCATTTATTATAAATGTCAAGAAAAGACATTCGCACTTGAAACAAACTAAAAATGTACCTAGGTACTTACGTACGGTAATCTATAAAAAACCGCTGCCCAAGGAATCACTACTTCCACATCCAGATTCTCTATCCAAGTCACTCACAACGAAAAAACTTTGTATGTCAAAATAATTGTTTATGGAACTTTAATAACATAATATTTGAAATCCTCTACCCCAAAAACCCATAAAACGATACCCCACATCGGTAGAGGGGGTGGGGGTGGTGATTGGGGGGTGGTAGTGGGGGTGGATAAAGTAAAAAAATATTTTGAGGTTTCTGGTTCCTGCACATACACTAAATCACTATTTTTTTTCATCCCCTTTAATAAGGAGGTGGGGGTGGTAATGGGGGTGGCTAATGCCAAACATTTTTTTGAGACCTTAGCTTCTCTTGTATATACTAAATACCAATTTCATGGACTCTTACCTGCTTGATTTACCCATTTACCCCAAATTTACCCCAATTTACCCCCCAACCCTTCGACGGAACAAGATGAAAATATAATCTAGTTCTAGATCTCGTTAAAGTACATATGTGTACCAAATTTCAAGTCAATATCTTAAACGGTTCCAGAGTAAACGTGCGCACAAAAAAAGTTAGACAGACAGACAGACCGACAGACAGACAGACAGACATTTTTTTTCGCTCAAACTTAAAATCTAGACGTTTCATGACATTTTAAGCCTATTTGGACAATAAAAATTTTTTAAAATTTTTTTGTCGTTACTCTACTTCCACTGGACGTGGAAGTAAAAGTAACTAGTTAAATCAAAGCTGTGCAATATTTTAATTTGTTGTATTTAAAATTCACTCTGCCTAACGAAGCAAACCTCAACATAATTTGTAAACTTCGTAAGTTAAAAATAAGGATTAAATACGTAAATATGAATCAATGAACAATTATTATGGAATATAACTCTAGTAGCGGTAGCGCTAGATGGCGCTCTCGATGTCAATCTCGGAACCATGAGTGTATAGTAATAAATAGGCGGGACATCGGGAAGTAGGTAGTGCTCGCAGATTAAAGATGTAATGCTCTCTCTATCGTTCCTTGTCATATTGCACCTCAGAAACGCCTGAAAGGTGTTAAGCCAGTCTATATATTATAATATCTAAGGTTTCAACTCGTTTTATTTACTAGTTGCCATAGAAACGTCACTAGATTATTTTAAAATATAGTGAATCTCCGTTGTTTCTACTGCATTTGTTTCAGATTTGCTGTTTTGACAATATGAGTCGGTTTGGAAATATTTCTGTATATCAAATTAATAAGGACATTGAAAATAAAGGTCAGTAAACTAAAAAGTGACAAGAAAACGTCTGAAGTAAATTAATGAGAAAACATAATATCGAAGATGTACTTAATGAATTATTTATTCGTGAAATATTCTCCTCAAATACCACTCGTGCTTTAAATTTTATCTATAAATTTTTTCTCAAGCTAAGTTGCCCCTAGTTAATATAACTCGTGCAAATTGGCAGTTTATTATCAAAGATTAAATCCCTCCCGCTAAAGCGGTCGGGATTTAATCAGATAATAAACAGCCAATTTGCACTCTTTATATTACACGCTTTCGAAAAAATTTTCGATAAAATTTTAAGCACTAGTGATATTACATACGATAAAATTCCTTGGTACATCAATATTGTGTCAACGTAGTTTTGTTGGTCTCATTCATCGTCATAATACTACGTTTATCGGATATAAAATAAACCACCTATTGTCAATATATGGTTGATTTTATTTATTTTATCAATGTTTATAAATTTCACCGAGCTGTGCATTTTTTGCAGTATTCGAATATACGTAGCTTTTGTACTTTCCTATATGCAACTTAATAAAAGTTTTAAAATTTTTAAAACTTTTCTTTATTTCTATCCCTTGTACATTTTTCAAATTTTGTGGATTTCATGTCAGACTTGAAAGTTAGCCAAATTCATTTTCAGTGCCTTAACGAAGATTGCTAAATTGCGACTTCTGTAAATTTTTTTGTATGAATATCAAGAAATGAATAATAGGGAATATTCTTTATAAACTATTATTGAAAAAAAATATAATGGGAAAAGGTGATTTTATTTGGATATGAGAGCCGCGGGTTCTGAGACGCGATGAGACCTATATGTCTTCCGCTTTCTGAGGTGAAAGTATATACCTCAAAGACGCCAAATATAAAATATTTTTGAATTTGGGCAGGGCGCGTCCAAGAAAAAGGTAAGATATTTTTTAATTTTTTTAGCGTTATATATAGATCTTCCATTTGGATAATCTGTAATAAAAGTGATCAGTTATCGTTTGATAAAGCGGAAGAAATTTTGGCCACGGCGCATTTGCACAAAAAAAAATTAAATTTTTTGTCAAAACTTTAAAAACAAAAAAAATACGTCTTATTTATGCTTACTTCTAAGTTTTTTTACTTTATTATGACCCTCATACAAACGAAATTGAGGTGGAAGACTTTTTGGGCAAGGCGCAGTCACAGGGTTGACAAAGTAACCACCTGAAAAACTTGCGCGTGCGGCTAAGTTTAAAAATACGTAAGTGTACTTGGGATTCACTTTTAAGCTTTGAAATTTTGCAGGGTACTTTTTTAGGGACCAATAAAACTAAATTCATAAGGGAAGAAGTTTTGGCCAACTTTACACCCCTTACCATCCATTTGAATTATAGCTCTTTTTATAGTTATTTATTGTACTATATCATTTGACAATTTCTTTTTTCCATATATAAGTGAATAAGGTTAGCCTGACTGTTAGTTAATAAGAAAAATAATCAATTTCAACCCCCTACATAAGAGTTGTTCTTCTTAATGAAGTCAAATAGTACATTTTAGTATAGAAAATTACACGTGTAGAGTAGATAAATGAAGATAAATAAATGTAAACTTCGATGAGGTCAGAGGCAGATACAGGTAGCCCCTTTGAAGGGGGAAGGGGGAGCAGGCATGATTTCTCGAGGTCAGTCTGTTCGAAAATTATTTTGACTAGTTCTATTCATGGTTAAAAGGATCTGCTATTACTCAAAAGTGGAAGTATCAAACACCCAAGTCACTAAGCTATTCATAGTTTATGTAAAAAAAGTAAATACAGAAAAAGAAAAACCGAAAAAAAACATAAAAACTTAGTTACCAATTACTGTTTATCTATTCCACATATACAACTTTTTATTCTAAAATGTACTATTTGACTTCATTAAGAACAACCCTTATGTAAGGGTTGAAATTGACTATTTTTCTTATTAACTAATAGTCAGGCTAACTTTATTCATTTAAATATGGAAAAAAAGAAATTGTCAAATGATAAATAGTTCACTAAATAACTATAAAAAGAGCTATAATTGAAAGGGGTAGTAAGAGGTGTAAAGTTGGCCAAAACTTCTTCCCTCGTGAATTTAGTGTTATTGGTCCCTAAAGAAGCCCCATACAATTTTTTTTTTTTTTTTTTGGCATCTGGCCACTAGCCATACAGCCAACCGCTACACCATACAAAATTTCAAAGCTTAAAATGAACTCCAAGTACACTTAAGTATTTTTAAATTTAGCCGCACACGCAGCAAGTTTTTCAAGTGGTTACTTTGGCCAACCCTGTGGCTGCGCCTTGCCCAAAAGGTCTTCCACCTGAATTTCGTTTGTATGATAATAAAGTAAAAGAACTTAGAAGTAAGCATATATAAGACGTATTTTTTTTGTGTTTAATGTTTTGTCAGAAAATTATCAAATTTTTTGTATGCAAATGCACCGTGGCCAAAATTTCTTCCGCTTTGTCAGACGATAACTGATCACTTTTACTTCAGATTATCCAAGTGGAAGACATACAGAGTCAGAAAATTTTTCATTTGGGTCGGCAATGAGAGCAAGCGAGAGCGAAGCAACTAGGCTATTCTTTTTTATCGTATAACACATCCTTCTGATGCCACCTGCTTTCCCCACCACATGTGCGTGGGCAACTCTGCTTGCGGAATTTCAATTTGTTTCCGTCTTCCACTTGCAATGTAAAGAATTATTTGACTCGTTTTGAAAGTAAAACGGGTTAAATAATTTCAGTTATTAAAGCACGTAATAATATTACCTATACTGAACAGAGCCAACTACATCCTTCCTTTGAATAAATGGTACTGAAATTTTTAATAGCAATAATGATGTATGTACGTGTTTTCTTGATAGCGCGTCATTATTTGCTCCCTCTACTAGAGCACTGGTACACGCCTTTATTGTAGGCGGGTCTGTCAGGCCGTTGAAACTATGCGTGCCACCCAAATCCAACATTTTCCGAATGTGTATACCTATTTAACGCTAAAAATTTTTAAAAATATCTTGGCTTCGTTCTTGGACGCGCCCTGCCCAAATTAAAAAATATTTTATAATGGAGGAATAACATGTGGGGTAGGTAAAATTAATTCTTTTTTTAAGCGAATTCTAATTGGTAAGATCTACTGTTGGACCGCGAAGCGACGTTGCTAGGCGACTTAAGATAGTGGCTAGTGCGAGGTTACTAGATAAATGGCAAAGTAAATCGCTGACCACTCAACTCTGTTCTTGTTCAAACAAAATTAACATTGATAATTCAATAAATAACCACGCACGGAATAGAATAATCCGAAGTGGTGGTAAACCCATGGCATATTGTAACCTTGAGAATAAAAAAATCCTCATTAAAAGCTATTATCCTCAAATGATATTAAGTAAGCAAAAGATAGTATGGTAAATTTTAATGAAAAAAATAATAAACTAGCACGTAAATTTAATATTGGTGGTCATGGCATGTGAATGTTGTGCCCCAGTTGCAAGGATATACAGGTTACGGTTCCGATCGTGGAAATGACAATTCCTCAAGCCTATAACAAACTAATACAGTGCGAGACATTTTTGCGTGCACGAATAACATTTTAGAAATTTTAGCTTATGTTGTTTATTTTATTCAAAATCTGTTTGAATTTATTACAGGAACAATATTATTTTTTTTGTTTTCTCTACCAATTTTTTAACTCGCTGAAAATTTAGCATAGTCACGGGGTAAAGTGGCTTGCAGTACTAAGTTAAAGAGAAGTTTTTTGAATTCATACATGTTTTTTTATATGGAATATAATATATTGATACTTACCTATTTTAGCTGATAATGACATCATTAGGTAATTATAATGTTCCATCTGCTAGTTTATAATTTATCACTGCAACTACTTAATGGGTTTAACTGGGATGCGGATACGACTTTAAGTAGAGATAATGAATTTTGAAAGTGATAAGATTATAATCTATCTAGATTTTATTTTCTTATTTTGCTCCATGTGATATTTTTTTTAGTACTTAAGACTCTCAGGACTCAGGAGAGGACTCTCTCTTTCTAGTTGGTTAGGGTAATTTACTTTCAATTTTTTTGTTCACCGAACAGCTTTCTTAGGTGGGAAAGATGTGTCACGTAGTAATTATAATTTATGTAAAATTTATTTGAGACACTAGGTACATCATGTTATTAGTACATGGAAAATAATATCGTTCCACTTAGAAATAGAAACTGTAATGAAGCATTCATAAATTCATGTTCCATTACTAAAGTTTCCGGATTTACACACGACACCAATGTCCACACGGCACGCAAATCTACCCAGCTCCCATCTAGAGGCACGGATTTGCACACGACACTAAACTATACGCAGTTCTACGTCACCAGTAAGCGAGGATTCTCGGATATAAAGGCCCGGCCACAAATCAACTATTCAGAGAGTGGGCAATTCTATCAATCTGTCTTCAGCGTGGTGAGCTAGACATATTACAGTTTTGTGCATCTCCCGACGCAAACGCGACGGAACGAATGCAATCTGACCTTGGGAATCCTTCAGCGTGGTGAGCTCGGGTCGTTAGTCATTTCCCGACGTCGTTTCGCAGCCAGAACCAGAGTGGATGAACCTGACCTGGAGACCTCCTACAGCATGTTGAGCTGGGAAACTTCTTGAGTTGACGATATTCGCCCGAAGCCCGATGCCACTCCAGTAGCAGCAACTAACGTGGCATCGCATCGTTACACTCTCTTTCTCTCTCTCTATCTCTCTGATAACAGAAAATGTTATCCTAAGAACCGTAAAAGATACGGACCTGTATAACCTGTATGTTATGTAACACTGCCACACATTACCTGTTTGAAGAAGTAAATAAATTGTTTATATTTTTATTGGTCTTATTAACTAATCTGGACCCTGATTAATCTCCAAACCAGCTACCCGACAACAAACCGTTACATAATTTGGCGCCCGAGCAGATGTTGAGACTTTAGTTTACTCCAGATAGCCCAAAAAGAGACGTTCACGAATGAGAGATAGATATAAAGAAAGTTAATTCATAGAGAAATAAAAGCACTCCAAGTCAAGATAGAGAACAAAAATGTAAAGGATTTTGTGGTGGCAATCCAGACTACTACAATTGTAACCCCAGAAGAAACACAACTCCGGATAATACCAAAAGTACGAACCAAATTCCAGACACAAATCCAGATTACAGCATTATAGACGATAGCTGTATCGTCATATATGGAGCAGTAATATATTTAAATTTATGTCCAGAGTCCCGAAAATACGTTAAACAAACCGATGTCCAGAAACAAATCCAGATTACTTCATTACAGACGGAATCCTGTACCACCATATACGGAGCAGTAATAATTTTGTAGACCCCGAATTTTCCAACCCATGGAAACCCTGTATCCCGCAACCGCAACGAAAACAAACCCAGTAAAACCAGAGTCATCCAAAATAAGTGATGAAGTCGGAAGTCCAAGTGCCAGACCTGCTGTCACCCCCGCCTCCGACACCCGAAGCCAAAAGACCGCATGCAGTCCGAGACGTACCATCCCCGATGCCGTTCCCAGTCCGAGACGCAACAGCCAACCCTGATGCCGTCCCCAGTCCGAGACGCACCGTCCTCGATGCCGTCCCCACTCCGAGATGTACCGTCCCCGATGCCGCCTCCAGTCTGAGACGTACCGTCCCTGGTGCCGCCCCCAGTCCGAGACGCACCGTCCCCGATGCCGTCCCCAGTTCGGAGACAGCCCCCAGCCCCCGAGGCCACCGACCCCAGATAGGTCAATTGTCTGCCTCCGGGCGTTTTTCCAGGCCGACGACGCAGCCCTCCCAGTTCCAGCTCCGCAACGGAAGCGACAGTTCAGGCGCCACAACTAAGATGGCCCCGCTTCCAGGATCCCTGGCACCGTCCCCTCTGTCCGCCATCGCCCTCTACAGTAGACGTCCGGAAGAACCACATTTGTATTTATATACCTGTTTCTTGTAATTTTTTTTGGTGCTCATTTATGTTAACTAATTTACCATGGCTCTAAGATATTTTATATACTGTTTATGTTATTTAAAAATTTGGTTTTCTCTACGTAATAATATACATATATATATATATATATATATATATATATATATATATATATATATATATATATATATATATATATACCAGGTATATAAGAAATAATTCGCCATTCTTGATTTTGTTTAAAGTTGTTAAATTCTCTCATTGATGGATTTTTTTGAAATTTTTTGTTTGTAAAGAATCAGGGGAGTTATAGTTGAGTAAACCCTAAGCTGGCGCGTCCAAAGGTCGCTTCATCATAAAAACTAAGAGAATAAGACATACGCAACTAGTTCATCTCTATGTCACTGCGATAGCTTTATGCGCATCGCATATCAAATCGTACGTCGTGTTACCAACTCATACATACGCCACCTTAGAGTTTACCGTGAAGCATTCATACATTTATTTTCCATTACTAAAGTTTCCGAATTTACACACGACACCAATGTGCACGCGGCACGCAAATCTACCCAGCTCCCGTCTAGATGCACGGATTTGCACACGACACTAAACCATATGCAGTTCTACGTCATCAGTACAGTAAGCGAGGATTCTCGGATATAAAAGCTCGGCCACAAATCAACTAATTCAGATTGTGGGCAATTCTGTCAATCTCTTTTCAGCGTGGTGAGCTGGACATACTACAGTTTTGTGCATCTCCCGACGCAAACACGACGGAACGAATGCAATCTGACCCTGGGAATCCTTCAGCGTGGTGTACTGGAACCCCTCGAGTCGTTAGTCATTCTCCGACGCCATTTCGCCGCCAGAACCAGAGCGGATGAGCCTGATCTGGAGACCTCCTACAACGTGTTGCGCTGGGAAACTTCTTGAGTCGACGATATTCGCCCGACGCCCGATGCCACTCCAGTAGCAGCAACTAACGTCGCATCGCATCGTTACTCTCTCTCTCTCTCTCTGATAACATAAAATGTTATCCTAAAAACCGTAAAAGATGCAGACCTGTATAACCTGTACCTGTACGTTATGTAACACTGCCACACATTACCTGTTTGAAGAAGTAAATAAATTGTTTATATTTTTATTGGGCTATTTTTATTGGTATCTAGGTAACTGCTGAATTGCAAAAAGATAACTTTTAGATTTTAATTTTTTGGGGCAGATATACGGTGGATTGGTGTATGGCCCAACTCTTATTCTACTTTGTTGTGTTGTTTTGTATTAATAAACCTGTTCTTTATTTTCTACCACTATATTTTATTTTCATAAAGTATTCATTTATTAACCTAAATTCAAATCCTCTCGTAATCCAAGCGAGCGACCTCAAAGCAACCCCACATACGTAACACTATAACATTTTTTTAAAATTAATTCATGTGAATTGGCGATATGGCAGCACTAATATTAATACTGCGTGTGACTGTTTATAAATAATACAAAATTTGCCTTGCCGTCTTAAAATACCAATTCATTCTAAATCCCAAAAGAATAATCTCCTCTAAAACAGCGTGAAATCGGTAAGATTAACATGTGGCTCCGAGACCATGAAGTTTCTGATCTATTTTTTATTAGTTAATTAAAAATCGCTCTCTAGTCTTCTGTTCAGAATTATCCAGAGAATACGAATTAATAATTCTTTTTTAAATTAAATACCAGTACGATTATTTTATAGAGTTTCAAAAATAAGCCCATAAGGGCAAGAATAGAGTATTTGGTATTTTTACATTTACTATTGTTTATTTGCAATTTTTTTAGACAAATTATTATCAATTCGTCAGATTTTAGTTTGTGTCAATATTTTAAGATTTTTCGAATTGCTTAAACAATTATAATTCATTTGGACAATTGCATTTCCTATAAATTTGTGAAATTTTCATTTTTTAGTTAGTTATTGAGTTCTGTCGATTAAGAGTTTGCATATGCAAATTGTTTAAACAATTTATTATTGTTTATTATATTTAAGCAAGTCTCAATTGTATATATTATTGATATTATACTCGGGCGCGCCACACTTGATCACGAGCGGGCATTTAGTCTTAATCTTTTCTTTGAATTTAATTATATTTAATTAAATTGTTTCCCCTGAGGGCTGTAAGCCATCTTCATATATTAATAGTCTTTAATGTTGCTGCCATAATTTATTTTAACAATATACTTTGTAATATATAGGATGATACGAAATTAAAGTAGTTTTTAATTAAGTTTGAGGTTCATTTCTTGTAGAATAAATTTAAAATATATTCAGTGACAGTGTCCGAGACCGCGTCACAACAACACTGCACCAGGAAGAAAAATTATACACTTTTATTTAAAAATATAAGGTGGTCATAAAAGAATATTTAGATAATGGAAAATAATACTTAAAAAGTTGTTGACATTATTACCCAGGAGGAAACCTGAAAACCTTTTGGGCAAAATATACAGGGTGGTTACTATAGAGAAATAAATAATCAAGAAACGATGAAGGAAAATAATATGTGAAATGTAGTGTCACTACTGCCTGAAAGACAGAAAGAAAACCTGGTAACTTTTAGTTAAAAAAACTAACAGAGTGATCCTTCTAGAAAATAATTGATTAAGAAACGAAAGCAAAAAATAATAATACTACTACTACTACTAGTAAAGTAGCTGACCCTATTACCGAGGATAAAACCTGATAAATGAGTGAAAAGTGAGGGTGGTTAAGAAACGACAGAGGCAAATGTAGTTGTATGGTATGTAGTTGATATGTAGTTGTCACCATAGCCAGGAAGAAAACCTGATGTATTTTTAGTTAAAAAAGTATGCATGGTAGTTATCCTACAGAGAAGATAATGAATAAATAATGAATAATGAATAGAAAGGGAAGTTTTGTGTAAATACTTTTGCAGTTTTTTAAAGAAATCTACTTATTCTGAAACGTGAAAATTCGAAGATATTCCGGAGGGTGACTTTTTTTACAATTAATAATATTTTCTTTCGGAAAGCTAGAGAAGTAAGAAGCATGGAAAGAAAAATGCATTTTACAAAAATGCACGAAAAGCAATTTTAAAATAATATAAAAAATGTATATTACCATTTTAAATTACGTTTAGAATGCTGGACATTTTTAAAAAAGTCTTAGTTTAACCATGAGGCTCCATTTTTTTTCTAAAATCTTCTATTTTAGGGAAATTAATAAATATTTTTATTTGTAGTTTCCCATTATAATTTTCATCCACAAGGCCTATAATTTCACCAAATCTCATTAAAAAGGATTTATTCCTTTTTTTAGTAATTTCGGTTTATACAAGACTGGAAATGTTCGCGGTTTTTATTTTTTTGCAAAAAAACAAAATGATAGATCGGATTTGGATTTTAATTCATAATTTATTTAAAAACATCTCGATTTTTTGTTTTACCTGATTAAAATAAAAGATATTAAAAAAAACGCGCAAAAACACGTTCCTCAAGATGGAGACTTAATTTTCAGAAAACACCCAACTCCCAGAAGCCACTTCATGAATAAATGCATTTTTTTTTCTATTCTGATTTGTTTACTCTAACACCTGGCCTATTGGTAAAATAAGTAACATTTAATTTAATTACTTATTTAATTGTATAAAAAACCTTTAAGTTTTTAAAAAGTATAGGCATAAAATTTTCTTTGGTGCATGCGCGCTCGTATCTTTTTTACATATTATGCTATATATTTTAGTACTTAAAAAAGCAGGTGCAAAATAAATAACGTCAATAAAACACACAGCTGTAAATGTGATTTATTCGGTTCTCATCATCCTTTATGTATCCTCGACAGTGAGATGCTAATAAATCTAACGGATTAAGAATCCATTGTCCGTGTTTTATTTATTATAACCATTAACACTAGTAATAATGCATTTGTTATCCTTCAGAGGATCATATTTTATGGTTGTGTCAGCGGCAGCACATGTGTGTTCACTCAGCTAGGCCAGTATTCTCTACAGAACAGAAGCCAGCTCTGACGATTAATGGTGTGCGGTGTACCTTTTCGAACAACTGAATATCTGAGACATAAATCAGTAACAAATACCATGTTCTATCATTTGTTGTGTGTTTGTCATTTATATAACGCCCATTTAATACGGCTGTATTATATTATAAATATGTAAAAACAACTTATGTCCGCTTAGTCACATAGCTATTAATAATTAATGTTATTACGGCAGTTTAGGCTTGAAGGATTTTTGTATAATTTACTAAATTAAATAATGCACCTGACACAAGTGGATATAAGTAAAATTGAATGTAATTGACGTATTAATTACACAAATTTCTAACATTAATTTTGTTACATAATAATAATTTATATATACAGACTGTCTCAGACTCGCGTCGTCCAAATACCCTGGCTCTCCTATAAAAGATATGGAAAATTTTCAAAAACATAGTGATAATAGACGCAAAGGTGTATAATTTAAAACTATTTTGAAATATACAGGATGATCCATTTACTCGTGGCGCCAAAAAAATGTGATTTAGTGTGTGTACAAGAACCAGAAACCTCAAAATATTTTTTATTTCATCCACCCCCACTACCACTCCCTATCACCACCCCCACTTGGATGACTTGGATAGAAAATGTGGATGTGGAAGTAGTGATTCCTTGGGCAGAGGTTTTTATTTTAACACTCGCAGGTTTGGGATATGCTTGCAATCATACAGGATTAATCGAAATTAATATTGTATCAAAATTACTGTCATTGGATACAATTCAATTCAATTTAAGAGAGTTATTTCCGAATTAAATATTACAACAAGATTTTTCTGGCACGCATGCCCGGAGCCAGTCAGACATCCACGACTTACAACGTAATGGTAATTGAAGGATTGGACGGGGTCAGATCAACTAAAAATAAATATGATGAGACACTGACCACTTTACCAGGCTTCTTTCAGCTGAGACGAATTAAAATGGCAGTAAGAAACTTCCATAGGAGAATATTAACACTTATTACTAATAATAATGTGGCGTAGTACTGGCGGAAATTTTTTGCTTGCTGCTACAGGAAAAGGCGACAAATGAAAAACCTGCTTAAAAAAATTCATTAGGGAACGACGATGCTGGTTACTTAAACTTGAATTTTGTACGTTGAGACTTATTTAAATTTTTTGCTTTGTACAAAATTCTGTAAAAGTATTTACGCACAACTTCTCTCTTTATTTAGCAGTTTTTATTAATTCATTATATTTTCTGTATATTTTTTAAAACTAAAAGTATAGTTATATTTCTTGTAACGTTATTGAGTTTTTAATAGTATATTATTCAATGAGCAAATAATATCTATTACATGCGAATAGAGTACTATGCTTTTTCTACGACTACTCATCGGTTGAATCATTTTTTCACAACAAACTTGTGCAAATTAGTAAGGAAAACCTGATAGTAATTTTAAAATTTAAAAAATCCAAGTATCCAAGATATATTGATATTTGCATGACAGAATGAATTGAGTCATGGCATACGCGATATTTTTGAACTTTAAATCGTCGTTTGTGATTGCTCCGTTACTGCTGAATAATGAAAATGAACTCTCGTGACTGATTCTGAGTAATCAATTATTATCCACGGCAGTGATCAATGAGCCCCATCACATGTTCAAAAACCTACCTATAATAAATGATTTATTCAATAGTAGTAGAAAAATCTTTTGTTAAAGTTAAGAGCAATCAAGCTTGATTTCTAAATGAAAGAAAGAATTATTTATATATCGATGCTTAAGAAACAATACCTCTTATCTCCAAGTTAGCAATTTTATAGTCTATATACATTTCATTTTTATTTTTGAAATAGATATTCAATGTCGGTAATGCCTGACGGCAACTATCCTTCGTTTTGTAATGGCCGACCATGCTATTCTACATAAAAATTTTCTGTCAGAAGTAATAGCATTTATTAGGTATTCGGCAACGCTCGATTGCAAATTCTATTTGTATTGGTAATAGTCTATTAAAAATATCGTAATAACATTTTAAGGTAATCATAATCAATGAAAATTTTTGGAACAATCAAATGAAGAACAACAAGAATTGACAATTACCAATTAGTCTGGGGTCCAACAGTACGAAATCGCTCTAAATTTCAAGTAACCTGTTCCGACATGACGTACATTTTTCAACTTCAGATTTGCAAAAAGGATTATATAGGACACCAGAAATAACTTGTCGGATTCTTATCAGCTCTTGCATAACTTCTTAAATGATAAGAAAAGAGACGAAATGATAATTCCTAAAAAAATGTTTTTTAATACATAACACGTCCTGTAAAAGAAACTATGAGTGCTATCCATCTAATTTTTTTATATTATACACTAAAGGCATAATCTCTTGGATAAGGCTCGATGGCATTATTTAAATATGTTTAGTTTTTTGGAAAAAAAATATGAAATCTGTAACTATAAAATATTGTAGTACGAATTTCGACATACGAGCAAGTACTTCAATTTTAAATTTTTTGTGTACAAACTATGCTAAAAAACATACCCAATATATTGAAAATGTTTTTAAGACAAGAACTAAGTTGCATATAGTATTCGAGTTGTGAATTTTTAAAATGGGTGCATGATGCGGCGCATGTAATAAAGGCGACAGCTCTCCCAAAATTAATAAAGCGCATGAAAACAGTTTACAGTGGAATTAGCTGGTATGTTTATGTTTACTAGGCGTATGTACTTATAGTGGAAGACCAGACCCTCTGAATTCGACACCCTCTATACAACTCACGAACACCCACCTAAAAAATAGGTAATCTGATGTAAAATAACCTGCTAAACTTGATTTTTGAATTCGCCCATTGATTTGAGATTGCCAAAATGACCAAATTGGCAATTTTCTAAAAAAAATAAAAATTATTATTAATTTTTTCTTTTTCATATAACACGTCATATATTTTTTATTTTACTTCAGACATTTTAAATTTTTTTACATAATATTCTCTAACTATTCTTTGATATGTTGAAAGTAAAAAACTTTACCTAAAAAATAATTAGTTGGCAAAAAAAAATAACAACTTTTCTTTGACGCAAAATCTTTAAAATTTGCAGAGTAAAATGTCCGATCGAGGTATCTTTTTTATTTTTAAAGTTAGGTGCCTACTATAACCGAAGAAAATGTTCCGAATGAACTAAATAAAATCTTTTATAAGAAGTTTTTTTTGAAATTTTGCTCCCTTATCGAAATATTGATTGTTTCAGCGCCCGAACGAATGCGCGCTACTATAAATCGGCCGCAATCGCATCTAGAGCTAAACGCAGACACGTGCCGGGTGATTATTATTTTCCAGTGTCCATTTATGTTAAGTTGAAAGTGCTTTTTGTCTCAGTCCTTATATTTAGTGCGTTATAAACACATAGTTTGGCATGATAAATTATAATTACTCGGATAGGAAATCAAAGGAAACAATCTAAAAACGTACTCTTCGCCTGTTCACTGGATTTTTATATAATTGTTATACATTCAATAGGATACTTTTCGCAGTTTTTTGTAAATAATGTTACGTTTAGACATTTTTAATTTTATAGTACGATCTTAGTTGGTAAAAGACTTGGTAAAAAAACTATACCAAACCCCATTTGGGTTTCGATTCCGAGTCAAAAGAACTACACCACCACCTTACAAGTAAAAGAATGTAAATTTTTACATTATAAGACACGAGCTAAAATCATATTTTCACGGTTGTATATTACCTACATTATGAAATGTATATTTGTAAAATATATAAATATTTAGATATTAAAATGAAATATCATTTCACCAGATTTCTAAATTCAATTACAAAAACATAAAAATTAAAGTTTTTTTTTTCAAATTTAAATCATTAAGTAATAACATTTTTATTTACCGATCGATTTTGTTCAAATAGGGTTCTTCCTCTAGCTAACACTAATTTACTGTCCAAATTTCAGTACAATCGGAATTTTCTTTCTTCATTTATCGTGCTTACAAGAAACGTGACGGACGGACAGACAGACGGACATTTTGAAAGTTATTCAGAATTCGTTCACTAACACAATGGTATGAAAATTTTTTGTCTGCGAGCGATATTTACGGTTTTAGAAATGTACCGATCAAATGCAAAATCCGATGACATTTCTGTGGCTCTAAAACAATATTTAGAACAGAAAAATTTATTTTTATCACTAAATCCAGTTTACCATGTACAATGTAGAAGATCGTATACCCAAACTGCTTATAAAAGAAAATCATAAATTATAAATCCTAGTACAGAGAATACAAGTAAAAAGGACATTTCTGCAAAGTGCTATTTACAAGACAGCCTACCAAATTAAGCCCAGAATTCCAAATGTTTTCGATTTTGGATGGTACCTAAAGGAGGAAATCTTATTTCCAAAGATGATTTCAAAAAGTCCAAAACCCAATTTTATTGAGTCAACTCCATTTTGTAAATGTAAATTATATAACTGTACTACAAGCTGCAAGTGTAGCAAAGCAAACGAGCAATGTAACATAAGTTGTTTATGCGAAGGAAAATGTAATCTTTAGTACCCACTTGCTGTTATAATTAATGAAAATATATTTTTTAATGTGTATGTTTCGAGATTATCTAGATAATTTTATAACATTTAATTGCAAATAGAAACTAAATAATCCGTAGACTCCCTTGATCGCTTAAACGACACCACAGATGGGCGACGTTAACAGAAGTTATGCTTTAAATTAATGCGGACGAGTTGCGCGGCCGAATTCAACAGCGTTATCTCGTTATATGAGCCGAATTTCAAAAAAATCTTTTTATAAAAAAGTTTGTTTAAAGTATATGGAACATTTTTCTCGTTTATACTATAACTCTCTCTTTAAAAATAAAAAAGTTACCTCAATCGGGTATTTTTCAATGCAAATTTTAAAAAACCGCGACAATAGAGGGTAATTATATTTTTTTTAGGCACTATGTTATTAGTTACAGTATATTCTTTGCCGTCAGCCTCTCCAAGAATATTGCAGGGATAATGTGTAAAATATTGGTCTAAGTCGGACTTAAAATAAAAAAGATATGATGTGTTATGTGCAAAACAAAAATTAACACATAATTTTAAAATTTTTCAAAAAATTTGCGAATTGACCGATTTGGCAATCTCAAATTAACGGGCGAACTCAAAAATCAAATCCAGAAGGTCATTTTACATAATATCATCTGTTTTTTAGGTGGGTGTTCGCGAGTTGTATAGACTACTTTTAAAATGCTTCCTACAGATTGGCTGCTCTCCGACTGTATATAGTGTGAAGTTATTTGTCTTAACATTTTAAAATTATAAAAACTATTTGTGTTTGTTTAAATCGATTGATTATTGTTTCCGGTTCATATTTATTATTTACTAGCTATGCCCGCGGTTACGTTCGCGTGGAATTTTGAAATTGACTAAAAAGTTTCTTTATAAACGACGTTTGAGGTAGAATCACCATTCTGGAATATTTCAGAAAACTCACAAATTTTCTGGAATATTCCAGAGTACTCTCGAATTCTCTGGAATATTACAGAAGTTTAATCTTAAAAGTTTATGCCGTGCAAATACGCTTATTGATCAAGCTGTATCTCCTGTTCTACTAGACCGATTTTCATAAAACTTGGCTTAGTCTAGGCCGATTTCGATAAAATAAGAACTAAATGTTACTCCAAGCTTAGATGAACCTCTTTGGTTAAGTAGTTTCTGCGTGATGCGCGTTCAAACAGACAAGCAGACAAATAGAGAAAAATTCCAAAATCTGTCTTAATGTATTCCATTACTCATTTTACACCCCCCACATCAGTTTTTTGCAAATATTTTCGATGTACATACACGTCAACTTTACAAATGTGTTATATGTATACGTTTGAAAATTATTAAAAGGTAAAATAATTTAATAAAAGTTATTTACGTTCCCTACAGTGTTGTGAACTGTCATTCAAATTACCTCTTGCACAAAATTTTGGATGCAGAAGTGGAAATTAGGAGCTGGTACCGATAATGTCGACAAAAAATTAAAAAGTGCAGCTGTAAAATAAAATGCGACACAAAATGTTCTTGTGAGTGGTATTCAATTGCGTGCTCGTGTGCTGCTTTTCCTGAAAATTGTTTTAAGGGAAAAAGCAATATGCATCATTTTATAATGATAGTGATTCTGACTAACATGTAAGAATAGTTATACACAAAAATTACGTAATATATAACATTAATGTTTTATTTAAAATATCTCCCTTTTCTGCTTTCTATTAAATATGCTAAATACCTAAAATAATATTTCTCACTAATGATTTATCTCTTAAACAATATAAAAACGAGTAGAAGTTTTACTCGGGCATGGCCAATTGCGAATACCTATTTGATTAATTGATTAACATTTTGCTCGAACACACAATTCACTTTGTATCGATTATTATTTTTTTAGATGAGTAGCCGCAATCGGCAACGCCCGACTACTACTTTCATTCGTTTTGTTGTATTATTAACATAAAGTAATTCAAATTTGCAATTATATTGAACAATATAGTCCTTTTTACTGTTACACTGTACCAATTATCGTGTAGACTATTTTTATTTTAATGCTGCATAATTACGCGCCTCATAAAAAAAATCATAAACAAAAAACTGTATACGTTATCGACAGGATCTTTTTTAAAAAAACTTTTTCAATATATGTACTATATTTGGTAAGCAATTGTATATAAGAATTTCATAAATTTAACATAGTTGTCCGCATATCGAAATTTTTAGAACGTAGATATCAACCTTTTGATTTTAATTATTTTTTTCCAAAAAAAAATATTCTTTTCAAAAATACCAATAGCTTAGTTAGCATCACATATATTTTTTGAGTATACATACCACAAATCAGATCGGTAGGTTACATAGTTTTTTTTAACGGAGAATAACCATTGTAAAACATAATATTGTAATTATCAATCCGCCATCTTTTTTGCGATTTCTGAAGTTGCACAAGAGCAAAAATTAATCCGACAAGTCTTTTCTAGTGCTCCAAGTAATGCTCTCTTCATTACTTATATCAACATTTGTACGTCATGTCGGAACAGGTCATCTTGAGTTTGAAGTGCTTGGACCCCGGACTAAATAATGAATATGGAATAAACTTTTCAGGAAAGAAAACAGAAAATTTCAAGGTGTTCCAAATTAACGTGCAATCAATAAGAAACAAAATTAATGAAGTCGGAGCTTTCTTTTCTGATAAACCTTTTACCGTATGTTGTTTCGGAACACTTTCTTAAAGACAATGAAATAAATTTATTACATATGAATGATTATAATGTGTCATCCATTTGTAGGCTAAGAAATAAAGGTGGAGGTACAGCCATTTTGGCTGATCCCCTATTTGAAATAAACCCATTAAATTATATCATCAACTCTAGCATTGAAAAACATGTTGAACTATGTGGTATATATATATATAAAACATATTTATGTATTTATCAGTATATCTTTCAACTATAGGCGATTTTGACACCTTTTTGAATGTTGTTGAAGAAGTCGTCAAAAAAATAGGGCCCGAAAAAAATAGTGTGTTAGTAGGTGATTTCAATGTTCATTTTGGTACAAACGAAATATATTATTATGTGATGTGCTAGAAACGTTTGGATTGGAACAGACAATTTTAAGTAATACTAGGAAAAACAATTGCATAGACAATATATTTTTAAATTTTAACCTTGATTCTTGTCATGCAAACACTTTTACACCCAATCTGTTAGATCATCAGGGGCAATGTGTACAATTTGAGGTAACAATAAACTAGATAAAAAAATGTGTAGGCCTATAACGATGCATGGAAGGTAAATATTTTTCAACTTGGTGGAGAATATATCCTGAGAATTTATACAGAATACGAATTTAAACAGTGATAATAAATGCCGTATTTTTATAGAACATCTGCAAAATGCATACCATCAAGCTTTTCCTGAAAAAACGTATGTAGTCAAAAAGAATCAGGCAAATAGAGTAAATTGGTTCAGTGGCACATTAAAAAACATGAGAGAACAGCTTCACTTCTTAAATAATTTATATAAACGATATCCAACTCAGAAGATGCTTAGAGAAAAGAACATTTAAAAAAATATATAAGGTGGCTATAACTACTGCCAAAAAAAATGCAAACTATAATTATATTAAACAATCAAAAAATTCTACTAAATGTAAGTGGAACATTATCAATAACCACAGAGATATACCTTCCAAAAGTATTGAAGCTAATGATAATGCACCAGATACCTATAACAACTTCTTTGTTAGCATTGCTCACAATTTACTCAAAGATATAGAACATACAGATACAGCTTCCTTGACTAAGTTGGAAAATATGTCTGTTCCTACTAAAAAATTTTGTTTCAATGAGGTTACCTATACGGAAGTACGTGAATAATTAATTCCTTAAAAGAAAAACATAGCCGGGATATCTATGGATTCAATATTGAGATTATAAAATCTATTAAAAATATAATAATAATACCTCTGACTAAATTGATGAATTTATAATTTAAAGAGACAAGTTCCCCTCCATCTTAAAGCAGGCATTAGTCATACCTATTTTTAAAAAAGGTGACACTAAGGAAGTGTCAAACTATGGACCTCTCCTTATTGCCAATAATATCAAAAATAATAGAAAAATGTATTGCAAATAGAGTGGCACACTATTTTGAGACTAACGGCTTATTAACAAGTAGCCAATTCGGATTTCGAAAAGACCGCAACACTATTTAGGGAATATTAGAACTGTCTACAAAAGTATTAGAAGGCTTTGAAAATCTTAAGTACACATCAATAACTTTCTGTGATTTAAGTAAACCATTTGATTGTGTCTCGCATGAACTTCTTATAAAAAAAACTGAAATGTTATAATTTTGGAGATTGTAGCATTCAGTTAATAAAATCTTACCTCGATGATAGGTATCAGAGGGTTAGGGTAGGATTTTTTCATTTAGACGTGTATATCTCGAATAGTACGCGTTTTAAAGGCTAAACGAACATAGGTAAACGTGTTCATAATACGACTTCCTACAAAAAAAAAGGTTCTATACATTTTTCCGATTATCCCATTGGCTTTTCCGGAAAAGCGATTTGTAAAATATATATGTGTATTTTTTTCGTGTATTTTTTATTTTGAATGCAAATATCTCGAAAAGTGCGCGATTTTAGGGCCAAATAAACAGAAGTAAACTTGTTCAGAATGAGATTTCCTGCAAAAAAGCTTTTATACATTTTTCCGATTATCCCATTGGTTTTTCCGGAAAAGCTTCTTGAAGAATATATATATTTGCTTTTTCGTGTTTTTTTTTTCATTTTGATGTATTATATGCCTCTCAAATATATAGAACCTTTTTTTTTATAGGAAATCATATTCTGAACACGTTTAGTAATGTTCATTTAGCCTTAAAAATACGTACTTTCCGTGATATATATATCCAAATAAAAAAAAAAAAACGAAAAAGCAAGTATTATATATTCTTCAATAAGCTTTTACGGAAAAACCGATGGGATAATCAAAAAATGTATAGGAGGTTTTTGTAGAAAATCTCATTCTAAACAAGTTTGTTTATGTTCATTTAGCCCTAAAATTGCGTGCTTTTCGAGATATTTGCATTCAAAATAAAAAAACACGAAAAAACACATAGATATATTTTTCAAGCCGCTTTTCTGGAAAAACCAATGGGATAATCGGGAAAATGTATAGAACCTTTCTTGTAAGAAATCGTATTCTGAAATAGTTTACCTATGTTCATTTAGCTTTAAAAATGCGTACTTTTTGAGATATGAAAGTCTAAATGAAAAAAAACACGAAAAAACGTATATATATGTATATATCTCAAAAATCATGTCTTTTTTTTCTGCGCATAAGCAAAAAATTGTTTTAAAAGTTGAGTACTTACTATCTATGCAAAGAAACTGCTGTTCAAAATCTCTCTTTAAAACGGCGTTTTTTTTTCCTAATTTGAGTGTGGACTATAAGTAAATATTTCAAAAAAATAATCGGCTATGCAATTTTTGCTAAAAATAATAAAGATTAATGTATTATAAATAAACAAGAACCAATTCTTCTACCTAGAGGTCTCACAAATAATTAGTCTTCATTGACTAGACACAACTGCAATTTTATATCTTGAAAAATAGAATCAACTTTGTTTTGTACCAAGATTATGATGTACCCGGTATCAAGCTAGCATCAATATTCTATCAATCAATGCACGTACTTACTTTTTTACTAAGACAGTGAATTGTAAAAAGCTACTTATACGTACGATGTAATAAATTAAAGTAAACTGGTGTTGACTTGACGTCACTTCCGGCAAAACCGGAAGTTCAGGCACATCAATCTAAGACCAAATGATGGTAAATAGTCTGGTCATTCATTTTCATCAGTTATCATTTCAATATCTGCAGTATGTTTTGAGAAATCGTTGTTATGGTATCGAAAGGTAGGTCTAGTCCAGTCCAGTCATCCATTGGAGAGACTATCCATAGTTTGAAGTTTTGCCAAAGTAACTTATTGTTCAGAATCGGTTGAATTAGGTACAATATATCAAAAATTCATCAAATCTGACAGGCCACCAATTTACCTATAAAACGTGCGATGTCCTTTAGGGTTTTTCTTCAAAATGTCCACAATAATGTTATGACGGTGGTCTTGCAAGTTATTTTATTGAAAGAAGGTTATAACATTTTTGTGTTCTCGGTCCAAAAGTTTGTTTGAAATTTTGATTTTTGAATAATCTATTAAAGATTTTGTTTTATGTAACTTCACAAAGGTGTCATATTCTTGGCAGATTTCTTCGATGGTAATTTGACTGTTATTCTCTATGTCTTCGTCATCGTCTGGTTCTTCTTTGTTTATTTTTTTTAACAAAATTTGATCATTCTGAAAAATTACTTATTTTAAATCTGGACAGTGTAGTGCGTCCGCGTTTTTATTGACTTTACCGGGTTCATAAATGATTTTATAATCATATTCTTCCAATTTAAGTTGCCAATGGACAAGTTTACTTCCTGGATCTTTTATAGAAAATAACTAGGTGAGTGGTTTATGATCGGTTACCAATTTAAATTTTCGACCGAATAGGTATAATCTAAAGTATTTTACTGAAAATAAAATGGCTAAAAGCTCACAAAGATGGTGATGGATAGTCCAAAAGAATCGGCTATCTGGCAGGGCAAGATTAGGATATCTTTCCTGATACTTCTGGCTTTTGTTGCATTATCGTCTACGTAATAACCATAATAGGTAATGCATTGTCGCCATTTCCTCATTCATATAATTTACCATATTTACTGAGATATTCGAATAAAAACAGCGAAGAAATAAAATAAATTCAATGAAACACTAAAAATCGAAGAAATAATACGACGATATAGTTTTGAACACCAACTTACTTTATGTCAACAAATATTGTTTTGAAAATGATGTTTGTGAAAACGTCATTTATTCCAGGATAACTAGATTTAGGTGTTTAAATATTATTATTATTAGTCAATATTGCTAAACGAAGCAATTTGAATTTAATTGTTTCAATGAAGAACTGTGTCTGACGAGAAAAACGCAAGAGACCGTTTTCATGTTGAATTTACCATCAGAAAAAATATCCACTTGGGAAAATTTTAATAGCGTACCACTTTTTTGGAAAAAAATATCAGAGGACATGTTTGCAGGGATGCCACTGATAAAATAAGTTTTCTAACTAAAATATGTGATTTAATATCTTATTGGCATATACCGATATTGAAAATAATATCTAAAGTACTTTCTGAGATATTAAAAAATAACGATTAAAAAAATCAGCACCCTGTAGCAAAAAATTTAAGCCGTTGCGGACATATATTCATATGAACTTTTCTTCATAAAATGACCCAAGGAATCCCACCCTGAAATATTAGCACGTCATTAAGGAACACCCTGTATATATACAAGTATGTCCACAGTTGGAGTGGATAAGAAGGTAAACTTGGTTATTTCTCATTTTACGCGGAAAATTTATTCTTCATAAAAAGTTTTGCTTTTTTGTTAAAAATATTATTGCCATGGAATAAGTTAATCTGTCAGAAAATTAAAGAAAATTAAAAAATCTGAAAAATATATAAACTACGTTCAATTTTAAAGATGTGAAAAACTGTCACTAAAAAGAGTTGCTTAGAATTAAAATTTATGTCAGAATTCCAATTTGTGTGGCTAAATCTACCTAATTCGCCTTTTTTCAAAAATTTTATAAATATCTAGTATTGATGATGATGCGGTAAAACTTACGGTAAAATAAGAATTATTTTATTCTTACAAAAATTATTAAATAAGACAGCTAATTATATTCGTAATTATATTAAACTACTTTTATTTTTCACAGCATTGAAAAAATTTATTAGGAAAATTTATTAAAAAAAATTTATTTCAGAATTTCAATTTGATCATAAATCCACTAATAGGGAACGTGAGCTGCGTTTAGAACGGCATGAGGCAGGTTAGTTTTACCCTCCTGAGACTCGTCGCACCACCCCATCTGCGAAATGGAGAGAGGTGGAGGCAGGGGGAATATTTGGTGATGCCTCCTCGATAAATTCAACCTCCCTCCTCCCTCTCCACTGCCTCCAACCTGCGTATTCGGCGTGCGTGACACCAAATCCACTAATAGGGAACGTGAGCTGCGTTTAGAACGGCATGAGGCAGGTTAGTTTTACCCTCCTGAGACTCGTCGCACCACCCCACCTGCGAAATGGAGAGAGGTGGAGGCAGGGGGAATATTTGGTGATGCCTCCTCGATAAATTCAACCTCCCTCCTCCCTCTCCACTGCCTCCAACCTGCGTATTCGGCGTGCGTGACACCGCGCGGTAACGCGCGGCGAGTTCTGGGCGAGGGGAGGGAGATAACCGATGCGGTTGACGGGTGGGGGAAGGTCCGAGGATGTATTATCGGCGGGTCGCGTTCCCTCCCCCAACGCGGCGGGGAAGCGGAATTCGGCCGTCTCGGTGGTGGGGGGGATCGAAGGGGAAGTCGATTTATCGTCGCCGTGCCGAACTCCCCCTCACAACATCCTTCCCTCCACCGCCACCTACTCCCCCCCCCTTCTTAGGGTATGCCCCCGACGCGGCAGGGGAGCGGAATTCGACCGTCTCGGTCGGGGGGATCGAAGGGGAAGTCGATTTCTCGTCGACGTGCCAAAAACCCCCCACAACCTTCCAAATTACACAACCCCCCCCCCCAACCTTAGGACCGCGTGTCCGGAACGGTACCGAATTGTCGGGGGACGCGCGTAGTCGAGGTGTGGAAAGAGTTTGGTAGGTGCCCCCCCCCCCCAAAAAAAAATCGGCCGGAGGGGGGGTTCGAGAATATGTCAAAATTTCGGAAGAATGTCACCTTTTACTGTTTTGAAAATTAAAAGAAAAACTGGAGTTGGCTTGTGGTTGACAGTGACATTTATTTATCCTCGATTTATCCTCGATTTGTCATTTTGCAGTACATAATTTTCTACTTTATTATTAAGTACTAACTATTATAAAAATGCTAACTTTACAGCAATAAATTTATCTAATACAGTTTATGGAATTGGTGAGTCTTGCTATCGGAAAGTAATCGAAGATATTAATTCAGAATACCCAGGCGTGCGTGTTGCAGAGTCGACTTGCCACAAATTAGTACAGAAATTTTTAAGAACTGAATCGTTGTTGAAAATACCAAGACCTAAAAAAAAACCGCTGCCCAAGGAATCACTACTTCCACATCCAGATTTTCTATCCAAGTCACTCACAACGAAAAAATTTTGTATGTGGAAATAATTGCTTATGGAACTTTAATAATATAATATTTGAAATCCTCTACCCCAAAAACCTATAAAACGATACCTCACATCGGTAGTGGGGTGGGAGGTGATGCTAGGGGGTGGTAGTGGGGGTGGATGAAGTAAAAAAATATTTTGAGGTTTCTGGTTCTTGTACACACACACTAAATCACATTTTTTTTTCATCCCCTTTAATAAGGGGGTGGGGGTGGTAATGGGGGTTGCTAATGCCAAAATTGTTTTTGAGACCTTAGCTTCTCTTTAGTATACTAAATACCAATTTTCTGGACTCTTCCCTGCTTAATTTACCTATTTACCCCAAATTTACCCCAATTTACCCCCAACCCTTCGATGGAACAAGATGAAAATATAATCTGGTTCCAGATCACGTTAAAATACATACGTGTACCAAATTCAAGTCAATATCTTAAACGGTTCCAGAGTAAACGTGCGCACAAAAAAAAAGTTACAGACCGACAGACAGAAATTTTTTTTTCGCTCAAACTTAAAATCTCGACGTTTCATGACATTCTAAGCCTATTTGAACAATAAAAATTTTTAAAAATTTTTTTGTTGTTACTATACTTCCACTGGATGTGGAAGTAATATATGTTGAAGATGATGCCCAGCACTCTATTAATATTACAGTCACTATAAAAACATCCCAGACAGTCATTAAGGAGACGAGCGGAATATTTGGAAGTGGTTAAGGAATCTCAAAATATTTTAAAACACAATAAGATAATATCCTTACAAACCTATTTTCAACCACACCTTAGAGACAGACGACGAAACAAAACGTCTTTATTTTTGTGTGTGGATTGGAAGCATGAGTAGAAATTTTCATAAAAAAATTATATTTACAGTTGAATCCACCTACTCGACTAATGGATGTATCTTTGCAACATAGTCGATATTGGAGTAATGTTAGTCCTAATTTTAGAATACGATGTAGGCGACAATATTTTAGAAAAAGTAAATGTTTGGTGCGCAGTGTCTTATCATTATAGGACCATATTTTTTTGAAGATACCTACTTGTAACAACAATAGTTATTTTAATATGCTGCAAACTTCTTCAATGATGAATTAGAAAATTGGCTTGTTGTCGGGCTCATTCTGTGGCAAATGTTAGAACTTGGTTACGGAATAATGGATTGGTCGGTATGATCCAAATTCATGGCCTCCGATGAGGTCCCCCGATTTTACAAATAATTTTAATTTGTGGGGTCGATTGAAACAAATTGTATACAGTAGGCCTTTAGATAATAACACTGATCTGTTGAAAGACCGCATTAGGGAAGCTATTCAGTCAATATCCTTAGAAGAGGTTAGAAACAGTTACAAAGACCTTTACACTCGCCTTCAAAAATGCGTGGAGAACGGTGGAGACGTGTTTGAATAATATATTTTTTTTCTACACCTATTTAATTATATGACAATTATTAGTATTTTTTGGTGAAAAATCGTACCTATAATTCACTGTAGTGAATTATCGATTCATAATTCACTGCATCCGACCAATCACAAATACAAATTCAAAAACCACTGTTTCGCTGATTCAATGATATTTTAAATCGACCGCGATCAACTCGTGCTGCTGCGGCTGACAATCAACTCGCGTGACAGTGATAAGTGTACCGTCATATTGTTTGTTTACATTTTCGACTTCTTACGAATAGGTACCGATTAATGTTATCAAATTTCAGTCTAATTTATTTGTTTAATAGGTGTAAAAAAAGCATAGTATTACATTCGCGATTATGACCGTTATTCACTCAGATGATTTGCGCCACTCGCCTACGGCTCGTGGGCTCAAACTTCATCTTCGTGAATAATGGCTATCATAATCGCTCATATAATAATATACTATTAAATATTTGTTTTAGTTTTCCTAATAAATTTTTTCAATGCTGTTAAAAATAAAAGTGGTTTAATGTAATTACGAGTATAATTAGCTATCTGATTTAATAATTCTTGTAAGAAGAGAATAATATTTATTTAACCGTAAGTTTTATCGCATGATACTACTTGATACTTTTGAATTTTTTTTTTTTTTAAGTCGAATTAGGTAGATTTATCCACAAATTGGAATTCTGACATAAATTTTAATTCTAAACAACTTTTCTTAGTGACAAGTTTTTCATATCGTTAAAATTAAACGTAATTTTCATATTTTGTAATTTTATGAACATCCTTTACATGACATGTTAACTTACTCCATGGCAAGTTCAGACGTTGGCTGAAACTGTGGTTGAGGTTCATGGTGTGCAATTCCACAATTGGTTCGAATTTATCCTTGAGAGGATCCGTTAATTGATCGAAGAATTGGCAAAAATCCTGAGGATTAACAGTATAATGATGGTATTGTTGGTCTTGAGAATTAATAGTACCTATAATTCTCTGAGTAATTTTGACTAGATTCCAAATTATAATTTTCATACGGTTGGAGACAGAGATAATTGCAAGAATCTGCAGTGAAGCATAAATATTTGAGTGAGTGTAAAGCAGAAAGTATTAGTAATAGAAAAAAAATTATTGTGTTGACAGATCAGTGAAAAATTGAAAAATTCGGATAAACTTCATTTTACTTCCACATCCAGTGGAAGTATAGTAACGCAAAAAAAAAATTGTAAAGCTACATTGTTCAAATAGGCTTAGAATGTCATGAAACGTCGAAATTTTAAATTTGAGCAAAAAATTGAGTGTTGGTCTGTTTGCCTGTCTGGCGGTCTGTCTGTAACTTTGCAACCGTTTAAGATGTTGACTTGAAATTTGGTTCACGCATGTATTTTAGCGAGATATGGAACTAGATTATATTTTGATCTTATTCCGTTCAAGGGTTGGGGGTAAATTGGGGTAAATCACAATTTACCCACCGGTAAATAGGTAAAGAGGGTGAAAAAAAAATAAAATTGTGATTTAGTGTGCATACAAGAACCAAGGGCCTCAAATACTTACTTTATCCACCCCCACTACCACACTCCCACTACCAACCCCCACTACCGATGTGGCATATCATTTTATAGGTTTTTGGGGTAGGCGATCTCAAATATTATGTTATTAAAGTTCCATAAATTATTTCCACATAGTGGAGTGCAAATATAGTATCACCATTCTTTTCGTTGTGACAGACTTGGATAAAATCTGGATGTTTAAGTAGTGATTTCTTAGGCAGCGGTTTTTATTCTATTCCTCATTTTACATTCCCCAGAAAGTACAATTACATCTTTCATGACATTCTAGACCTATTTGAACAATAAAAATTTTCCAATTTTTTTTTGTTACTATACTTTCACTGGATGTGTAAGTAAAAACAGATCTAAAATCGGAGTAATGGTTATTGACATATATGATTTTAAAAAATGTGACTCTGGCTGTAATTTTTTTTAAATGTCAGCTCACTTAGGATTTTTTGCGACTTTATATGCTTATCCTACGTTAATAGAGCTATCCATTGCGATAAACAAATAACTGTCCCCAAGTACTTACGCCAAATCCCTCTCACTGCGAAATTCGCCTGGGGTATATGCTAATTTGTAAAATTGCATTTCGTTTGTCATATTTTGTTGACGTGCTTTCGTATCTTAGGAATTCGACTGCTGAACACTTTGTAAGTCGGTTATCGTACTCACTTCAAACATTAAACATTTAAACTTATAATTTTATCTTTTAGTTAGCATCGGCGTTGATTCTTACGTTTTTAAAAAGTCAATAATATAACAAGCAATATAACATATATGGATATTTTTTCTTGTGTTTTTTGGATATGTATATATGTGCATATGTGTATGTGTGTGTAGAATGTTTCTTTCAAACTCGTTAACTTCTGTTAAACTTAAAATTTTATTTTCAAATTTAAAAAATATATAAATTAGCACGATAGAATACTCCCTTAAAGTTTGGCTATATTTTTTATACAGGGTGATCGCTAAAGGCTTGTAAACTATTATGCTTATGTAAATATATACTATGTTTTATAGTAGTTTTAGAGCAAAATTTTGCTAAGGTTTTGATTAGGTATACAAAAATAGGAAGATACAGATACAAAATACTGTACAAGATATCGAAACTGCAATACAGTGTGTGTGTCTTTTAGGTTCGAACGAACTTTACGTATATTAGATGATATATCAGTTTTACTTTAAAATGTTTACAATGTTTAGTTTTAATAAGATTATTACGAAACAAATTAATGTCGCAGTAGGGCATTGCAAAATACCTATTTGAACCATCACGTAAAAGTGATATGTGCTATGTTTAAGCACAATGTAAACCAAATAGATATTTACATAATAATTAAATGCAAATGCAAATTACTTACGTGGTAAAATTACTATAAAATAGAATAATTAAATAAGTTACCAGAAAGTACTAGTAATTATTTTAGCTTTTACATAAATCTTATCACAGATAAGTATAAACATATATCCTTCTATTAAAAGAAATGAAACATGCACAATTATGTACAGTATTAGTATCACAATAATGTTATTTTTTAATTTAAACTATTCTGTTCAATGAATTGAATATTTACAGTCGGCCTCGCCCGACTGTAACTTCTGTTTATTTCAACAATTCTAAAAAACCCTCAATTCTATGAATGCACATACTCTTTGTTTAACAAAAAATAATAATGTTTCAATGCCACTAAACAATTAAAGGTAATGAGCTATTATCAAATTTAAAATTTTATATGACTATGTGGTAATAATTTTATCACATTTTTAATACACCTTGATATGTGTTAAAATAAAAGAGCATGTTTAAATGTAGGGAATATTTGATATCTTTTGACGTTAATATTACAAATGATTCTGTAATATTAAAAAACTTTTATTTATTTTGTGCGGACCCGTTGCACATGAGAAATCATCCATTAGCATGTCATTTTAAAGATCATTAATCATTTAAACTAATTAGAGACAGACGCGCGATTTTTCTGTATTTTTATAGAGCAAAACAGCGGAAATAACATAAGTTATAGCTTGTCAACGATAACGGGGTCGAGCTAAAATGTCAGTGGTCATAAATTAGCTTTATCACTCACATGAAGTTGTCAGAGAAAGTAAGTTATTACAGAGAAATAAAGTCGTTAAAAATGTCTTGAATCATAAAATAAGCGATACTTAGTTTTTGTTTATTATTAGCGGAAATTTGTTTAGTAAATAATTAATTATATAAAATAGCTTTATGAAATTATATTTAAAACTGTGTTTTATATTTTGCGTATTTGATATAGAAATAAAATTATTTTTAAACTTGCATATTTATAATTTTTAAAATTTATTATATAATAATAATACTTAACTGTTATTCAATGACAAAATTTACAAAATTATAGGCTGTGGGAGAAATAACTCTCTCCATTTCAGGAGCTGTTTGTATACGCAAAAAGAGAAAGAAAACTCCCTACAATCATCGGTAAAAAATATTTCTTAACTTTGGGATAACAATAATAATAATAATAATAATAATAATAATAATAATAATAATAATAATAATAATAATAATACAAACCTGATATACTAATCCTAAACAAAAAGGAAAAATATGCTCACATTATTGACGTTACAATTCCTCTTGATGAAAACGTGAGAAAAGCGAGAAATGAAAAAATCAGTAAGTACCAAGACCTAGCAAACGAAATAAAAGTTATTTACTTACTTGAAAAGGTCTCCATAATACCTATTGTAATATCGGCTAATGGCTAATGATTGATACAGATCTGCCCAGAGCGCTAAACAAAAATATTTTTTTAAGCAAGCACCATGACTGGCTCTGTGGTGACATAATAAAAAACTGGGATCTTCTTGAAACCAGTCAAAAAGCCAATGAGTCAACCCCTCCTACCCCCGCACAGTGGGCCATTTGCAACTTCTAGATGGACAAAATTCTACAAATTTCTAAATGAGCTTAAAATGGTCGTTAGAAGACCGGAAAAATAGTGAAAATTTCTAGACATTCAGGGGATGGTTTTTGAGGGGTTGAAAAATAAATTTGCTTCTAGAATGCCGAAACTCTGTGAGTATGATATCTGTGAATATAAAAAAAAATAGTTATAGTTAAAAATTATAAATAGTGGCAATAACATCAGATCAAACTTGCGTTAAGAAATGGGTGGAATTTATTCGAAGTATGAATTTCATTAGAATGCCAATACTTTTGTACATTTTTGTATGTTATGTTTTTCATTTTATTTTATTATATAATTCTTGTAGCTTTTATGTATGTAACATTTATATGCGTCCAGTTGTGCTTTAAAGAGATATTTGTGTTTTTACAGGGATACTTCTTACTGTGTCAAAAAGAGAACTTTATGAAACATTAAAAGATGAAGATAATAACCCTGGAACAACCAGAGTCAAAAAATGATGTGTGATGTGATGTGAAGTGATGTTAAAAAATTAAAACATTGACAACAAAATTTTTTGAAACTTTCTTACATAGTTATTAAAGTTTTATATTTCAATCCTTTCAAATCCAACCCCTTATTGTTTAGATTTTTTATACTGTTTTTAGCGAACTCGCGGATATAATATCATGTCCACAAAGTTTCAGAATTTTAAAACAATATTTATCTTTCAACCCCCTCAAAACAACCCCTCTACTATTTATAATTTTTTAACTATTTTTTTATATATTCACATATATCATTTTATCATACTCACAGAGTTTCAGTACTCTAGAAGCAAATTTATTTTTCAACCCTCAAAAACCCCTTAATGCCTAGAATTTTTTCACTATTTTTCCGGTCTTCTAACAACTATTTTAAGCTCATTTAGAAATGTGTAGAATTTTGTCCACCTAGAAGTTGTAAATGGCCCACTGTGCGCGGGTGCAAAACCCGGACCGACAGCGCTAGCGCACCCGGGAGGGGAAAGAGACTTCCCCTCTGGTGTCGGCCGTGGGCTTGTTAGGCTAACCACCTAACAGGCCGAAATCTGGTTCCAGGCAACAGAAGACAGGGCCCCCACAATCGACCCCATTCGGATGGGGGTCACAGGCAAGGTGGTGGGGCCCAACAGGACGGATTGCCTGGCAATGACGACCGCGAGCTACATGGACGCTTCGACTAGACCGATGAGCTGAGGAATAATCTTCTGCTATGCTCCGAAAGCAGTGAGCCCGCGCGAAGGGGATACATGGCGCGAATGCACGCTCTGTGGTGTGAAAGACACCCAGAGCACAGCGCCTTCACGCCGCAAAATCCGCGTGACTATGTATCCCACCTTCGCAGCAGGGGCTACGTGAGAGCTGTTCCTCGGCCGGTAAATGAGGCGGTCGAAGAGCCGCTGAATGAACCGGCTGTGGAGGCAGTTCTAGACGTTCTACCAAGACCAGAGGGCCTCAACACCAGAAGGGGGTTGCACTACATCAAACCCCCCAGATCAGAAGTGGATGCTGAACTTCGTGAAGCGATACCAGAAGCGACTGACATCTGGCACATAAATTGTGCCGTATACACTGCTGCCCAGAGCTTAACTCCGGGTGAGAGGTGGAATACTGCCTCCCCACAGGAGAGAGCGGAGCGGCGTATACAAAAGATGGAAGCCAAGATCCGGTCGGCGAGTCAACACGCATCCCGTATCCAATGTGTGACGGACTATATGGCGGCCAATAGGATATTCACGCATAAAGTTAGGCGCATAGCCGCCAATTTAAGACGCGTCCAGCACACACTGAATGGGGCAGTGCTGCGAACCACCAAACAGCACTGCCTTGATAGGATACGGATGCTAGTGACTTGTAAAAAGTCACTAGTGAGGCGGGCGAGGGGGCTGGCGGAAAACAATCTATTCCGCAAAAAGCCCTCGCGCCTTTTCGAACCGCCTTATCGTGTTGTAGAGAATCCGCCGACTGTAGATCAGGTGGAAAACTTCTGGAAAACGCTCTACGGACAGAAGCTCCCACTCAACAGAGACACTCCAGCCCTGGCACACTTTGAAGCCTTTTGCCAAAGGTTTCAACAACCAAACGAGGTGTGCCAACCGATAACCCCAGAAGAGGTTCGAAAAGCTCTTGAAGGCTCTAAGAACTTGGCTGCTCCAGGTCCCGATGGGATAAATAACTTTTGGTGGAAAAAGTTTTCCAGTACCCACCACCATTTGGCCAGAATTTTTAATTCATGACTATATGGAGAGCAGCAAATTCCTTCTTGGGTTGTCGAGGGGCGGACAGTGCTGATCCCGAAAACAAAGATTTGTCTAACCCAAAAAATTACCGGCCGATAACTTGCTTAAACGCATGCTACAAGTTGTTTACACGCATCTTGTACATGCGGGTGCTCCAAGCAGTTGAATGGGTTTACGAACGGGTATATGAGCAACGAGGGTCAAAGAGAGGTGTCGCTGGCTGCAAGTAGAACCTGCTGATCGACAGATGTATCACGCAGGACTCCGTGCAGTATAAGCGTAACCTCTCTATGGCCTGGATCGACTACCGCAAGGCATTTGATATGACATCCCATGAGCTTATTGTCCACTTGCTCAGATGTCTTGCGGTGCTCGGTCCCGTAGTGAGATGTATCGAAGAACTCATGCCGCTCTGGAGGACTCGCTTTACCATAACATCGGGTAATAGCAGAGTCCAGACAGAGCCGATATTGTTCAGAAGGGGATTATTTCAGGGAGATTCCCTAAGCCCCCTTCTGTTTTGCATCTCACTACTACCATTATCCATTTCGCCTCGATATACCCGTGGATACAACTGCGGTACCCCCGGCGAGAGGAGGCATCTGTTTTACATGGATGACCTTAAACTTTATGCCTCCGGAGAGAGGGATTTACGCCAGTCCCTCAGCGTGGTACAGGAGTACACGCAGGCTGTCGGCGTGGAATTTGGGTTGGACAAGTGTGCACTAGTCCACCTCAAGAGAGGACGATGCGGTGACTACGGAGAGGATGTGCAGCTTGTGGACGGAAGCATCTTACATCATCTAGATGCCGAAGAGTCGTACACTTACTTGGGTGTCGAGCAACGCTCCACCCAAGAAGTGAGTGTAGTAAAAAACGCTCTCCGCGGCAAGTATCAGCACCGACTCCGACAGATCTGGTCTTCAGAACTGTCGGGGAAGAACAAGGTGTCTGCTACCAATATGCTTGCCATTCCGATCCTCCTCTACCCCTTTGGAGTAATTAAATGAAATCAAGAGGAGCTGCGACAACGTAGGAACCGGAAAAAAGATGCATCTCTACTGGAGTTTGCACCCTAAATCATCCGTTCCATGGTTATATCTTCCACGACATCGGGGAGGCCGTGGACTCTTGAGTTTGGAGAGTCTCCATAACAGGATGGTTCTGGATGGAGCCTGTAAGGTCATATGGAGTTCGGATCCCCTCCTCTGCATGGTCCGAGACCATGAAAGTGCAGGAGTAGGATCCTTTTTGTTTAAGGAAGTACACAGAGCCGCCGATGAACTCGGTCTGGTCTTCGACGCTGAGCGAGTTAATCACGACTCTGTCACCGAGTTGGAACCTGCTCGGCAAAAAGCCCAAGTCAAAGCTGCTGAAATTGATTTATTTCTGCCGCTACACTCGGATAAGCCATTGCACGGAGTCTTCTATAAAAATATAGAAGACCGCGGCTTATCCGAAAGGCTGACCTTTGCTTTCTTAAGGTCAGCCGGGCTGAAGTCTGAGACCGAGGGATTCATAATGGTGTGCCAGAATGGTGTATTCAACACACTCGTCTATCGAAGTCGTGTCATGGATATTGGGGTCCCTGATGTCAGCTGCAGAACCTGCCACAGGGCGCCGCGCCGGAGACATTAATGCATTTGCCGTCGGCTTGTCAAGTATATGCAGTTTCGGCCTATATCCAGAGGCACGACACAGCATTTCGAGTGCTTTATTATCACTTAAGGCACTCGTATGGGATAGACGAGACACCAGTGCTGCCTTACGCTCCGGGGGATATTGAGTCCGTTGTGGGAAATGAGAAGTGTCTAATTTATTGGAACTACTCGTTTCCCATCGTCAGGCAAATACAAGCTAATAAAATAAGCCTGACATGGTCCTCCTCGACCACCAACTCAAGACAACGTTTGTCGTGGAGTTCCCGGCTCCCGCGGAGAATAACATTGTCTTGAAGGGGGAGGAAAAACGGACGAAATATCGAGATTTGCTCTTCGAGCTCCGTAGGCTTTACCCTGGCCATACTGTTAAGCTAGTGGTCCTGATCATAGGAGCCCTCGGTGGAACGAGACACACACTGCTTTCAGAACTAAAGATCATACCGGCATGCCGAAATTCGGCAGAGATCTTAGCCGGCAGGATGCAGAAGGCCATTATCCTCGGCTCATTACGTCTACTCAGGGCACACGATTCTCGGACCCAGTAGTCACTCATCCCACTGACGTGAGGAGTGGCTGCCGGTACTTCCAGCTCCCCTCTGTGAGTGTCGGAGCCACAGAGTATAAAGGGTGACTGGCTTTTATTTAAAAAAAAAAAATAAATAATAATAATAATTCACCTGGTCCGCAAATTTTTATCAATATAAACAGGATGAAGTGAATTCTTCCTCTGTTTATAAATTTTCGCCAGACAAAGTCGATATTACTTAAAATAAAATAATAATAATAATAAAAATAATATAATAATAATAATAATAATAATAAGCAGGAGGGGCTGACTTTCATCTATCAAGCCTTTGGTGAGTAGCGCCACCACTTACTCCAGCTGGGGGTGCAAAACCGAACCGGCAGCCCTAGTGCACCCGGGAGGGGAAAGCTCATTCCCCTCTGGTGTCGGTCGTGGGCTTGTTGGGCTAACCACCCACAAGCCCTGACTTCTGGTTCCTGTAAACCGAAGAGAGGGCCCCCACAATCGACCTCGTCCGGATAGGGGTCAAGGGCAAGGTGGTGGGGCCCAACCGGATGGAGCGCCCGTTGACGACGAACGCTATGCACAAGGACGCTTTGAGTGGACGGATGAGCTAAGGGACGACCTTCTGCAATGCTACGAAAGCAGTGAGCCCGCACGAAGGGGATACATGGGGCGGATGCATGCTCTGTGGTGTGACAGGCATCCAGAGCATGGCGCCTTCACGCCACAAAATCTGCGTGACTATGTATCCCATCTTCGTAGAAGGGGCTACGTGAGGGCTGCTCCTGGACCGGTGAATGAGGTGGCCGAAAGACCGCCGCATTCACCGGTTGAGGAAGTGGTTCTCCTTGTTCCACCAGTACCAGAGGGCCTCAGTACCAGACGGGGGCTACACCACATAAAAGCCCCCGGGCCACAAGACCTGGCCAGAGTGGATGAAGAACTTCGTGATGCGCTACCAGAACGGGCTGACATCTGGCACATTAACTGTGCCGTGTATGCCGCTGTTCAACGCTTTTCTCGGACGGAGAGGCGTAATACTGCCTCCCCACAGGAGAGGGCGGAGCGGCGCATACAAAAGATGGAAGCCAAGATCGCCAACACGCATCCCGTATCCAATGTGTGATGGACTACATGGCGGCCAATAGGCCATTTACGCCTAAAGTGCGTCGAATAGCCGCCAACTTAAGACGCGTCCATCACACACTCAATGAGGCAGTGCTGCGAACCACCAAACAGCACTGTCTCGACAGGATACGGATGCTAGTGGTTTGTAAAAAATCACTAGTGAGGCGGGCGAGGGGGCTAGCGGAAAATAAACTCTTCCGCCAAAAGCCCTCGCGCCTTTTCGAACCGCCTCCGCGTGTTGCAGAGAATCCGCCGACTGTAGATCAGGTGGAAAATTTCTGGAAAACGCTTTACGAGGAGAAGCTTCCACTCAACCAAGACTCTCCAGCCCTGGCACACTTTGAAGCCTTCTGTCAAAGGCTTCAACAACCAAACGAGGTGTGCCAACCGATAACTCCAGAAGAGGTTCGAAGAGCTCTTGAGGGCTCTAAGAACTTTGCTGCTCCAGGTCCCGATGGGATAAACAACTATTGGTGGAAAAAATTACCCAGTACCCACCACCATTTGGCCAGAATTTTCAATTCATGGCTAAATGGGGAGCAGCAAATTCCTTCTTGGGTTGTCGAGGGGCGGACAGTGCTGATCCCGAAGAACGGAGATTTGTCTGACCCAAAGAACTACCGGCCGATAACCTGTTTAAACGCATGCTACAAGGTGTTTACACGCATTTTGTACATGCGGGTGCTCCATGCAGTTGAACCGGTTTACGAGCGGATATATGAGCAACGAGGGTCAAAGAGAGGTGTCGCTGGCTGCAAGGAGAACCTGCTGTTTGACAGGTGTGTCACGCAGGACTCCGTGCAGTATAAGCGTAACCTCTCCATGGCCTGGATCGATTACCGCAAGGCATTTGACATGACATCACACGAGCTCATTGTACACTTGCTCCAATGTCTTGCGGTGCCCGGTCCCGTAGTGAGATGTATCGAAGAACTGATGCCGCTCTGGAGGACTCGCTTTACCATAACATCGGGTAACGATAGAGTCCAGACGGAGCCGGTATATTTCAGAAGGGGAGTATTTCAGGGAGACTCCCTCAGCCCCCTTCTGTTTTGCATCTCACTACTGCCATTATCCGTTTCGCTCCGGAAAACCCGTGGCTACAACTGCGGTACCCCCGGCGACAGGAGGCATAAGGTCACCCATCTGTTTTATATGGATGACCTTAAACTTTATGCCTCCGGAGAGAGGGACCTACACCAGTCCCTCAGGGTGGTACAGGAGTACACGCAGGCTGTCGGTATGGAGTTCGGGTTAGACAAATGTGCACTGGTCCATCTCAAGAGAGGACGATGCGGGGACTACGGAGAGGACGCGCAGCTCGTGGACGGAAGCATCTTACATCATCTAGATGCCGGAGAGTCATACACTTACTTGGGTGTCGAGCAACGCTCCACCCAAGAAGTGAGTGTAGTGAAAAACGCTCTCCGCGGCAAGTATCAGCACCGACTCCGACAGATCTGGTCTTCAGAACTGTCGGGGAAGAACAAGGTGTCTGCTACCAATATGCTTGCCGTTCCGATCCTTCTCTACTCCTTTGGGGTAGTGAAGTGGAGTCGAGAAGAGTTGCGTCAACTCGACGTAGGAACCCGCAAGAAGATGCATCTCAATAGGAGTTTGCATCCTAAATCGTCCGTTCCACGGTTATACCTCCCACGACATCGGGGAGGCCGTGGACTCTTGAGTTTGGAGAGTCTCCATAATAGGATGGTTCTGGATGGAGCCTGTAAGGTTATCAGGAGTTCGGATACCCTCCTCTGCATGGTCCGGGACCATGAAAGTGCAGGAATAGGAGCATTTTTGTTTAAGGCAGCACAGAGAGCAGCCGATGAACTTGGTCTCTCCTTCGACGTCGAGCGGGTAAATCCCGACTCTGTCACCGAGTTGGAACCTGCTCGACGAAAAGCCCAAATTAAAGCTGCGGAACACAACATCTTTCTGCAGCTTCACACGGATAAGCCAATGCACGGAGTTTTCTATAAAAATATAGAGAACCTTGGCTTATCCGAAAGGCTGACCTTTGCCTTCTTAAGGTCAGCCGGGCTGAAGTCTGAGACCGAGGGATTCATAATGGCTTGCCAGGATGGTGTATTTAACACCCTCGTCTATCGTAGTCGTGTCATGGGTATAGAGGTCCCTGATGTCAGCTGCAGGGCCTGCCGCAGGGCGCCAGAGACTCTTATGCACTTGCTGTCGGCTTGCCCGACATATGCAGTCTCGGCCTATATCCAAAGGCACGACGGAGCATTACGAGTGCTTTATTACCATTTAAGGCACTCGTATGGGATAGACGAAACACCAGTGCTGCCTTACGCTCCGGGGGATATTGAGTCCGTTGTGGGAAATGAGAAGTGTCTAATTTATTGGAACTACTCTTTTCCCACCGTCAGGCAAATACAAGCCAACAAGCCTGACGTAGTACTCCTCGACCATCAACTCAAGACAATGTTTGTCGTGGAGTTCTCGGCTCCCGCGGAGAACAACATTGTCTTGAAGGAGGAGGAAAAACGGACAAAATATCGAGATCTGCTCTTCGAACTCCGCAGACTGTATCCAGACCATACTGTTAAGATAGTGGTACTGATTATAGGAGCCCTCGGTGGAACGAGACACACACTGCTTTCGGAACTTAAGATCATACCGGCATGCCGAAACTCGGCAGAGGTCTTAGCCGGCAGAATGCAGAAGGCCGTTATTCTCGGTTCATTACGTCTGCTCAGGGCACACGATTCACGGACCCAGTAGTCACTCACCCCACGGGCGTGGGGAGTGGCTACCGGTACTACCAGCTCCCCTCTGTGAGGGTCGGAGCCACAGAGAAGGGTGACTGGTTTTTAGCTAGCTAAAAAAAAATAATAATAATAATAATAATAATAATAATAAGAGGTCTTAGCCGGCAGAATGCAGAAGGCCGTCATCCTCGGTTCATTACGTCTGCTCAGGGCACACGATTCTCGGATCCAGTAGTCACTTACCCCACGGGTGTGGGGAGTGGCTGCCGGTACTACCAGCTCCCCTCTGTGAGGATCGGAGCCACAGAGAAGGGTGACTGGTTTAAAAAAAAAAATAATAATAATAATAATAATAATAATAATAATAATAAGAAGAAGAAGAAGAAGAATGCAGAAGGTTGTTATCCTTGGTTCGTTACGCCTGCTCAGAGCACACGATTCGCGGACCCAGTGATCACTAACTCTACGGCGTAGGGAGTGGTCACTGGTATTACCAGCGGACCCTCTCTGGTATCGGAGGCAGGGAGAAGGGCGACTGGATTAATATGCAAACGATCTGGAAAAGAATGAAGTCGACAAAAATGCATCAGTCTTATGGTTGAAAAAAGGTTATCTGTACCCAGAAACTGAAGGCTTCATGATAGCCATTCAGGATGGTGTCATTAAGACTCGAAATTATGAGAAACACATTCTTAAAAACAATCAAGAAGACCGATGCAGAAAGTGCAACACGATAGGGGAGTCTATAGAACATATCTCGGCAGGATGTCCCGCATTAGCTAATAATGCCTACTTAAACCGTCACAACGCCGTGGCCAAAATTATTCACCAGAAATTAGGCCAAAAGTTCAAGCTTTTACACAATCCGCCGCCATACTACAAATATAATCCAACCCCTGTACTTGAGACTTCAGACTTTTTGCTCTACTGAGATAGACCCATATTAACCGACAGAACTATCGATTACAATAGGCCTGACATAATCTTAATAGATCAAAAGAATGCCGATGGCACTATCATTGACATAGCGGTCCCCTTATGCCAAAACCTGTCTAGGACTGAAAGCCATAAAATAACAAAATATGAAAACCTCGCTTTGGTGTTAAAACACCCATGGAAATTAAAACAAGTTAAAATAGTGCCTATAGTGATTTCGACGGACGGAATGGTAACAAAGAATATTACGGCCAACTTAGTCAAATTGAATTTACCAACTTACTTGATATCCGTTATACAGAAAGCCACCATTCTTCAAACAACTCATATTATAATAAAGTTTTTTAACTCTGAGGGCTGAAATGAATTTTTCCTTCTCAGATGACCACCTGATCCTGTTTAAGACCGCAAAGGATAGGTCAAATAATTCCAGTAGTAATGCTGTGAAAGTGAATCATATAATAATAATAATAATATGCTTGCCCGACATATGCAGTCTCGGCCTATATCCAAAGGCACGGCTGAGCATCACGAGTGCTTTATTACCATTTAAGGCACTCGTATGGGATAGACGAAACACCAGTGCTGCCTTACGCTCCGGGGGATATTGAGTCCGTTGTGGGAAATGAGAAGTGTCTAATTTATTGGAACTACTCTTTTCCCACCGTCAGGCAAATACAAGCCAACAAGCCTGACGTAGTACTCCTCGACCATCAACTCAAGACGATGTTCGTCGTGGAGTTCTCGGCTCCCGCGGAGAACAACATTGTCCTGAAGGAGGAGGAAAAAACGGACAAAATATCGAGATCTGCTCTTCGAACTCCGCAGACTCTATCCAGACCATACTGTTAAGATAGTGGTACTGGTTATAGGAGCCCTCGGTGGAACGAGACACACACTGCTTTCGGAACTCAAGATCATACCGGCATGCCGAAATTCGGCAGAGATCTTAGCCGGCAGAATGCAGAAGGCCGTCATTCTCGGTTCATTACGTCTGCTCAGGGCACACGATTCCCGGACTCAGTAGTCACTTACCCCACGGGCGTGGGGAGTGGCTACCGGTACTACCAGCTCCCCTCTGTGAGGGTCGGAGCCACAGAGAAGGGTGACTGGTTTTTAACAAAAAATAATAATAATAATAATAAGTAGGAGGGGCTAACCGTCATCTATCTAGCCTTTGGTGAGTAGCGCCACCACTTACTCCAGCTGGGGATGCAAAATCGAACCGGCAGCCCTAGCGCATCCGGGAGGGGAGAGCGTCTTCCCCTCTGGTGTCGGTTGTGGGCTTGCTGGGCTAACCACCCACAAGCCCAAACCTCCGGTTCCTATTGGCCGAGGACAGGGCCCCCACGATCGACCCCGTTCGGATAGGGGTCAAGGGCAAGGTGGTGGGGCCCAACAAGATCGACAGCCCGAACGCGACGAACAAGGACAGAGTGGACAGATGAACTGAGGGACGACCTAATGCAATGCTACGAAAGCAGTGAGCCCGCACGAAGGGGATACATGGGGCGAATGCATGTTCTGTGGTGTGCAAGGCACCCAGAACACAACGCCTTCACGCCACAAAACCTGCGTGATTATGTGTCCCACCTTCGTCGTAGGGGCTACGTGAGAACTGCTCCTCAGCCGATGAATGAGGTGGCCGAAGGTCCACCGAATGAACCGGTTGAGGTTGCAGTCCCAGTCGTTCCACCAGTACCAGAGGGCCTCAGTACCAGAAGGGGGTTGCACAACATAAAACCCCCCGGGTCACAAGATCTGGCCAGAGTGGATGCAGAACTTCGTGCAATGCTACCAGAAGAGGCGGACATCTGGCACATAAATTGTGCCGTGTATGCTGCCGCTCAACGCTTGTCTCAGGTGGAGAGGCGGAACAGTGCTTCTCCACAAGAGAGAGCGAGGCGGCGCATACACAAGATGGAAGCCAAGATCCGGTCGGCGAGGCAAGACGCATCCCGTATCCAATGTGTGATGGACTATATGGCAGCCAATAGGTCTTTCACGCCTAAAGTGCGGCGAGTAGCTGCCAACTTAAGACGCGTCCATCACACACTCAATGGGGCAGTGCTGCAAACCACCAAACAGCACTGCCTGGACAGGATACGGTTGCTTGTAAGAAGTCACTAGTGAGGCGGGCGAGGGGGCTAGCGGAAAATCAACTTTTCCGCAAAAAGCCCTCGCGCCTTTTAGAACCGCCTCAGCGTGTTGCTGAAAATCCGCCGACTGCAGATCAGGTGGAAAACTTCTGGAAAACGTTGTACGAACAGAAGCTTCCACTCAACAGAGACTCTCCAGCCCTGGCACACTTTGAAACCTTTTGTCAAAGGTTTCAGCAAGCATAACAGGTGTGCCAACCGATAACCCCAGAAGAGGTTCGAAGAGCTCTTGAGGGCTCTAAGAACTTTGTTGCTCCAGGTCCCGACGGGATCAATAACTTTTGGTGGAAAAAATTATCCAGTACCCACCACCATTTAGCCAGAATTTTCAATTCATGGCTAAATGGGGAGCAGCAAATTCCTTCTTGGGTTGTCGAGGGGCGGACAGTGCTGATCCCGAACAACGGAGACTCCCTCAGCCCCCTTCTGTTTTGCATCTCACTAGTGCTATTATCCGTTTAGCTCCGGAAAACCCGTGGCTACAACTGCGGTACCCCCGGCGACAGGAGGCATAAGGTCACCCATCTGTTTTATATGGATGACCTTAAACTTTATGCTTCCGGAGAGAGGGATCTACACCAGTCCCTCAGGATGGTACAGGAGTACACGCAGGCTGTCGGTATGGAGTTCAGGTTGGACAAATGTGCACTGGTCCATCTCAAGAGAGGACGATACGGGGACTACGGAGAGGACGCTCAGCTCGTAGACGGAAGCATCTTACATCATCTAGATGCCGGAGAGTCGTACACTTATTTGGGTGTCGAGCAACGCTCCACCCAAGAAGTGAGTGTAGTGAAAAACGCTCTCCGCGGCAAGTATCAGGTGTCTGCTACCAATATGCTTGCCGTTCCGATCCTTCTCTTCTCCTTTGGGGTAGTGAAATGGAGTAGAGAAGAGTTGCGTCAACTCGACGTAGGAACCCGCAAGAAGATGCATCTCAATAGGAGCTTGCATCCTAAATCGTCCGTTCCACGGCTATACCTCCCGCGACATCGGGGAGACCGTGGACTCCTGAGTTTGGAGAGTCTCCATAATAGGATGGTTCTGGATGGAGCCTGTAAGGTCATCAGGAGTTCGGATCCCCTCTTCTGCATGGTCCGGGACCATGAAAATTCAGGGGTAGGAGCTTTTTTGTTTAAGGCAGCACAGAGAGCAGCCGATGAACTTGGTCTATTCTTCGACGTCGAGCGGGTAAATCCCGACTCTGTCACCGAGTTGGAACCTGCTCGACGAAAAGCCCAAATAAATGCTGCAGAACACAACATCTTTCTGCAGCTTCACACGGATAAGCCAATGCATGGAGTTTTCTATTAAAGTATAGAAAACCTTGGCTTATCCGAAAGGCTGACCTTTGCCTTCTTAAGGTCAGCCGGGCTGAAGTCTGAGACCAAGGGATTCATAATGGCTAGCCAGGACGGTGTATTTAATACCCTCGTCTATCGAAGTCGTGTCATGGGTGTAGAGGTCCCTGATGTTAGCTGCAGGGCCTGCCGCAGGGCGCCAGAGACTTTGATGCACTTGTTGTCGGCTTGTCCGACATATGCAGTCTCGGCCTATATCCAGAGGCACGACGGAGCATTACGAGTGCTTTATTACCATCTAAGGCATAGACGAAACACCAGTGCTGCCTTACGCTCCGGGGGATATTGAGTCCGTTGTGGGAAATGAGAAGTGTCTAATTTATTGGAACTACTCATTTCCCACCGTCAGGCAAATACAAGCCAACAAGCCTGACATAGTCCTCCTCGACCACCAACTCAAGACAATGTTTGTCGTGGAGTTCTCGGCACCCGCGGAGAACAACATTGTCTTGAAAGAGGAGGAAAAACGGACAAAATATCGAGATTTGCTCTTCGAACTCCGCAGACTGTATCCAGACCATACTGTTAAGATAGTGGTACTGATTATAGAAGTCCTCTGTGGAACGAGATACACACTGCTTTCGGAACTTAAGATCATACCGGCATGCCGAAATTCGGCAGAGGTCTTAGCCGGCAGAATGCAGAAGGCCGTCATCCTTGGTTCATTACGTCTGCTCAGGGCACACGATTCTCGGACCCAGTAGACACTTACCCCACGGGTGTGGGGAGTGGCTGCCGGTACTACCAGCTCCCCTCTGTGAGGGTCGGAGCCACAGAGAAGGGTGACTGGTTTTTAACAAAAAAAATAATAATAATAATAATTATTATTATTATTCCAGGGCGACTCTCTAAGTGCGTTGTGGTATTGTATCACACTAACCCCCCTCTCCAGAATGGTAAACAAAAAAGGAGTAGGATTCCGACTTCATAACGGACAACAAATAGACCACCTCGCATATATGGATGACATCAAGTTAATATCATCGACAAAAAAAGGACTTGATACATTGCTGAAAACAACTAGAAGATATAGTGAAGACACAAGAATGGAGTTTGGTCTTGATAAATGTAAGATCAGCGCAATGAAGAAAGGAGTGTGGGAACAACACCCGGGATCAATTCGGTCGAGCTTTCATATTCAAGCTGTCATATTCAATTCAGCTTATGGTTGGTGTGTAAATTTAAATGAAGTAATATTTCTTGAGGATATTACGATATTATTTTGGGTATAAACCAAGTTAGGGGAAATCTATTTGAGTTGTGGCGTATACAATGGATTGGTAAAACGAACGTGAATAAGTACGGTTTGACGAACCTGTCAATTTGCGGGGGAAGTGTTTTTTTGCGTTTTCTGGCTAGCTTAAATAATCCAGTGAAATTAGACTTTTCTGATCTAACAAAATATATCCTTCATTTTTTTTTAAATCGATTTATTTTGGTGTTTTAAAGAAAATATTAAAAATCGGCAACGAGATCACTACGGCATAAAAAATTATTCAAGGTCAAAGTTCACAAAAAACGGTTCTTTGCGAATATCGCACTTTCTATGACTCGGCGGCCGATTGAGGTTATTATGAAAAGGAAAGATAATGAAATTGCGCACAAAAATGATCTCTTCCATTTTTCATATACAACGAACGGTTTAGGCAAAAATGTGCTTCAAAATTTCCTCGCAGGGCATAAAATATGCTTCATTGATCAGAGGTGCTGTCGTGCTGGAGATCGGACGTGTGCGGAGATGCTCCAGATAAACTACAGAAAAGTCAGTTAATTCACACATAAAATTGTCAAAAATGAACTAAACTACTAAAGTAAAAAATCCGTAAGAATATATTGTGAAATCGAAGTTTAAAGTTAATATATAATACACATTTAGTGGTAAAGTGTAGTGAATAAAAATAATAGTTGTAACATAAAGTTTCCATCAAGTGCACCCAATATTAAAACATGTGTGCATAGAGGCTGTAAAAAGGCAGGGATCGATGCTACCCACCTCCGTCAACTAGACAATAATTTACAACGCAAGATAAAGAAACCAAGGGTATGGATAGCATCTAATAAGTGTGTTAAAGCATTGTTGACTCTGTTTTTGAGTGTTGTTCTCGAATAAGCTGTTTAAAATATGTAAGCGCGTAAACTCAACGTTGCCATATTTAATAAAATTGCACATTTCTGGGATCTGCTGTTAGTGATAAATTTTTCCTCGTTTCTACTAAAACATGACAAGCTATGATGAAATGTTTAGTAAAATATTAAAAGCCCTAAAGGAGCAAACCGATGAGTTGAAAAGTGATATGCAGCAAATAAAATCACAAATTTCAGAGGAAGCTGTCATAACTCGTCAGAAAGTACATGAAATAGAAATAAATCAAAGTAAACTCAAGAATAATATACTACATCTAGAGAGAACCACGAGAAAAAACAATATCATAATATTTGGTTTGGAAGTAGAAAATCAAAACCTAGCAGCTTCGGTCATTGAAAAATTAAACGAACTACTGGAAATTTCATTATGTGAAAATGATATAAATGATATATACAAATTAAATAAAAGAAAAATAGCACCAATAAAAGTAGAATTTATATCCTTCCTAAAAAAGAAAATAGTTTTTGGCTCTGTGAAAAAATTGAAAGGAAAAAATATATACATTAACAACGATCTGTGTAAGGAAGACCAGGAAAAGCAAAAAGTACTACGCAATCACCTAAAACAAGCAAAAGAAAAGGGTTATGATGCATATGTAACAAACGGGAAAATTATAATAAATAACGAAACATTCACACCGGAGCAATTAGAAGAAAGCCTTGCTCCTGAAATACCATCTGATCAAATACCATCAGATAATAACGAGGATCGTCCTACAAATAGCGGGCCCCCTACCCAAACACCCATATCAAGAAATAGTCAACCTCAAACAGATTATACACTAAATAACGAAGTCAAAAATCCAAGCAATATACCAGAAAAGAAAAGGTTCAATGTGTCAAAACAAAAATCGGAAATACAAAGGAAAGTGACTAGATCGATTTCCACAAGTGCAGATCCTGGAAGTTCCATAAAAACACTTGAAAAGGCTAAAGTAAAATAACTCGATCAATTCTATTAACAACTAACTATTAAGGTACAAGTAATTAGATTATCTGATAATTTTTCAAAAAAAAAAAAAAAATATATATATATATGTATGTATATATATAATGAATCAGTATATAAGAGATTATAATTACGCACCTTTTAATACAACAGTATTTGACAATGTTGTTAAGTTTAATGAAATTACGAAAAAATATGAGAAATCTTACTTCAATTTATATCATCAAAACATAAGAAGTCTAGCAAAAAATTTAGATGAACTGAAAGTTTTAATTAGCCAAATTCATGTTCAATTTGATTGCCTAATTTTATCAGAAACGTGGAAAATTCTGGATCCAACTTTTTTAAGCATAGATGGTTATGACATTGTTTACAGCAATGGTGATATCAACGAAAACGATGGGGTCGTGGCATACATAAAAAGTTCAGCAAACTAAACTGTTGATATTATTTCTATTGATATATGTCGGGTTTTACAAATTAAAATGGTATTCGAAAATAAAACTATTATTATAACAGCAATATATAGACCACCATCCACTTGCACAGAAAATTTTATTGTGGAACTAAGGAATTATTTAGAAAGATCAAAGTCACTAAACTCGGACTATCATATAATAATTGGTGATATAAATATAAATATTTTACAAGATAATAATGATATAACAAATGACTACTTAAATGCTTTATATGAATTCAATTTTATATCCACTATAAATAAAATCACTAGACCACAGGGAATTTCGGGAAGTTGCCTAGATCATATATTCGTAAAAACTAATACTAAGAACACAAACCATGCTTTTTCAACACACATTCTACAAACATATCTAACAGATCATTTTCCTACCACAATTAGCATACCAACAAATATTTCGGAAAATATACAAAATGTCAATCATCAAAACATATTAAACCCTGCCAAAAATTCCACATAGAAACTTATAAAAAAAAAGTGATGCGGTTTTATCGTTCCTATAAGTTATATTATTATTATACAGACAGGATTTTATCTGTTTTATTAAGTTTTAAATCGGTTATGAAACAGTAATTCCGAATGAGCTATTTGGAATTATCATGTTGCCCTTTCACGAGTACTTATATGAAATATACATCAACAAATCTACAGTTTAGTGTCTGCAAATGCACCCTTGCCCTTATATCTGTAAACATATGGAATTACAGATACAACTTTAAAGAGATTCTAAACTTTTCTATAAGTAATATCATAAGAGTCCAGTCCGTCCTTTCTCCAGTATCTATCGTATATAACACACCATTTATCAACATGTTTTTATTGTAAATTTCAACATTGTCTTTTTATTAGTATTAATGTGGATATACATGTCAACAAATGTACAGTTTCAATTGTATATTTTACAGATGTATTTTTATTGTAAACTTCCATTTTGCTTTTTTATTAGTATTAATTTGGATATGCATGCCGACAAATGTACAGTTTAAATTGCATATTTCAAATAGAAATACTAATATTGTGGTAAACACAAAATACTGCAAAGTCCTTATTTCCTCGGGTGTTCTTGTTCTAGCCTAGAAGTAATGAATGAGTTGGCAGTGAAAGAGACTGCTTTACTTTTATTTTAACAAACACACGTCAGTTCCTTAGGTCACATTAGAGTAGATATCAATTAGCGACACGTATACAGCTCCCTCTACTGGAGCCTGGAGTAAAGCTGCTGCTGAAATTTCTATCAGTTTCTACCAGAATGGAGCAGCAAACATTTACTTATACCACATCAATGAGAATTTATGAGAACAGTATCTAAGGTAAAACGTGCGGCTTTCCGTGGTTAAATGGCAAGAGTTTCTATAAGAAACAAGCTGCATTAGTATTACTTCGAAAGGATTGATGATAGCAGTTTCTACGAGTATGTATTTGTTGTGCCAATAGTAAATTATATAAGTCTTTATCAGTATGCATTCGGATCTAATTTAAATATGAAAATTATATCAGAATAAAGCAACCAAATATTTTAAACAGTGTCTATTTGTAAATCCAAACATTTACTTATACTATCTTAATGAGAATTTATGAGGACAGTATCTAATGTAAAACGTGCGGCTTTCCGTGGTTAAATGGCAAGTGTTTCTATAAGAAACGAGCTGCATTAGGTTAGGACAGTTTTGACTTGCAATTGAAGATTACTAATTATAATGTTTGAATAGGGATTTATGAGATCAGTTTCTATGAGTATTAATGTTTTTTTTCAGTAATATATTAAATGTGTTTTCATTTGTTTGAATGGGTAAAAAGAAAGGTCAATTTTCAACTGCAATTACAAATACAAGTTTAATCACTTTGAATGGGGTTATATGCGATTAATTTCTAAAAGTATTTATGCTGTTTTCCGAATATAATTGTGATGAGGTTTAATCAGTATCAAATTGTTCACTACTTGTTATGATATGGTCGGAAATTCCAAGTACACATTTAGTATTCCTTCAAAAGGATTGATGAGAGCAGTTTCTACGAGTATCTATTTGTTGTTCCTCTAGTAAATTATATAAGTCTTTACATTTACTTATACTATCTCAATGAGAATTTATGAGAACAGTATCTAATGTAAAACGTACGGCTTTCCGTGGTTAAATGGCAAGAGTTTCTATAAGAAACGAGCTGCATTAGGTTAGAACAGTTTCGATTTGCAATTGAAGATTACAAATTATAATGTTTGAACAGGGATTTACGAGATCAGTTTCTATGAGTATTAATGTTTTTTTTCAGTAATATATTAAATGTGTTTTCATATGTTTGAATGGTTAAAAAGAAAGGTCAGTTTTCAACTGAAATTACAAATACAAATTTAATCACTTCGAATGGGGTTATACGCGATCAATTTCTAACAGTATTTATGCTGTTTTCCGAATATAATTGTGATGAGGTTTGATCGTAACAAATTGTTCACTACATGTTACGATATGGTCAGAAATTCCAGGTACATATTTAGTATTACTTCGAAAGGATTGTTGATAGCAGTTTCTACGAGTATGTATTTGTTGTGCCAATAGTAAATTATATAAGTCTTTATCAGTATGCATTCGGATCTAATTTAAATATGAAAATTATATCAGAATAAAGCAACCAAATATTTTAAACAGTATCTATTTGTAAATCCAGACATTTACTTATACTATCTCAATGAGAATTTATGAGGACAGTATCTAATGTAAAACGTGCGGCTTTGCGTGGTTAAATGGCAAGAGTTTCTATAAGAAACGAGCTGCATTAGGTTAGAACAGTTTTGATTTGCAATTGAAGATTACAAATTATAATGTTTGAATAGGGATTTATGAGATCAGTTTCTATGAGTATTAATGTTTTTTTTCAGTAATATATTAAATGTGTTTTCATTTGTTTGAATGGGTAAAAAGAAAGGTCAGTTTTCAACTGCAATTACAAATACAAGTTTAACCACTTCGAATGGGATTATATGCGATCAATTTCTAACAGTATTTATGCTGTTTTCCGAATATAATTGTGATGATGTTTGATCAGTAACAAATTGTTCACTACATGTTACGTGTGGAAATTCCAGGTACATATTTCGTATTACTTCGAAAGGATTGATGATAGCAGTTTCTACGAGTATGTATTTGTTGTGCCAATAGTAAATTATATAAGTCTTTATCAGTATCCATTCGGATCTAATTTAAATATGAAAATTATATCAGAATAAAGCAACCAAATATTTTAAACAGTATCTATTTGTAAATCCAGACATTTACTTATACTATCTCAATGAGAATTTATGAGGACAGTATCTAATGTAAAACGTGCGGCTTTCCGTGGTTAAATGGCAAGAGTTTCTATAAGAAACGAGCCGCTGCATTAGGTTAGAACAGTTTTTATTTATTTATTTATTTATTTATTTATTTAGAAGAAGAAACAAACAGGTTACAAACCTAATTACATGTTTCTTGAGGGGGGACTACAGGCGATATAACCCGCCGGAGCCAACCCGGGCGACACGCTTCGAAGACCGGGTTTTGATTTGCAATTGAAGATTACAAATTATGATGTTTGAATAGGGATTTATGAGATGAGTTTCTATGAGTATTAATGTTATTTTTTTCAGTAATAAGTATATTAAATGTGTTTTCATTTGTTTGAATGGGTAAAAAGAAAGGTCAGTTTTCAACTGCAATTACAAATAGGTACAAGTTTAATCACTTCGAATGGGGTTATATGCGATCAGTATTTCGAATATAATTGTGATGAGGTTTGATCAGTAACAAATTGTTTACCACACGTTACGATATGGTCGGAAATTCTAGGTACATATTTAGTATTCCTTCGAAAGGATTGATGATAGCAGTTTCTATGAGTATGTATTTGTTGTTCCAATAGAAAATTTGTCTTTATCAGTATGCATTCGGATCTACTTTAAATACAAAAATTATATCAGAATGAAACAACCAAATATTTTAAACAGTATCCACTTGTAAATCCAAACATTTAAAGATATATTTTAATGAGAACCAACCAGAACAGTATCTAATGTAACGCGTGCGGCTTTCCGTGGCTAAATTTTAAAAGTATTTTTAATAAATAGCTTTAACGGATTTGAACAGTTTTAATTTGCAATTCCAGATGAATAGTTTTAATTGTTAAATAGGGATCTATGAGATCAGTGTCTTTGTGTAATGTTTTTTTTTTAATAAAAACACATTTTATTGAAAAAAAAACATTACACTGACCTCATAGATCCCTAACAATTAAAACTATTTATCTGGAAATGCAAATGAAAACTGTTCGAATCCCTTAAAGCTTATTTATTGCAAATAATTTTAAAATTTAGCCACGGAAAACCGCACACGTTACATTATAGATACTGTTCTGATGGATTCTCATTATAATATTATCTTTAAATGTTTGGATTTACAGGTGGACACTGTTTAAAATATTTGAGGTTTCATTCTGATATGATTTTTGCATTTAAATTAGATCCGAATGCATACTGATAAAGACTTATATAATTTACTGTAGGAACAACAAATAAATACTCGTAGAAACTGCTCTCATCAATCCTCTTGAAGGAATACTAAATATGTACCTGGAATTTCCGACCATATCGTAACATGTAGTGAACAATTTGTTACGGATCAAACCTCATCACAATTATATTCGGAAAACAGCATAAGTACTGTTAGAAATTGATCGCATATAACCCCATTCGAAGTGATTAAGCTTGTATTTGTAATTGCAGTTGAAAACTGACCTTCCTTTTTACTCATTCAAACAAATGAAGACACATTTAATATATTACTGAAAAAAAAACATTAATACTCATAGAAACTGATCTCATAAATCCCTATTTAAACATTATAATTTGTAATCTTCAATTGCAAATCAAAACTGTTCTAACCTAATACAGCTCGTTTCTTATAGAAACACTTGCCATTTAACCACGAAAAGCCGCACGTTTTACATTAGATACTGTTCTCATAAATTCTCATTGAGATAGTATAAGTAAATGTCTGGATTTACAAATAGATACTGTTTAAAATATTTGGTTGCTTTATTCTGATATAATTTTCATATTTAAATTAGATCCGAATCTTTACTGATAAAGACTTATATAATTTACTAGAGGAACAACAAATAGATGCTCGTAGAAACTGCTCTCATCAATCCTCTTGAAGGAATACCAAATGTGTACTTGGAATTTCCGACCATATCATAACATGTAGTGAACAATTTGTTACTGATTAAACCTCATCACAATTATATCCGGAAAACAGCATAAATACTTTTAGAAATTGATCGCATATAACCCCATTCGAAGTGATTAAACTTGTATTTGTAATTGCAGTTGAAAACTGACCTTTCTTTTTACCCATTCAAACAAATGAAAACACATTTAATATATTACTGAAGAAAACACATTAATACTCATAGAAACTGATCTCATAAATCCCTATTCAAACATTATAATTTTGAATCTTCAATTACAAATCAAAACTGTTCTAACCTAATGCAACTCGTTTCTTATAGAAACTCTTGCCATTTAACCACGGAAAGCCGCACGTTTTACATTAGATACTGTTCTCATAAATTCTCATTGAGATAGTATAAGTAAATGTTTGGATTTACAAATAGATACAGTTTAAAATATGTGGTTGCTTTATTCTGATATAATTTTCATATTTAAGGTAGATCCGAAACTGTACTGATAAAGACTTATATAATTTACTATAGGAACAACAAATAGATACTCGTAGAAACTGCTCTCATCAATCCTCTTGAAGGAATACTAAATGTGTACTTGGAATTTCCGACCATATCATAACAAATAGTGAACAATTTGTTACTGATTAAACCTCATCACAATTATATTCGGAAAACAGCATAAATACTTTTAGAAATTGATCGCATATAACCCCATTCGAAGCGATTAAACTTGTATTTGTAATTGCAGTTGAAAACTGACCTTTCTTTTTACCCATTCAAACAAATGAAAACACATTTAATATATTACTGAAAAAAAAACATTAATACTCATAGAAACTGATCTCATAAATCCCTATTCAAACATTGTAATTTGTAATCTTCAATTGCAAATCAAAACTGTTCTAACCTAATGCAGCTCGTTTCTTAAAGAAACACTTGTCTTTTAATCATGGAAAACCGCACGAATTACATTAGATACTGTGCTTATAAATTCCCATTAATGTGGTATAAGTAAATGTTTGGATTTACAAATGGATATGGCTTGACTCGTTTTGCTGGCCAATTCTGATATAAACTGATAACAATTTCAACAGCAACTTTACCTAACTCTTATAGAAACTTATTGACCATATAGGTTCTCATAGATACTTATTAATTTTTGATAATTTTCAATACGGATTGATGAGATTTTTTTGACAGGGAAATGTATAGACTTCAAAAATTTAAAATCGGATTTAAAAAAATACAATTGGAATTCTTATTACGATATATCTGATGTAAATATAGCAACAGCACATTTTCTATCTGTAATAAATAAAGTATTAAAAAACAACACGGATATAAAAAGAATAAAACGTAAAGAGGTTAAAAGAAAAAGTTGGATTACTTCAGGGCTAGTCAAATCAATAAAAAACATAAACAACATCCGGATAATATTGCATTTAGGGTAGAATTTATTCAATATAGAAACAATTTAACAAATTTAATTAATATTACAAAAATCAATTATTATAAATCAAAAATTCAAAAAAACAATGATAGTAAAAATGTATGGAATGTTGTTAAAGAAATTAGTAATACAAAAAATAAAGAAACTCATGTTAAACAAATACAAGTAGAACACGGCGATATTATACAGGGTGATTTAGAAATTGCTAATAATTTTAATGATTATTTTTCTAATGTTGGAATGAACCTAGCACGTAAAATCGTTAAACCGCCAACACCCCCTCCGCGAATGCAGAGAGAGCCACAGACCATATTTCTTGAACCTACGGAGGAAAAAGAAATTATTTCAGTCATTAAAACGCTTAAAATAAATAAAGCTCCTGGATCCGACATGATTAAAGCCGAGACAATTCAATAAATTGCTGATGAAATTGCATCTCCCTTAGCATTTTTAATAAATAAAATCATAGAAACCGGTATTTGCCCCTCAGAATTTAAAACTGCTCTTATAAAGCCTTTATACAAAAATGGAGATAAACTGCAAGTTTCTAACTATAGACCAATTTCATTAATATCCAATTTCGCAAAAATATTCGAAAAAATAATAAAAAATAGAATAATGAAATATATCAATTCTAACGAATTATTATCAGGTAGACAATTTGGTTTTAGAGAAGGGAAGTCTACGGAAGATGCAATTTCTTCACTAACAGCAGAAATTTACAAAGCACTAGACGACAATAAAGTCTCTTTATGTGTGTTTCTGGATCTGGCTAAGGCATTCGACACTGTTAGTCACTCGCAGTTGTTGGATGCCTTAGAATATCTAGGCTTTCGAGGTCATGTACTGGAACTTTTTAAAAACTATCTGTCGAATCGTAAACAAGTAGTCATGATTAACAATACTCTAAGTGAGGAAAGAACTGTGCTTTATGGAGTGCCTCAGGGAACTGTGCTAGGCCCAGTTTTGTTTGTTGTTTACATAAATAGTTTACTTAATCTCAGCGTTAATGCTTCCATTTTTAGTTTTGCAGATGATACTGCCATTTTCTTCAAAGGTGAAAATTGGGATAATTTAAAAAAAAACTGTGGAAAGTGAGCTAGGTTATATAATGGACTGGTTTAATCATAAACTATTAACCCTAAATTTCAAAAAAACCGTATTTTTGCCATTTAGTTGTTATAAAAATGGTTTGCCTAGTTATAACTCATTAAAAATAAATAACCACGGTAAGATAATAGAAATATCTTCAGCTGAATCAACGAAATATTTAGGCATAGTGATTGATAGACATTTAAGATGGGATTTGCAAGTAAATAGCACTACACAAACTCTAAGGAGTATAATATACAGATTCAAATATTTAAAAAACATACTAGACATACCCCTTATGAAAATGGTCTATTTTGCGCTAGTTGAATCTAGATTAATATATGGCATTCTAGGTTGGGGTGGAGTTGCTTACTGTCACCTTAAAAAATTAGACATCATTCAGAAAAAATTCTTAAAAATACTCTTTTTAAAACCTAATACTTACCCAAGTGATGAACTTTTTTCAGAAGCGAAAGTACTGGACATAAGGCAATTATATTTCCTTAGTGTAGTATCTAACCAACATAAAAATAAACACATGCTATCCTTTTCCCAACATCAATATGAAACCCGAAATAAAGGTAAGGCAATGGTACCGACAGCAATCAAAACAGTAGGGCAAAGAAATTATACTTATTTGTCATCTAGACTGTACAATATATTGCCAACTGAATTACAAGATATTAAAATAAAAAAGTTATTTAAAAAAAAAACTAAAAAATACATTCTTAACTTAAATAGGCAAGAAATACATAACTTGGTTAATATTAAAAATTAACTTATGCAAATCTTTATTTGTGTAAAAGTAAAGAGATGTTATATTGAGTGATAAAATTGATTTTAATATACATTATTGTTTAGTTTGAATCAGAATATGCAAAAATTTGTATCAATTTTTTTTCTTTTTCCTTTGCAAAAGTTATATGTAGAAGATTTCTTTTTTTAGGTTTTGTTATTTAGCTTAGTTGTTATTACTTACATTAATAAATACGTTGTCTAACTACTACTATTACAATTATTATAATTATTTATAATTATTAATATTTTGCATAAGGTAACTAAGCAAATTGTATCCACGTGCAAGTTTACTTTTGTGGATTATCTCCTGTTTATTTACAATATATTCTTATATACAAAATTATTGTAAACACATGTTAATTTCTTATGTAAATAAACGTATTATTATATTATTATTATTATTATTTCATATAGTCCATGCATAGAATACGTGCTTGTTCTATGTATATTATTAGCTGATCGATATATATTTACCATCATATACAGTAATATTTGCTAAATCTTCACATTAAAATTTATTGGTTATATATTTACAGTGTGTTTCACTTGAAATGGTAACACCAACTTTTTTATTTTTTTTTTTTCAATTTGAATCAAATTTTACTTAAGTATAGAATAACTTAAGATCTACTTATGGCCAGAAAAACATTCGCCTCTTACAAGTGCAAAGCCACTTTCGGTACCAAAATATGCGGAGAAAATCAAGAAATCATATTAGGCATTTTTTTGTCGGAAAATTTTGTTAATGAAACTTGTTCAGAATTGTCCAAAAACCTTAAGTCCAAAATTTAATCAAAATAAAAAAATATATATTATACCTTGCGCGGAAACTTCGAAGCACATTTTTGTCTAAACCGTTCGTTGTACATAAAAAATGGAAGAGATCATTTCTGTGCGGAATTTCATTATCTTTCATTTTCATGATAACCTCAATTATATTTTCATCTCGTTCCTTCGAAGGGTTGGGGAGTAAGTTGGGGTAAATTTAGGGTAAATAGGAAAATTAAGCATAAAATTAAACAAGAGAAACTAAGGTCTCAAAAAAAATTTTGGCATTAGCCACCCCACTTCATTATTAAAGGGGATGAAAAAAATGTGATTTAGTGTGTGTACAAGAACCAGAAAAATCAAAATATTTTTTTACTTTTTTCAACACTGTTAAGTATGTTTTACCGTACAAAACAATTATCAAGTGTTAGAATTTTAAGTATATTTGTTACAGTTCTTGTTAGTGCAAGAAATTTTGTAAATATTAGAATAAGTTTTGGGGGTTATTGGATATCCGGTGTGGACCACACTTACCCAGTAGAGGAGTTTTATTACCGTAAGTTCTACCATATGGGTAGCTAGGTTAAATACTGTTTATGATATTTTTCTTGTGGGTGGCTATTGAGCTCAAGCTTCCGGCATTAGTGTATCTTGTTATTTTATGTAAAGATAAATATTTCTGCCGTATTGAGCTCAGGCTTTCCATATTAGGGTACTTTGTTATTTTATGTACAGATACTGTATATGATTTTGTGGGATACAATTGTTGTTTTATGTACCTAGATATCATTAAATATTTTTTATTAGAACTTTATTGTTTCATTTTGACCAACCACCGCCCCACTATCGGAACCCACCTAAAAGGACCTGATTAGTCGGCCGTTTCCTCGCTAGTATATTGCATGTTACGTATTAAAATGTTGTATGGGACTACAGGGTGACCAACCCTACCCTGCTTTCCACTGTTTAGCAGCCTTTTGCTGCGGCTAGCGGTTTTGACATCTTGACGCCCTCCCCCATTCAAATAAGATACCAGTTTCGTTCACACGGTTTCTATATGAAAGTTCCATTTTTCCATTTTAGGAGACTATCAAGAACAACTCCAAGATACTTGATAAATTTTGCACTCTGAATTTTCATATCTGTTCCTTCGAAGGTGATGTTTGTAAGCTGTGGAAGATGGTTTTCATAACAACAAAATGGTAGATACGGCTACTAGTTTTCGGGTCTTCTTCCGCGTTGACTTTGTTGAGTGCTTGACGTTTCAACCATCTTATCGTGGTCTTCTTCGCGGTCTTCTTCTAAAGCGAAGATCACAACCAGATGGTTGAAACGTCAAGCACTCAACAAGCACTCGACGCGGAAGAAGCTAGATCACCAGCTTCGTGTAGCGTACACATAGCTACTTTATAAAATTTAATAATATTTATCTCGCACATTGCTGTATCGCAACGATTTTAAATATTTACTTCCTTAAATTTCATTTATATATAACTAACATCAGTATAAAACCAGAATCACACATGTATGACGTATGTACTTAAAGTTGCATACTTATTTTTAAAAGCAAGCAAATAAAGTGGGGAAATGAAATATGATGAACGGAAATTGATACCGACAGGTAAATTTGACAGAGTGTACGCTCCCGTTGCAATAGTAAGAGGTGTTTTCGTTTTTCACTGCTGTGTGATTTGTTTAAAGTTCGGCATTTCAACTAAAAATATTGCAATCTATCTTTATGGGCAGTAAGCCTTGTCGACGATTTGTTTTTAATAAGTGATGGCTAGCTACTTAGTAGATATGGTAAGAATAAAATTTATTGCTTCACAAAATATTGCGTTTAACAATGGCGTCTTTCATTTCTTATAGCGGCATTACATCACCCACGGTGTGGGAGGGAGATCCAGGTTTCCAATTCTAATCACTAGAAAATTTTGTGGTTGCGTTGATTTTTAAATCATAACTTGGTTATCATTTCTGTAAAAATATTTTAAAAGAAAGCGGTCTTCAATTTTTAAAGAATATTTTTTTTATTATAGGCTTAGTTTCCGAGTAATAGAGTGAGGAATGTAAAAACACGGCAAAATTAATTCATTTTTAATGAGCGTCGAACAGAACTACATGCATTTAAAGTCTGCGTTTCCCATAAAGCGCAATGTTTTGAAAAAAATAGCTTATTTTTTTAAAGCCATTATAGAGATTTTACCAAAGAAAGAGCTGAACCTCGGCTATCTGATGCACTACTAAAAGGGCTGTATTTTACAAAATACATTTTTGCAATTTTTTTCACTTCAAGCAAATTATAATTTAGTATTTCGAGAGGATGATCCTATAATATGAAGTCGTTTGATATAAAAAAATATAAAAATGAAAGCTGTTTAACCAAAATAAGTGACAAATATCTCGTTATATTAACTTAATAGTCAATAATTAAAAAAAATTGGGAAAACAAATATATACATCAATTATATGATAATGTTGCCTTTAAAATGTTCTTTAATTTTTGTCATTTGGTCTTGTCAGTCAAAAGTTATGCCATTGCGCGCGCATTCGCACTGAAGAAGTGCACTTGCCACTTTAAGTGTACCGTGCCGTTGAGTTCCGTTCGAACGTCAGTTGAAATTTTTAGCTCTGATAGTTTTGCTCAAATGAACAAAATGGTGTATATGTTTTCTTTTTAAAGTTTTCTCTATCTTTTTGTCCCCTTTTGCGAAGAAAATTAAATTAACAAAATTATTTACAAAAATATTTGTGCACATAATCTGTTAAATAAACAAAATTGCACAAGGGTTAACTCGATAAACTTTTCGTATTATTATTTCTACCATTTTTGAGAATAACCTCTCAAATATTCAGCGAGTTCAGAGAATTTTCGAAATAAAGTCTAAATGCATTGCACTAAATCGGAGAACTTTAATTTAACAATTACACGCGTTACAAATTTTCGTTTAAAAAATTCTTTTATTGTGTATCTTGTATGAATCCTTAACTTGTAATCTAACAATCGTAACAAGGAAAATTAATTTCTACTTTTATGTCCGAACTCGTATATTGCATCAACCCGTGTTTCCTCAAACGTTATTACAACTCAGACCCCCCCGTATGGGGGGGTCTATTGAGTACTGAATTTAGGGGCTCGGGCTTCCGAGGGACCCGTAGTGGGGGCCCGCCAGAGATGTTGACGATTTTTTTTTCAAATTTCTCCTCCCCGCTCATCAATTATTAACCACGGGGGCCCGCTAGTGAATTTGGTACCGGGGCCCATGATTTGATGCGGAGGCCTGTTACAGCGTCCGTACCTTAGCTGTTAAAAACAAGGCTATTGTTTTTTGAATAATAATTAACTGAAATAAAAGAACATATAAATAATAAGAAAGATTACACAGCGAAATTAAGGCCGAGGTAGGCACTGCAAACAAACTAGAATAATTACAATAACCATCAGAGATAAGATCTACCTTAAACTGTGCTCTAATTGAGACACATTCAGATGACAAATTTACTGTAGGATTTGCTTTTTATTTTATGTTCATCTCAGCACAATGTATGACTTTGTCGCCAATATGCTCTATATCAAATTGACTGTTTAAAATAAACGTTTCCTTTATACTGAATCCTTTTCTTAAATTTATGACTTCAATATATTTATATGGAGGGCAATTTTACGAGAAGAATCTTCTCCCCTAATACGCTGGTAGCAATAGTTTGCACCGATAATAGAAACATATTACCCTCTCACGACTTCAACGACTCGTAGCCATTACGGTAAGGCTGGTTTATGGTGTTAATGCGCTCTGTTACCCTCGTGGTGAATTACGCGAACCTAAAACAGACGTACATTCTATTTATCTACATTCGCTACGCATCACATTATTTTCAACCTTTTTATCACTAAAATTGCTTTATATGGTACCCTCCAAGGAATAATACTGTATTTTATTTACATACAATTTCATATTAGTTAATACTTTTATATCTATTTGATTTAATGTATCCCTTCAAATAACAAAGATATCTGGCTTATTGGTTTAGACATGTTTAGCATTTCCAAGATTTTCCATCATTACAACACTTAAAGTAGGCCAAAGATTTAAAATATTTTTGAACTATTTTGTAGCGTATTGTCGTAAAAACATTTTTTTTGCTTGATTCATATGAGACATCCTCGAGGGTCCTCGTAAAACGGACAAGCCTGTTTCAGTGTGCCTCCCGATTGACCTAACTATATTTGTAAGATTTCTTATTTCGTATTTTAAGAAAAAGTCATTTTTTATAAAAACTGTTGATTATTCTGAAAAGGCCTTGTCCATAGTGCGTACAGGGTGGTTAACAAATAGGGAAACATGAAATTGTGCCAAGAATAAAGCATAAAGAGAGGAGATACAAGAAAAATTTGTTATATATATATATATATATATATATATATATATATATATATATATATATATATATATATATGTATATATATATATATATATATATATATATATATATATATGTATATATATATATATATATATATATATATATATATATATATATATATATATATATATATATATATATATATATACATATATATATAATAATAATAATAATAATAATAAATCGTCTTTATTTATTTTACTGTCTTGGCGGAGTTTAGACTAGCTGTTCTACCACTCAACCAAGACAATTCATACAATAAATAATTTACATTTCTATACAGTACTAGATAAAAAAATACAGAGTAGAGAAATAAGAAAAGAAAAAAAAATACAAGTGTTCATATTTACAATAGCAAAAATACCGGATCATTGTTTACCTAGATACAACTTTTTTCGTTGCTTTTAAAAGAAAGTAAGGACAATGGTTTCAATTCCTCTGACAAAGAATTATAAGTGGTTGCAGTTTGATAAGAGAAAGATCGTTGGAATAAGGCAGAAGTATGTTGGGGGATGGTAAGCTGATTTGTAAATCTCAAGTTTCTATTATGTATGTATGTTCTCGGAGTTAATTTACATGATAAATAATTAGGAATGCGAGTTGTCAGAACTTTGTGAGTAAAACATACCAAATGGAGATTTCTACGATTGAACATTTTAAGCCATTTAATATCCCTGATGAATGGAGTTGTATGCTCTCTGCATTGCAGCCCAAAAATAAAACGTATACATGAATTTTGCACTTTTTGTATTCGCGTGGAAGTATAAGCGTCTAAACACGGGCCATAAACAATATCACAATAATTAAAGATTGACAGTATTAATGTGTCACAGAGTCTAATTTTAATATTTCGCGTAAGGCAATGACGGTTAGCATATAAATTTTTTAGTAAGTAATACGATTTTCTGACAAGTGAGTTAACATGGTCTATGAACCTAAGCTGGAAATCTATATTTAATCCTAAGCATTTTATTTTGTCCTGATAGTCCAGCCTCTGTCCATCTACCCGTATGGACACATTGTTTATGGCCCTCTGTCTGTCTTTAGGACTTCCAAATAAAATGGCAGATGACTTTGTGCTGTTAATATTGAGACAATGATTTTTTGATATTGTAACTAAATTGCTAATGTCCTCGTTAAGACAAATTTCCATTTGCAGAAATTTTTCAATGTTAGCAGCAAAATATAAATTTGTGTCGTCGGCATAAAAATGAGAAGAAAAGTGATGTAAAACTCTTAAAATCTGAGGTATATATATGATAAAGAGCCCCCTGAGGGGCTCCATGGATTATATTTTTAGTGACTGACAGTCTACTGTTACTGATTACCTGTTGATTTCTATCAGTTAAGTATGACCTAACTAGGGAACATGCAGTGGTATGAAAACCGAAATATTTAAGGCTGGTGACTCATGGTGTCAAAAGCTTTACTGTAGTCTAGTGACAGTAATATAGCTACACTGCCTTTGTCACGACTGCTGATTATGTCATCAGTAATTTTTAGGAGTGCACTGGTGGTGCTGTGATTTTGCCTGAAACCTGATTGGTTTTCAGGTAAAATTGATTTAGCTAAACAGTAGCTGTAGATCTGTACGTATAATGCTCGTTCCAAAATGTTTGAAATTACGGGTAAAATATTTATAGGCCTTAGGTCTGAAAATTCATTGGGTTGACTTATTTTACTAAGCGGTATTACAAGTGAAGTTTTCCAACTCTTTAGAAAAATCCCGTCAGTGATACATTTGTTCACCATAAAAGTGATAATAGGGATGAGGAAAGGTAAACAGACTTGCAGCATTTTTAGGGTGATTCCGTCGGTTCCTGTTGCATAAGTTTTTATATTTTTAATGTAGTTCTCCACTTCGACATCCGTGACTTGATTAAAAGTAAAACTATTATTTGGATCTAATAGTTGTGAACTGTAGAAATCAATGGTGTAATCCGGAGGGGGTGTGATTAATTGCATAACTGACGTGGTAAAGTAGTCATTGATTTGATTAGGATCATTAAGGTGATCTGGCAAGTTATTCGTCCCCTTCTTTTTTATTATGTCTAGTAGTTTTAGAGTGTCCCATAATTTTTTGTTGTCGTACTGATCTTGTATAAATTCTAAATAAGCTTTTTTTTCATTTCGGACAGCCGCGGTTACCATATTACGTACATACTTATACCGTACCCAATCACCAGCATCGCGAGTTCTTTTAAATTTAGCTAGAGCATTCTTTCTTGTTTGAATCATAAGCTTTACTACATCTGTTAGCCAAGGAGCCTTCGGCTTGTTAATTCTGACAGTCTTAAGAGGAGCATGAATATTAAATAAGCTAGTCAGATAGTCAGTGAACACATCTACTATTTCATCACAATCATTTAACCAGTACAAGTTGTGCCAGGGCAGGGATCTAAGGTCTCTATCGAAGTTATCAAAGTTAAAATATCTAAAATCTCTAAATGTTCTAAAGAATTGTTTTGGTTTAACTGATTCAATGGATAATTCACAGTACACTAGACAATGATCAGATATATCATATGTTTCGAGAGTTTCACAGGTCCGAATAAGCTAACGGTTACTGATACTGATTATATCAATTAAAGAGTTACTATGGGCATTAACTCGAGTAGGCTCATGATTAGCTAACGAGAGACCATACGCCTCCAAAAATTCAGTAAATTTTATACTATTATTATTGGCTGTGTTTAGTAGATTAATGTTAATATCGCCAGTTAACAAAATTTCATCAACTACGGGAGTAGCATAAGATATTGAATTTTCTAACTCATTAATACATTCGATGACATTAGTATTAGGTGGTCTGCCTGCCCTCCTAGAGCAAAAGTAATATTATTAGATTTAAAACTTACCCAAAGCTGTTCTAAAGATGCATTTACACTACTTTCAATATTTAATTTGCTTACTTTTAAATGGTCTCTATGATATAAAGCTATACCCCCACCTCTGCCTCCCACACGATCTTCCCTAATTATTTTATAACCATTTATTGCTACTTGCTCGGATGGTATTATAGGCGAAAGCCAAGTTTCAGTAACTAGAAATAGATCAAAGTTGTGAGTAAGTACAATATTTTTCAATTCGTTGAATCCAGTAAACAATGACCTAACATTTAGTGTTGCCAGTTTAAGTTGCATCGTTAATGCAGTACCTCAAAATTTTAACCAGAAGTTAATATAAGGTGAGAAACAAGTAAAAAAAAAATACAATACTCCAAACAGCTGCAAAGCGCAACTAACACATCGTAGATATATAATTTGATATCAGATGTTTTTAATAATCAATATTTAAATGCGATAAATACCTATACGTATACAAAAACTACTAAGAGTAAATAGACCCATGCGAGTTAAACTCGTAATAAAATCACTAAAAAGAACTCTAGGAAAAACCAATTATAAGAAGAACCAAATCAAAAGATAAAGATATTAGTTTTTACCCGTATGATCCATTTAATTTTTTTACTAAATTAACTATTTATTTAACAAAGTAATATATGCAACAAAGAACAATAAAAAGCAACATGACTAAAGAGCAAATAGAGCGACATAAAATAAAACAAAATAATTCGTTGAATTGGATCTCCTAAAATTACTAGAGCGGTTAAAAAAATCATACATTATTTGACATTTCAAGTACAATTTCTTCTAATTGTTCCAACGTGGGCTTTATAACTTGACCGTCAAGTTTCCATCTTATTTTACCGTCAATTGTCCAAACGTTATTTGGACAGATTTTTTTTACTGCAGCTTGAACGGCTTGATGACGGGGGCTCGTGAGGTCTTCTCTGATGACATACTGAGTGCCTTTCAACTTTATTTTGGCACCGTATACCGTTTGTTTCATATCATGTGATTTAAATTTCACTAATACAATTTTTTCATTTACTCTGTAACAATTCTCAAAGTCATTCACAGTAATATTAGTAATTTTTAATTTTTCGGAAATTATCTTATAAACTGCTTCTGACACGTTTTGTGTGGACGGATGCTCGAGGCCGAAAAATCGAAGATTGCATCTACGGGAATACTGTTCTAATGTGTCGACTCTTTTATCAATCTTGCGGATATTGATATTATTTTTGGTTATTTGTGCATTAAATCTACTCAACTGTTCATCCAGGCTTTGAAATTTTTCATTAATATTGGCAGTTACATTTGTCGAGACCGCTTCGGATACTTGTTTGATAATAAGATTGATAACTTTTTCGTCCATGGCGGGGTATTTCTTTGAGCGTAGCTCTCGATCAGCTGACGATCCTTGGCTGTACATTGATGCGCTACCACTAGTTAATAAGGAAGCAATGAGGAATCGCTTTATTACAATTAGATTGACTGCTAATAAGTAACACTTGCGCCGATTGAACCACTCAAACACCCACTACGCACACCATATGATACGACGGTGAATTGGTGTTTATGTCCAGAATACAGAATAACGAATATTAATTACTATCACGAATATCTAAATATCTGCTGGTCTAGTATATATAAATTACCGAGAAAGCCAATAGAAGTTCACTTTGCACTTTGCAGGAATTATCCGTATGCATTTGATTAAGTAAACAGACTGGTTAATCAGATGTAACACACGACACTACTCACTGTGCGCCATTTTTCTCAATATGTATATATATATATATATATATATATATATATATATATATATATATACATATATATATTGCTATGACTTACACACCCCAGTAAAACAATGTTATGATGATAGAATTAAGTATTAATATTGAGGTTTTTCTTTTCAAGTAATTTATGCAAATCACACATTGATGATGTTCACTTTAAGTTTAGAGGCTCGTACAAATGCATAGTTATCTTTGCACAGCAGCTAGAGGCTGTGTAGTAGGGCGGATGGGTGATACCCAGTGTTTTAAAGAACATTTGTAAAAGAATTTATTAGTAAAATATACAAGTTTGAAAATCATTTTATTAAAATATGTAACGTACCTTTGTAAGCTAACACTTGGTGTAGTATGTAAATTAGGGAGTTTTTCAAATTCACCTGGCAATACAAGTGGACCACAGCATGAAAAGTATTGACTGGGGTGACCAAAGTCCATCTAGATACGCCACTGGGGCAAAATACCTAAAAATAAACAATAAAATTAGTGTTAATTAAAAATTAATTAAAGTAAATCTACTTGTAAAAGTGAGAAAGTACTCACAAAGGACATAAATGCTTGCCTACAGTAAAGATTTGTAGAGTTAGGAAACTTTAGAGAACTTCACAAAAATGATGATCAATAGAACATCGGTAAAAACTAATTATGTGAAATTTCATGCAAAAGACATATCGTAATGAGGTAAAATGTGTAAAAACTCAAAGGTACAAACCTTAACGTAGAGTGCATCGTAAAATCCATGAGGAAAGACTTAAATTTGGGACTTTAGCTCGCATTCAAACATCCGGAGAGAGGACGCTAACAATGTTTAATTAAAATTTCATCAAATACATAAACTTTTCATCATTATTATAATGCAGGGAGTTGGAGAACCGTCCATTCTGTATTTTTCTGTACAATTTGAGACAGGCAATGCTTGAACTCTGGGCAGACACTTGAAAGCTTCGTGTAGCGAGTACTAAAAGAAAACATTTGTGTGTAAATAATACAAAATATGTTTATTATGTTTAGATTTGTTGCTAGTAGGTTAAAGATTAACCAGGAAGTGGAATTAATCCTTGTAATTAGTTTTTAAGTGATCTATTGTAAGTTTTATAACATATTGGGGCATTTCAAAAATAATGTTTTAACCTATGCTTAAGGCATATGAAAATGGTCAGCTAAAAATAAGGAATAAGAATCTGTAACAAAATTGTCCATATCATGTAGCATAAGAGAAAAAACACAAAATTTCAAAAATAAAATAAAATTTATTTAAATCAAGTCATTCAAAAGGCCTTTGAAATGTCAAACTCGGCCAATAGAAAGCCAAATTTGCCTTTTCAGTCATTATTTAATTGTTGAGCCAGACGGACGTATATTTTATTAAACATTAACTTCAAAAAGTTTGAAAACAAAAATCGTCGAACGCTGTGACTGGCTAAAACCCACAGTGGTATTTAAATGTTGAAATCATAATGACTCAAGTAATGAAAGAAATAATCTAAAATGTTCGAAACAAACTAAAGTTGATTGAAATTTATAAAATTGGTAAATTGTGATTTTGGAAGTTTCCAAACAATTGTATCGTCATCGAAAATAAGTCTAAGTAAATTGTGCATCGAAAATAGGTTCATTACTTACCTCGTAAAAGTAAAAGTGCTTCGAAAGTGCATCGAAAAGCAAGTATTCCAAGAAAATCATCGAATTTCCTGACGAATTGGTGAGAAGGTAAACAAATCACAGGCACCATCTTTAAAGGCAGCGACATCTGCAGTTGGTCACCGAGGGAACAGCAGATCTCGAATTGGTAGACCGGTAGCGTAGATTGCAATCACGGATAAAGTAGTTTGAGCGCAGGATCCTAGGTAAAACCTTTTTCGTTAAATAAAATAAAGAAAATTTGTGGCACAAAAGGTGTCAAATATTGAAATTTATTTATTACTCGTCTTCAATCATTCAGAAATAACAAATTTAAATTTCAAACAAAAGGCCTATTCATTTTTAGGTAGGTTAAGAAAATTTGTTTTGTTTGTGTACTTTATAAAAGAAACCCACTTCCTGAAATTTAGTAAAATAAAATTCTTCAAGATCTTGTAAAACTAAAATATTGAGTATCATTTATCTGTTTTCTGTCTCTTAACATTTGAACCGGCTTCTTCCCCGAGGCGGAGTTAATCAACTCGCACACAGAGACAAGAGTTTTTTGTGTCCAGAGCAGAGCATTTTCATGGCGCCCAACGTGGGGCATGTTCATTTACTTTGTATTACTAGAGCATTTTTATGGCGCCCAACGTGTGAGCATTTTTGTGCTTATGAGACAGATTTGGGTTATATAAAGGTTCTGTCATCAAACATTGAAATTTAAAAAGGGTTAAAAGTAAATTTTACAAGGTAGAAAATTTTTATTTATTATCAGTAGTCAATGCGACTGAGGTCAGGTAAGAAAACAGGTATGGCAGGAGACAATCCAACACCAGGTACCTCTACCAGCGACAACCAAGAAACCCAGCAAGCAGGGGACACTACCACTGCACAATCAAATACAGACATGATGTCGAAATTAATGGATATGATTACCGGAATGAACCAAGAGTTAAGACAAGGCAGTCAAAGGATAGAAGAGAAAATGGGGGAGAACAGTGAAAGATTAGAACAGAATATTCAGAGTCTAGAAGAGAAAATGGAGAAGAAATGGGATCATGCTCTGTTAGAGATGGAAGAAAGGATTGGTCCTTTCTTCCATCTCTAACAGAGGAAGAAAAGGTGACGACAGAGTTGACAGAAACACAAATAAGAATAGAAGGAAGAATCATTACATTAACTGAAAATTTGAATAAGAAGAATGAAGAAAACATGAAATGCACGCAAGAATTAAGAATCAGGTGTGACAGTTTAGAAGAAAAGTGGGAAAATATGGGGAACAAATTAAGTCAAGAGGTGCCAAGAAAGGTAGATGAAGCGACAAGAGAGGTTAGAGATGAGGTAAGAGCCGAGATAACAGGAGTATTAGAGGAAGGTATGAATGTGATAGATACCAGAATGAGAACACACATTGAAAAATCAGACAAAATTTCAAAAGAACTGGAGAGAAAGTTAACAGAAAACACAAGAGAGTTAAGAGATGGTACACCTATACACCACTACACATGTAACAAAACACCATTTTATTTTTATGGAGACAACACGACACACCCAAAAATCTTTATCACACGGCTCAAACAACACAGGGACACCCTACATAGCTCGGAAAATTTGAAAATGCACTTACAGAACATGATTAAGGGTGAATGTGAATTCTGGTTTCAATCTGTTGAAAGTAGGTTTACTACGATTCAAGAATTCGAATGTCTTTTAATGAAACAGTATTGGAGTGACCATACACAGCGGAAAGTACGCAAAAATTTATTGAACGGCAAATATAATGACAATATGAGAATGTCCAGAGAAAATTATGTATTGAGAAAATTATATAACGTTAAACATCTGGAACCGAAGTTCACAGAGAATGAAATAGTAAAATACTTAGCAAGGCATTTTTCAAGTTCTATCCAAAACGTCATAGTTACGCAAAGAATAAGCACTATGGACAGTTTGCTAGAATATTTGCGGGAAATTGATGATTATAATTTAAATTCTTTCAACAACCAAAATAGGTACGGTAACACTAGAAACGAATATAGGGGGAACAATGAAAATCGAAATAGAAATTCAGAAAATAAATACGATAGGTACGAAAATGGGCAAAATAGGAACGAATTTAGATATTTTAAGGGAAATAATAATCAGCAAGGTAGAAATTATAACAATCAGGGAAATAACAATGAATATAGGGGAATAATAATCAGCAAGGTAGAAATTATAACAATCAGGGAAACAACTATGGTAACAGGGGAAACCAAGATTGGAATTTTAACAAGAATGATAAGTATGATCGGAACTTGGGTCAAAAAAAGTATTCCAATGAGAATAACCAATATAGAGGTCAGGTAAATGCAAGTAGGGTAAGTAGGTATGCAAAATAGGGATTTTAATAACCAGGTAAACGAGAAAAAGCAGGTGCATTGGGACACAAGAAAACCAACGAATGACAATACAATTAGAGACTCGAGGACACATGCACAAGTAGCAAACACTGTAGTATATAGGGAAAACGTACGGGACGATGCGCAAGAACGAATACATCGGATAGAGATGGATGCACAGATACATAATGAACCTGAAAACCAGGATTTTTAGTAAGTAAGATTTTAAACATGAAAGCCAATTTTGAACATATGCGCGAATATTTAGGAACCGAGTCGGATAACGATTTAAAAACAGTAAAAATTAGTCAACTTCCAATAATAAATTTACAAATAAATAATAAAAATTTGAAAGCTCTCGTTGACAGTGGGGCAGAAATAAGCTTAATTAACGAAGAAATTTTTAATAAGCATTTCAATAATGGGGAAAATAAATGTATTAAAATATCAAAAATACGATTAGTAAATGTCAATGGACGCAAGTTCGTGGAATGCAACCGCATATTCAGCACAGAGTTTAAAATTAAAAGGCAAATATTTAAGGGGGATTTTCTTATTGTAGCACAAATGAACTATGATATTATTCTAGGGGAAGATATTTTGTCAGAAATAAGGGCAATTATAGATTTGGGAGAAAAAATACTAGTAGTCGAAGGTGAAAAAACACCTATTTTAAATATAAAAGGTATGAAAGGCGAAGGTGCCAATAATAATAATAATTGCGGTAAAAATATGAAAGGCGAAGGTGCCAATAATAATAATAATTGCGGTAAATATATGGTGGGAAATACCACGTATGTCATGAACACTAGTTTTTATAAACCCGAAGAATTTCTGAATAAATAAGGGCAATTATAGATTTGGGAGAAAAAATACTAGTGGTCGAAGGTGAAAAAATACCTATTTTTAATATAAAAGGTATAAAAGGCGAAGGTGCCAATAATAATAATAATTGCGGTAAAAATATGAAAGGCGAAGGTGCCAATATTAATAATAATTGCGGTAAACATATGGTGGGAAGTACCACGTATGTCATGAACACTAGTTTTTATAAGCCCGAAGAATTTCTGAATAAATTGTCCTGCCAAGTATGATAAAATAATGCAAAACATGTTACAAAGGTATATTTCTTTAATTAATTATGAAGAGAACAGACCTTTCAAATGTATAACGTATCCTATTCCATTTAAACATAGAGAACAAGTGCAAAATGAAATTAAAAACATGATAGATTCCAACATTATTGAAACAGCTAAGACAAATTACATTAATCCGCTCGTTGTTGTTAAAAAGAAAGATGATACAATCAGGTCATGCTTAGATGCTAGAAATTTAAATCAAATCACGAAATGTCAGTTCGACGCACCACAAATAATCACAGCACAATTGTCCAGAATTGGCAAGAATTCAATTTTTTCCAAGCTTGATCTTGAAAACTCGTTCTGGTTGATTCCTTTACACCCAGATTCGCGCAAATATACGGGATTCAGTATTGACGGCCACATTTTTCTATTTAAGGTGATACCATTTGGATTGCAGTCGGCATCCTCAGCTCTCGTAAGGGCTATGCAAAATATACTCGATAGGTATGATGGTTTCTGCATACACTATATCGACGACATCCTGGTGTTTTCTGAAAAGGAAGAAGAACATTAGAAACATTTAAATATAATATTAAACGCGTTAAACGAGGCCGGTTTAAAACTAAACATTGATAAATGTGAATTCTTTTGTACTTTTGTAAAATACCTTTTTTTTGCGGGGGGGGAGAGGGGAAATCCATCATGGACACCCAGCGCCTTGGACTATCACGCTGGGTAGTGCTGGACTGTAAAGAGCTAAAACCCCTCCGTAGCCCCCTCCCTGTCTTCAGTGTTTCCTCATATCCTGGAACCGCTCTCGCTTACCGTCAGAATATCAGGTCAATCTTAGTGTTAGGTATTCGAAATAATCTGCCTCCGCAGAGATGTCCTCTTATTACTACATCCTTGAAACAATTAGAGGTTCAAGTTTCTTTCGTCTACTTACTTGATTTTCATAACTGTTGTTATCATGTCCTCCAAGAGTTGCCAGTTTTCCTCTGATTCTAGCATCCTCAGCACCATGTCATCGGGTGTAACTGGGCCGCCTAGCCTGTTTATGACTCGTAGCCTTTCTTCTCTCCACCTGCTACACCAGAACACGGTATGCTCCGCGTCGTCTATCTCCCCGCAGTACATGCATTCTCGGTCTTCAATCTTCCCGATGTCGTAGACGTACTCTGCAAAACATCCGTGTCCTGTTAGGGCCTGAGTAAGGTAGAACCCAACCTCCCCGTGTCCTCTCTCCACCCATCTTTTAATATCTGGAATGAGTCTCCTCGTCCATCTTCCCTTACTCGAGATATTCCATCTTTCCTGCCACCTCTGATAGAGTCTATCATTGGCCTCCTTCCTGCCACTTCCCTCGTATATCTCCCACCTTTCTTTTGCCAGAAGGTCAATGGGAGGGATCCCTGCCAATATCAGCACTGCCTCGTAGGAGACCGTTCTGTAGGCACTGCAGACTCTCAGTGCTGCACATCGCTGTACCCTGGCCAGTCTTCTTCGCGTTCTTTCCACTGCCATCGCACTTACCCATACCGGGGCCACGTACAGGAGAATGGTGTGCACCATGCTACACAGCACTCTGTCTACAAGCGTTAGGCCCGGCAAAGCTCAAGACGTCCCCGGCGTCGGCGACGTCGTGGAGCGGCATCGGCGGCTGGGGGACGAAATGGCTTTGGGGCCCACCGGTGTATACGATATCTGCCTGGGGCAGCATCCCCGGGGCAGAGTGAAGCTCTGGCCGGGGGGAGAAAGGATTATTTAAACCCTGCGGTGGATTGCCGCTGGGCGCCTGTGATCCTCCGCAAGGCAGAGACGTGGTCCGCAGTCAGACAGAGACTGGATGAGACAGCGATCAAATTCGTCAAAGCTAGGACCGTGCGAGAGGGGATCGCCATCGAGCCCCAAACGCCCGACGACTACAGGCGAATGACGAAGATGTTCGCGCAGGAAAAGCGCGAATATCATACATACGCCCTGCCGGAGGACAGATTACTAAGGATAGTAATCCGAGGCATCCCCAGTGGAGTGACCAGCGACGAGGTCAAGGAGGACCTCCAAAACCAGGGCTTCTCGCCAGTCACAGTCCACAGGATGACGTCTAGGAGGACCAAAAAGGAAATCCCCTGATGTTGGTTCAGGTCCCCCTCAGCGAGGAGAAAATCCTATCGGTGAACCGCTGCTGTTCACTGGTAGTCCGAACTGAGAGGCAAAGAGCCGCCCTGGAAATCGCGCAGTGCCACCGCTGCCAACGATTCGGCCATGCCCAGGGACGATGCACCGCACAGGCAAAATGTGTGAAGTGCGCCGAACCACATCACTCAGGGGACTGTGTGAAGCCAAAGACCGTGCCGGCGAAATGTGCCAACTGCCAGGGGGCACATCCAGCCAGCTACAGAGGGTGCCCAAAGTACCCCAAAAAGACGGCGGCGACGAAACCAGCCCCCGCAGCCAAGCCAACCCAGACCGGTGCTGCCCCTAAAAAGACAACACCCACAACTGGAGGCCTGAGCTACGCCAGGGTAGCTCAGGGCAAGGCAGGGAAGGGACAGAACCCAGGCCCAGCCCCCAGGCAGCAAGCACCCGCTGAGGCCCAAAACCTCACCGCGGTGCTTGCACAAATGCAACAAATGTGCTCAGCAATGAGCGCATTTTTTGCACAAATGCCAGCATTTACTAATGTATAATGTTGTTTCAGGTCAAACCAGGGTTCCTGCAGGTCGCATCGTGGAATGTCAACGGACTGCGAGAGAGAAAACTCGAGGTAGAGGAACTCCTCGCCAGGGGTGACATAGACATCATGGCACTGCAGGAAACGAAGCTGCGGCCAGACCAGGCTATCAACTTCCCAGGCTACCACGTATACAGGAAGGACTGGACCGGGCCATACAGACGAGTGATGAGAGGAGTAGCCCTGCTAGTGAAGACGAGCATCGCACACCACCCGATCCTACTCCCAGAGACGGAGACCCTGCAGGCCACAGCCATAGTAGTGTCCACGGCACGAAATGGCGACATCAGAGTGGTCTCCTGCTACCAGCCACCCAACAACATGCTGCTAGACGCAGACCTGGACTTGGTTCTTCCCCCAGGGACCCAGACGGTTGCCATCGGCGACTTCAACGCCAAGTCCCCGGAATGGCACAGTAGGATAACAAACACTCGAGGACGAGAGCTACTGCGATTCCTGGGACGACACGATGGCAACCTGCTGGTCCTTGGCCCGGAGGGACCGACCCATGACAATGGTGTTGGGAGGCCGGACGTCCTGGACATTGCGATGCTGAAGGAGATCCCCCTCGAAGCCGAAATCACCGCCATGATGGATGGTTCCACCGATCACAGCCCCATTCTCCTAGAACTAGGAGAAAAGGACGGTGAGAACACGACAACATTCATCAAAAGGAGGACGGACTGGGAAGTGTTCCGTGCAGAACTGCAGAGGAACATAGCACACATTCCCAGACTCGAAACCGAGGCAGACGTGGAGAGGGCCATCACCTCCCTGGAGGACCAGATCCAGGCGGCACTAAGGGTAAGTACCACCGAGACGGAAACAAGGCGAGCACCAGCTCCCCTGGCCAACCTCCCAGAGGAAACCAGGCAGCTGATACGGGACAGACGAAGTGCCAAGAGACGGGCCCAGAGAACCCGACTCCCGGAGGACAGGAGATACTACAACACCCTGAGCCGGAGAGTCAAGGCCGCCCTTCAGGAACACAGACAAGAAGGGTGGCAACGCCACCTGGAATCCCTGGACACGCAGGACAGGAGCATCTGGACCACCCAACGGGCCCTGCGAAACCGGCGGACTCCCATGCCCCCGATCCACGGAGAGAATGGTGTTGTCTACACTCGCCAGGAAAAAGCCGAGGCTTTTGCCGACAGCTTGGAACTGCAGTGTAGGGAAAACCAACTCGATGATGAGGACGAGGACTGGGAGGACGACGTGAGGCGCAGGGTACGCAGGATGAACCGTCTGCCAGATGAAGACCACATCCCCCCGACCACCCCCGAGGAGGTCAAGGAGATCCTAAGGAGCCTAAAACCCAGGAAAGCTCCAGGATGTGATGGCATTGGGAACATCGCCCTCAAGAAGCTGCCCCGGAAAGGAGTAGCGGCGATGGTCAACATCATCAACGCAATGTTGAGGTTGAGACACTTCCCTTCCAGGTGGAAAAAGGCCGACGTCATAGTCATCCCAAAGCCAGGTAAGAACCTAATGTTTCCTTCCTCTTACAGGCCAATCAGTCTACTCCCAGCGATGAGTAAGGTAGCCGAACGAGTCATACTCAAGAGGATAGCCGAGAAGACAGAAGAGCTGGAAGTCCTCCCAGACGAGCAGTTCGCCTTCAGGACAGGGCACTCCACCGAACTCCAAGTGCTCCGCCTCACCGAGGAGGTCACGAAGGGGTTCAACCAACGACAGGTCACGGCGGCGCTGTTCCTGGACGTTGCCAAAGCCTTCGACAGGGTCTGGCACGATGGTCTCCTAGCCAAAATGATGAGTATGGGTTACCCCATTGCACTCGTCAAGCTAGTGAGATCGTACCTCCACAGGAGACAGATGAGGGTGAAGATCGTGGACAGGGTGTCCACGTACAGAACAATGGAGGCAGGAGTCCCCCAAGGCTCAGTGCTGTCCCCCCACTTGTTCTCCATCTTCACATCCGATCTACCCCGGACGGAGAGGACCTCCATGGCCCTCTACGCCGATGACACAGCCCTGACTGCCAGATCTTGGAGTGCCAGACTAGCCACCAGAAACCTCCAGGAGGCGGCCACCCTCCTAGAGGACTGGTGCAACAGATGGAAGGTAGCCGTCAACGCCGAGAAGAGCAAGGCGGTACTCTTCAAGAAGGTAAGAAAACAAAACCCCACAGGTCACGTTTCCATGTTTGGTGAGGACATCCAATGGCACGACTCCGCCAACTACCTTGGCGTGGTCATGGACAAAGGCCCTAACATGGAGACTGAACACGGAGGCCATCGTCAAGAAGGCCAGGAGGACGAGAGCCCTAATCTACCCGATGACGGGTAGACAGAGCAGACTCAACCTGAGGAACAAGCTCACGCTTATCAGGTCCCTCATCCGGCCTCAGCTGACGTATGCTTCGGTAGCTTGGGGCTACCAAGCAAAGAGCTACCTCCATCAGATCCAGAGAGTGGAAAACGTCGCCCTCAGAACGGCAGTCGATGCACCCTGGTTCATCCGCAACGAGGACATCTATAGGGACCTGGAATACACCCCGGTCACTGAGATCATCAAGCAGAGAGCCAGAAAGATGTACGCCCTTGCCGAGGAGCATGGGAACCCACTAGTCAGGGAGGCAACTGACTATGACCCAGCAGATGCTCCGAGGCACAAGCGGCCGAAGGTGCAGCTCCTGGATAACGGGTGAGTATGAGAAGCATACCACCAACCGACGATCCACCCCCACGGAAGAGACATGACGATACCCAACCACCCACCCAAGACCCTGCGGGTACCGGACAAACAACCGTCCAGTATCTGTAGTCCCCCTAGCTCCGGGCAGACCAAAAATGCTACCAAAGCAGTTAGGTCTGCCCTTCCTCGAGCTACACAGCTCATCCTTACCCTACCGATGATCCGGATGACAGGATGCCTCTTGGCATCTTGTGTACCGGCAGTCACTCCCGCCACAAACCCAAAACACCCAACAGACCGATGACTACCCCCCGGGGGGCAAACAAGCTGGCGAAGAGCAGAAGACGAAGAAAGAAGAACGCCAGAAGAGGCCTTAGCCAGCAAGGTCCAACGAGCCAGGACCCAGGGAGGTGGACCGAAATCGTCTGCACCGCTCACAATTGTGAGTGGGGCCGACGTAAAGTAAGTTCGCCCGCCCTGCACGAGGCTGGTCCCCGGTCTACAGCGATGTATTGGGGTAAAGGGCAATAGTCCTGCCCGGCCCCAGTCATCCGAGACCGACATCTTTAGCCAAGAATATTGGCGCTCGGCATTTGCCACAGTTCAACCAGCAGTCGGAGAGTACGGACCACCAGTGCAGTGCAGTAGTGCAGTAGTGTTGTGTCTACGATCCAAGCGAAGTGAACTACGAAGTGGCAGCCCCACATTGAAGTCGAAGAGGAGAAATATTAGACGTCTTTTTTAAGACGCTAATATAGTAAAAGATAAATAAAGTCTCCCTCACTGGAGACACCATTTATTTTTACCTTTTCCTTCCTTTTCCCAGTTCATTCCCAACATTACTAATATATATTTTATTTCAGGAAGACAGGACAATACTGTGGAGGACAGTATGCCCGACCAAGGGGAAGACGGTACCTCTCAAAGAGGGACCCCCAAACCCATGGAACAGGAGGACGGCAGAGATGAGTTTATCCGCAAGCTCGTCAATGAAAACAATGTGCTGAAAGCACAACTAGCAGAGATGACCCAAAGGATGGCTCAACTACGTGCCGACATGGCAAAACAGTTGGAGGTACAACGTACCCAAGTCGAGGAGCACCGTAGCCAACACGCAGAGCTACTGAAGGTACTCGCAGCCATGAGAGCCGAAGGGGCCCCCCAGCCCCAAGCCCAGGCCCAAGCCCAGGCCCAGACCCAGGCCCAACCCCAGGCCCAGGCCCAGCCTCTGGCCCCCGCAGTGCAACCCGCACCAAAGGAGGCCCCAAAGAGGAAAGCCGACACTGAGGACAGTGACGGCGAATTCACCCTTGTCACCAGGACAAGGGCGAAAAAGGCGGCCAACCAGGAGTCCCAGGTGCAAACCAGCACCCAGGAGGCCCCAACCACCAGCCAGGCCAACCAGAGGGCCCCCAGGCCAGAAACCGGGGAAAACAAGATGCCCAAGATCCCACCAGTGATCCTCCGCAAGGCGGAGACATGGTCGGCTGTCCGGCAGAGGCTGGACGAGACAGGCGTCAAATTCACCAAGGCCAGGACCGTGCGAGAGGGGATCGCCATCGAGCCCCAAACGCCCGAAGACTACAGGCGTATGACGAGGATGTTCGCGCAGGAAAAGCGCGAATACCACATATACGCCCTGCCCGAAGACAGACTACTGAGGGTAGTCATCAGAGGTATCCCAAGCGGAGTAACCTCTGACGAGGTCAAGGAGGACCTCCAAACCCAGGGCTTCGCACCAGTCTCCGTCCACAGGATGACATCAAGGAGGACAAAACAAGAGATCCCCCTGATGTTGGTTCAGGTCCCCCACAGTGAGGAGAAAATCCTATCGGTGAACCGCTGCTGTTCACTGGTGGTCCGCACTGAGAGGCAGAAAGCCGCCCTGGCAATCGCACAGTGTCACCGCTGTCAGCGATTCGGCCATGCCCAGGGGAGATGCACCGCACAGGCCAAGTGTGTGAAGTGCGCTGAACCACACCACTCCGGGGACTGCGAGAAGCCCCGAAATGTACCGGCGAAGTGTGCCAACTGCCAGGGGGCACATCCAGCCAGTTACAGAGGGTGCCCCAAGTACCCCAAGAAGACGGCGGCGGCGAAACCAGCCCCCGCAGCCAAGCCAACCCAGTCCGGTGCTGCCCCTAAAAAGGCAACACCCACAACTGGAGGCCTGAGCTACGCCAGGGTAGCTCAGGGCAAGGCAGGGAAGGGACAGAACCCAGGCCCAGCCCCCAGGCAGCAGGCACCCGCTGAGGCCCAAAACCTCACCGCATTGCTTGCACAAATGCAACAGATGTGCTCAGCAATGAGCGCATTTTTTGCACAAATGCCAGCATTTACTAATGTATAATGTTGTTTCAGGTCAAACCAGGGTTCCTGCAGGTCGCATCGTGGAATGTCAACGGACTGCGAGAGAGAAAACTCGAGGTAGAGGAACTCCTCGCCAGGGGCGACATAGACATCATGGCACTGCAGGAAACGAAGCTGCGACCAGACCAGGCTATCAACTTCCCAGGCTACCACGTATACAGGAAGGACTGGACGGGGCCATACAGACGAGTAATGAGAGGAGTAGCCCTGCTAGTGAAGACGAGCATCGCACACCACCCGATCCTACTCCCAGAGACGGAGAACCTGCAGGCCACAGCCATAGTAGTGTCCACGGCACGAAATGGCGACATCAGAGTGGTCTCCTGCTACCAGCCACCCAACAACATGCTGCTAGACGCAGACCTGGACTTGGTTCTTCCCCCAGGGACCCAGACGGTTGCCATCGGCGACTTCAACGCCAAGTCCCCGGAATGGCACAGTAGGATCACAAACACTCGAGGACGAGAGCTACTGCGATTCCTGGGACGACACGATGGCAACCTGCTGGTCCTTGGCCCGGAGGGACCGACCCATGACAATGGTGTTGGGAGGCCGGACGTCCTGGACATTGCGATGCTGAAGGAGATCCCCCTCGAAGCCGAAATCACCGCCATGATGGATGGTTCCACCGATCACAGCCCCATTCTCCTAGAACTAGGAGAAAAGGACGGTGAGAATGTTGTAGAACTCTCCAAAATCGTCCTAAGTTGAAGACATAATCAAAATTCGACTTAGGCAAAAAATTTCATTTAAAGACATTTTCGGGAGTCTGCAGAGGCGCAGATCAGTCCACAAGGACCGTTTTGGGTTCTATAAGGCGTTGGAAATGACCAGGCGAAAATTCGAAGGAACACCGAATTTTCACTTAGGAAAAATGTTTTTGGTTCAGAATATCAGAGTAGAAGTATATAATGACAAAGATTTATGAATAATAAACTTTTTCAAAGGTACCATAAATTGGACTTTGAAAAATAATATTTTTGGAAGGGCGTCAAAATTTGGCCCAAGAATCGATTTATCGAAAGTACGCCAAAGTTTCACTTGCAGGCTAATTTTTCAAAACTGCGTTGAAATTTGGCTTGAAGATCGATTTTTCAAAAGTACGCCAAAATTTCACCCGCAGATTAACTTTTCAAAAGTACCTTGAAATTTGGCTTGAAAATCAATTTTTCAAAAGTACGCCAAAATTTCACCCGCGGATTAACTTTTCAAAAGTACCTTGAAATTTGGCTTGAAAATCGATTTTTCAAAAGTACGCCAAAATTTCACCCGCAGATTAGTTTTTCAAAAGTACCTTGAAATTTGGCTCGAAAATCGATTTTTCAAAAGTACGCTAAAATTGGTCTTAAACTGGATTTTTCAAAAGTACCACGAAGTCAGTTTAAAAAGTACCACGAAAATATACTTTAAATTATTTTTTATTTTTTATTCCTCAACCAAAGACATTGACCTTTGAGGTACGATCATTGAAAGCCCAATTCTAAAGTATGAGCATAAAATTTTAACGATGCACTGCATCCAAAAGGCAAAATAGAAGATTTTGTCAAAGCCGGCGTAGTGCCGATAAGCAAAAATTGATAAAAATCAATGCACATGTACAAGGCCGGTTTCTCGCATGGAAAGAGTTTGGATTGACCCAGCGGCTCGCAATTTGATCGAGCGCGTTGAGTAGTCCAGACAAAGCGATGGTAGAAAAGCCAATAACGGGGCTTTTCAAATGACAAAGTTATAGAGGAAAACGCCTTGTGCATAAAAATCCAAAAATTCAATTTTGCCTAATAGTCGCTCGAAGGTGAGACGCTGCCAAATCGATATTATTAATCGACTGTGATAAGGGTTAGTAAGTCGTGGACTGATCGAACGCCACTCAACTTATGCAGTAATAAGTCCTCTGAATGTGTTTGAGTACGTGAATTTCCACGATACAAGAACTTTAAAGCTAGGTAGTCTCTAGCGAAACTAAATTCATTTAGTAAAACTTTTTTAAGTTAATTTCAGTCAGCCTTAATTATTCATTTACCCAGAGTCTGAAATGATTCTAAAAGCTCGCATTTTGATTCTGAGAAGGTACGTATGAATCTTTTCTACCTAATCGATCGTTAGCGCGAGCGCTCTCGCTTGTATGGTCTGAAAGTCACTACCTTGATTGGGGAAGGCACGATTCTTTCTTGAGAATTTTGTATAACCAATTCTGTTAAATAAACGGATTCTTTGAACTAATGTTTCTTAATTGATCTTGAGGCCTGTTGACGGTCTATAATCCCTGGAACTTTCGTATAGAAAACCGGATGTGTCGAGTTAATTCGCATTAACGTTCGACCTTCTGGTTGTTGTACGGAGGTTCGATAGGGATTTTTTTATGCGTTTTTTGAGAAATATATTCCGTTATTAATGGACCAAAACGCGATTTTCGCGTACCAAAACTAATCCCTCCGCAGAGAAATTCTTCGGTTGGGATTTTTTTATGCAAAAATTCAGGAAATTAAGAGGTGCCTAAACCCCTAACGAGGGAATTCGGGTCCAGAGAGAGCGTAGTTTCCGATCTGTGGTAGTGCAGCCTTGGTCCCGCTTTTCGGCTACCGAAGTCATCTTATCTCGAACCCGCCTGGGAGGTAGAAGAACGGGGTAATACGCGACTGGCGCCCCCTGAGAAATAAATTGGTGTCGCGTCATTTTGACGCCCGGTAGTGCGTTCTTCTACATGGCGCCCAACGTGGGGCGTTGTTAGTCAGCAGGGCTTTCTGGAAAGGATATGGATGAATCAACGCCTTTCCAGTTTTACGACGAGCCGACATCTGTGATGGACAACGTCTCTAGAGGGTTAGAGAGGCCGTGCGCGGAGGATGTACTGGGTAGTTCGGGGGTTGGCCCGAGTACCACTGAAGGAGTCATACAGCCCTCCTCAGAACAAGTGTTCGCCCAAATGGCAGCAGGTCTTGCCAAAGCTCTAAGCGAAGCCACACACGAGCATAAGTATCGGTCGAAGCATCCAAATGCGGAATTTCATGGCTTCGAACACGAAGACCCTGAAACCTTCATTCATCATATGGAGGAATTTTTCGTCCGAGTACGAATTACGCAGGATAACGACCCGTCTGTATAAAATATCAGAACAGCTCAAAGACGATGCTAGGAAATGGTTCGAACAATACCGAACCCTAATTACCACGTATCCTCTATTCCTCGAGCGGTTCAGAAGCCGTTACGATTCAGGTGAAGTACTCACCGAAGCAGTAGCTAATTTATATGGCAAGAAACAAGATGCCGAGGAAAATACGTCAGTATTTATTTCCAGGAAGGTATGCCTCTTCAACAGGATCGATCCGTTTAAGCCGGAGGCGATGAAGGCGGCTACCATCTTCAATCAGTTGAGACCTGATATGAAAATGCTCCTAAAGAGTGCCGTCATACTAGATACAAATACACTAGTGACGATGACCGAACAAATGGCCAAAATCATGGATGAGAATAAAGAATTCGAGATTCTGCAAAATGCAAAGAAAAGCAAAGACCGAGAAGCGTCCACCTCTACCGCTTCAGCTCAAGGGAATCAGCAATCGAGCAGTAACTGGAGAACGGAACCCTCCGCATTAGCGAAGCCGTCCTCCAGTTCCTTTGGTGCATCTAGGACACCATTCAATGGATCTCAAAGAAGAGATAATCCGCCAGCACCAAGGGTGCATTTTGCAAATAATATTTCCTCGCTGCCTAGAGGGGATATACCGAGAAGGGGTACTGGAGACGTAAGGAACTCCCGAGTCCCGTATCGCCCTTGCAGATATTGCCCAACAGAGCAGTGGCATTTTCATGCGGAATGCCCAAACAATCCCTATCGTAATATGAATACGGGAAACCAAGCGGGGGTCAGAGGCGATGGCCCAGGCCGAACTGTACCAGCCCCGCCTACCAGGCCCCAGCAGGCTCGAAGCGACCCTCGAGGAAGCTCCGAAGCAAGAAGTTTAAATTAAAAAACTTCGATGACCTTCCTGACCTTAATTACCTGTTTAAGGATCAAGAAGTCAACCTATCTCCCCACCGATTCACTCCATTAGAATCTATCAATCAAACCAACGACGCTTTCCCTCTGCCTCGCATTAAGATTATAATTAATAATCGAGCGGTTAACGCTTTATTGGATACAGGTTCGACAAGGAATATTATCCAACCGAAATTTTTGAACGACATTGATCAACTTACAGCTCCCCAAACTTTTGTTATGGCTTGTGGCGATGGTTTAGTAGAATCCCTCGGGACTACGACCATAAACGTTAATGTACTAGATGTACCCTTTCAGACCACGTTTCAGGTCATTCAAAATTTAAATGAAGAGCTCATTCTGGGAGCCCCGTTTTTATATGCTCACAATGTCGTATTCGATTATCAACGTAAATGTGTCTACGTCGGCACTGAAGAGCGAATAACCGTCTTCTGGAATCAAGCAGCACATCAAGCAAGGAAGCAATGCCGGCTTCCCGAAGAACTGATCATCGGAAACGATAATTTAAAACCTCTATTCGAGGAATTCGCTGAATTGTTCACCGCGGTGCCTACCCAAGCTACCACGGTGACAACGAAACATAAAATAAAAGTTAAAGACGACCGCCCGTTCAATATCAAACCCTACCCCATGTCTCCTTCTAAGAAAAAAGTTATGTACGATCAAATTGAAGAGATGCTGAAAGCCGGGGTCATAGAACCGAGTACCGCTCAGTACAGTTCGCCTCCTATTATAATTGAAAGGCCCGGCAAGAAGCCTCGCTTCTGCATTGATTATCGTCACTTAAATGAAGTAACGGAAGACGAAGCATCCGTCTTACCAAAGATATACGAGAGTATAAAGGATCTAGGAAACGCCAACTTATTTACGGTGTTAGACCTCAAGAGCGGATATTGGCAAATCCCTCTTGAGGAGTCGTCAAAAAACTATTCTACGTTTACAACATTAGATGGAGCATCTTACCGATTTAACGTGATGCCTTTCGGATTGAAGACCGCTCCATGTACATTCCAAAAATTTATGGCAAGAGACGTATTGACCGGCTACTTGCATCATTTCTGCAAAGTATATCTCGATGATATTATCATCTACAGTGAAAATATAGAACAGCATGTAAACCATCTGAGAGCCGTCTTTGAACGCCTGCGTTTGCATAATTTAAAGGTGTCACCGGAAAAATGTGTAGTAGCCACGTCAAGCATAACCTATCTCGGGCATCAAATAAATGCCAACACCACTCAACCATTAGAAAAACACATATTACAGATACAAAATTATCCGGCCCCTACGACGAGGCGCCAGCTTCAGAGTTTCCTTGGTTTATGTAATTGGGTACGTGAATATATCCCTAATGTTGCAATAATTACAAAGCCCTTGACCCGACTACTCTCGAAAGACTGGCGCTTCAAGTGGAATCCGGAAGCCCAAGAAGCTTTTATTTTACTAAAAGAAGTATTGAATAAACCTCTAGGACTGCACCGGCCAGATTTCAATAAAATGTTCATACTGCAGACGGACGCATCCTTAATAGGATTATCTGCAGTATTATATCAATTGGGGGATAATGACCAGAAGCACATCGTCTCTTATGCTAGTAATACGTTATCTCCGACGGAGAGAAAATACCATATCAATGAATTGGAATGTTTGAGCGTCGTTAATTATATAAGGAAATACAAAATATATTTGGCAGACCGTCCATTTATAGTCAAAACCGACAATCGAGCTTTACTATGGTTAAATAAGCATAAGGACGAGAAAACGAAATTTACACGTTGGTCATTATTACTTCAGGAATACAGCTTCACTATAGAACATTGTCCCGGCAAGGAAAATATATTGGCAGACTATTTGAGCAGAAATCCTCAAGGCCCAAACGTCGAAGCAGACGACGAAGAGGAGAGAATGTACCCACCAAAATTCTCGTACAAGGAACGAATATCAGTGATTACCACATTGGAATTAAACGATCAGGTCAGAGAAGCGCAAACGCACTCCAGAGATATCCAAGACCAAATCGAACGATGGAATACTCTAGTGCGACAAGCAGATAAAACCGAGGCAGAGGTGAAATTCGTCAATACAAGACAAGTGATAGGCGGCACACTTTGGACGAGAGGCGAAAATGTTATAGAAAAATTATACGTACCAAAACGTATGGTCATGAGAGTAATATCTCATTTTCACGACCGACCGGAAGTAGGTCACCCCGGCCGCGATGAAACTGTTAGAATCATCTCGGGCCGCTATTATTTTAATAATTTGTCGAGACTAGTTAACAAATATTTAAATGAGTGCATTATTTGTAATTCCGTAAAAAGCAGACAATCACAACCGAAGGCTCCTCTCAGAAGCCATGCTCCATCGCATCCGTTCGAAGTTCTAAGCGTCGATGTAATCGGACCGCTTCAGCGAACCAAAGATGCAGATAACCGATATATATTAATGGTAGAGGATGTATTTAGTAAGTGGGTCGAAGCCAAGGCGTTCACCCAAGTCAGTGGAAAAACAATAGCACAATTTATCGAAGAGGAACTAGTGGCGAGATATGGCGTTCCGAGGGTCATCATTTCCGACCAGGGAGGCCACTTCAATTCCGGCTTTTACGATACGTTCTGTACACGTAACAATATTGAAAGATTCTTCACAGCAGCTTACCACCAACAGGCCAATCCAATAGAAAGGAGGGTGCAAGAAGCCAAGAAGATCTTAAAAACCTTATTATATGGTTCACCCAACGACGAGTGGGATCGACATGTTAGTCAGATGGCATATATCTTGAGAACAAGAAAAAACGCCGCTACGGGGCATACGCCCAGTTTCGTAGTGCTCGGCTATGAATTACCGCAGATTGGTGATTGGAATATGTTCGCTTATAGACAAGAACGTCGTAATCAAGCGGACGTTCCCCGCCTTGAAAGAGTCAAAGAGATTCGTAAAAATCAAACAAATTACCAATGGCGTTACGCGCCCAAAGTGGCGGTAACGCCGGTCGTATATAAAGTGGGAGATATGGTAATGACTAAAAGGATCAGGAAGGATCATACCTTCACACCGTCGTGGAGTGGGCCACACAAGGTTTTAAAGAGATTGTCCAATGAAGTTTACCTCATTCACAAGGGGGTAACTTCGACGAGATTACATGTCGATGCCATCAGGCCGGCACCTAAGGGAGACCCCGATGTTGAATTGGAATTGTCTGAAGAATCAGAAGATAGTCCGGATGAAATTCATCTTAGTGACGACGCTTCCTCATCAGACAATGAGATCGCGCCCAGGTCAGAGCGACGTAGCGATACCACACTAGTTCAAATCAATGTTCCCGCAAGTGCTCAAGATGAGCCGGATGTAATAAGTCGAGATCCCGAAGATGCTCGAGATGAGCCAGATATAGAAGAGTCACCTCTAGATATTTCTGAGGTCGACCACGGCTAATAGCCGTTTTCGCTTTTTTTTATATTTTTTCTCAAAATTCTAAGTGGCGGTTTTGACCTATATGCGGTCAAATCGAAAATTTAAAGTCTACTCCATGAGCAGACATGGAAAGACGGCGAACCCGACGCAAGAGCGCGATCCGGTAAGCCTAGCTTCTCAAGAGCGAGAGCCGCCAAGTTCGAGTAATGGACGTAGGCATAAGTACGAATCAGTACGAGTTTCGGAAGCTGTTTTTCTTATGCAAGAAGACAACTTCAATTTTAATCATTTTAAGTCAACAAAATTAACGTATACCCCAAATGGAAACTACGAGTTTCAGAAGCCGTCCTTCGCTCAAGAAGACGCTTCAATTTTTTTTTATACTTTTTTCACAAGTCGTGATGACCGCACGAGTATCGTAAGCCGATTCAATCTACCTTACGAAGTAGAAACTACGAGACGAGTTTCAGAAGCCGTCCTTCGCTCAAGAAGACGCTTCAATTTTTTTTTATACTTTTTTCACAAGTCGTGATGACCGCACGAGTATCGTAAGCCGATTTAATCTACCTTACGAAGGAGAAACTACGAGACGAGTTTCAGAAGCCGTTCTTCGCTCAAGAAGACGCTTCAATTTTTTTTTTATACTTTTTTCACAAAGTAGTGATGACCGCACGAGTATCGTAAGCCGATTCAATCTACCTTACGAAGAACCAATTTCTAACCATTATAAGTTAACAAAATTCATGTTAGAAAAATATTTCATTAAAAACAACACATTGTGTTTGTTAGTCGACGCGTTCCAGTCGACGACTTGCTAAAAAGTCAATCTAGTTGCAGAACTGCATTTTCCATGTGCAAAAATGGAAAGATGACCCAGCCTGTCGCAAGGGCGCGGCATGGTGAAGTCTGGAACTCAAAGGCGAGGACCGTCCAAGCTGCGGCATGGAGATATAGACAGCCTCTTCTAGAAAGGACCGAAGTTAAGCAAGAGCGAGACCAAGGCAAAAAAGCGAGTGCAACGAGTTAGTGAGAGTGGACGCTAATCAAAATTGTGCTACGCTTCGCTTCGCTTCGCACCTCGACGCGGGTGTAATTAAGTTGATAAAAATGTTGTATCAACTTGTCGTATTGTTTAAAAAATGTATTTATTTTAAGTTAGATAGGCGAATCAGCCGTCTGCCCCAATTAAGGCCGTTATTTTTAAAAACATCTGTACCATAGGTCAGACCGTCAAATGAAGGCATACAGACATACAAGTGAATATGGAAATTAAAGGCAATCGATGAGTAGAAAAGATTCAACCAAAGGAGGGGAGTGTTGTAGAACTCTCCAAAATCGTCCTAAGTTGAAGACATAATCAAAATTCGACTTAGGCAAAAAATTTCATTTAAAGACATTTTCGGGAGTCTGCAGAGGCGCAGATCAGTCCACAAGGACCGTTTTGGGTTCTATAAGGCGTTGGAAATGACCAGGCGAAAATTCGAAGGAACACCGAATTTTCACTTAGGAAAAATGTTTTTGGTTCAGAATATCAGAGTAGAAGTATATAATGACAAAGATTTATGAATAATAAACTTTTTCAAAGGTACCATAAATTGGACTTTGAAAAATAATATTTTTGGAAGGGCGTCAAAATTTGGCCCAAGAATCGATTTATCGAAAGTACGCCAAAGTTTCACTTGCAGGCTAATTTTTCAAAACTGCGTTGAAATTTGGCTTGAAGATCGATTTTTCAAAAGTACGCCAAAATTTCACCCGCAGATTAACTTTTCAAAAGTACCTTGAAATTTGGCTTGAAAATCAATTTTTCAAAAGTACGCCAAAATTTCACCCGCGGATTAACTTTTCAAAAGTACCTTGAAATTTGGCTTGAAAATCGATTTTTCAAAAGTACGCCAAAATTTCACCCGCAGATTAGTTTTTCAAAAGTACCTTGAAATTTGGCTCGAAAATCGATTTTTCAAAAGTACGCTAAAATTGGTCTTAAACTGGATTTTTCAAAAGTACCACGAAGTCAGTTTAAAAAGTACCACGAAAATATACTTTAAATTATTTTTTATTTTTTATTCCTCAACCAAAGACATTGACCTTTGAGGTACGATCATTGAAAGCCCAATTCTAAAGTATGAGCATAAAATTTTAACGATGCACTGCATCCAAAAGGCAAAATAGAAGATTTTGTCAAAGCCGGCGTAGTGCCGATAAGCAAAAATTGATAAAAATCAATGCACATGTACAAGGCCGGTTTCTCGCATGGAAAGAGTTTGGATTGACCCAGCGGCTCGCAATTTGATCGAGCGCGTTGAGTAGTCCAGACAAAGCGATGGTAGAAAAGCCAATAACGGGGCTTTTCAAATGACAAAGTTATAGAGGAAAACGCCTTGTGCATAAAAATCCAAAAATTCAATTTTGCCTAATAGTCGCTCGAAGGTGAGACGCTGCCAAATCGATATTATTAATCGACTGTGATAAGGGTTAGTAAGTCGTGGACTGATCGAACGCCACTCAACTTATGCAGTAATAAGTCCTCTGAATGTGTTTGAGTACGTGAATTTCCACGATACAAGAACTTTAAAGCTAGGTAGTCTCTAGCGAAACTAAATTCATTTAGTAAAACTTTTTTAAGTTAATTTCAGTCAGCCTTAATTATTCATTTACCCAGAGTCTGAAATGATTCTAAAAGCTCGCATTTTGATTCTGAGAAGGTACGTATGAATCTTTTCTACCTAATCGATCGTTAGCGCGAGCGCTCTCGCTTGTATGGTCTGAAAGTCACTACCTTGATTGGGGAAGGCACGATTCTTTCTTGAGAATTTTGTATAACCAATTCTGTTAAATAAACGGATTCTTTGAACTAATGTTTCTTAATTGATCTTGAGGCCTGTTGACGGTCTATAATCCCTGGAACTTTCGTATAGAAAACCGGATGTGTCGAGTTAATTCGCATTAACGTTCGACCTTCTGGTTGTTGTACGGAGGTTCGATAGGGATTTTTTTATGCGTTTTTTGAGAAATATATTCCGTTATTAATGGACCAAAACGCGATTTTCGCGTACCAAAACTAATCCCTCCGCAGAGAAATTCTTCGGTTGGGATTTTTTTATGCAAAAATTCAGGAAATTAAGAGGTGCCTAAACCCCTAACGAGGGAATTCGGGTCCAGAGAGAGCGTAGTTTCCGATCTGTGGTAGTGCAGCCTTGGTCCCGCTTTTCGGCTACCGAAGTCATCTTATCTCGAACCCGCCTGGGAGGTAGAAGAACGGGGTAATACGCGACTGGCGCCCCCTGAGAAATAAATTGGTGTCGCGTCATTTTGACGCCCGGTAGTGCGTTCTTCTACAAGAACACGACAACATTCATCAAAAGGAGGACGGACTGGGAAGTGTTCCGTGCAGAACTGCAGAGGAACATCGCACACATTCCCAGACTCGAAACCGAGGCAGACGTGGAGAGGGCCATCACCTCCCTGGAGAACCAGATCCAGGCGGCACTAAGGGTAAGTACCACCGAGACGGAAACAAGGCGAGCACCAGCTCCCCTGGCCAACCTCCCAGAGGAAACCAGGCAGCTGATACGGGACAGACGAAGTGCCAAGAGACGGGCCCAGAGAACCCGACTCCCGGAGGACAGGAGATACTACAACACCCTGAGCCGGAGAGTCAAGGCCGCCCTTCAGGAACACAGACAAGAAGGGTGGCAACGCCACCTGGAATCCCTGGACACGCAGGACAGGAGCATCTGGACCACCCAACGGGCCCTGCGAAACCGGCGGACTCCCATGCCCCCGATCCACGGAGAGAATGGTGTTGTCTACACTCGCCAGGAAAAAGCCGAGGCTTTTGCCGACAGCTTGGAACTGCAGTGTAGGGAAAACCAACTCGATGATGAGGACGAGGACTGGGAGGACGACGTGAGGCGCAGGGTACGTAGGATGAACCGTCTGCCAGATGAAGACCACATCCCCCCGACCACCCCCGAGGAGGTCAAGGAGATCCTAAGGAGCCTAAAACCCAGGAAAGCTCCAGGATGTGATGGCATTGGGAACATCGCCCTCAAGAAGCTGCCCCGGAAAGGAGTAGCGGCGATGGTCAACATCATCAACGCAATGTTGAGGTTGAGACACTTCCCTTCCAGGTGGAAAAAGGCCGACGTCATAGTCATCCCAAAGCCAGGTAAGAACCTAATGTTTCCTTCCTCTTACAGGCCAATCAGTCTACTCCCAGCGATGAGTAAGGTAGCCGAACGAGTCATACTCAAGAGGATAGCCGAGAAGACAGAAGAGCTGGAAGTCCTCCCAGACGAGCAGTTCGCCTTCAGGACAGGGCACTCCACCGAACTCCAAGTGCTCCGCCTCACCGAGGAGGTCACGAAGGGGTTCAACCAACGACAGGTCACGGCGGCGCTGTTCCTGGACGTTGCCAAAGCCTTCGACAGGGTCTGGCACGATGGTCTCCTAGCCAAAATGATGAGTATGGGTTACCCCATTGCACTCGTCAAGCTAGTGAGATCGTACCTCCACAGGAGACAGATGAGGGTGAAGATCGTGGACAGGGTGTCCACGTACAGAACAATGGAGGCAGGAGTCCCCCAAGGCTCAGTGCTGTCCCCCCACTTGTTCTCCATCTTCACATCCGATCTACCCCGGACGGAGAGGACCTCCATGGCCCTCTACGCCGATGACACAGCCCTGACTGCCAGATCTTGGAGTGCCAGACTAGCCACCAGAAACCTCCAGGAGGCGGCCACCCTCCTAGAGGACTGGTGCAACAGATGGAAGGTAGCCGTCAACGCCGAGAAGAGCAAGGCGGTACTCTTCAAGAAGGTAAGAAAACAAAACCCCACAGGTCACGTTTCCATGTTTGGTGAGGACATCCAATGGCACGACTCCGCCAACTACCTTGGCGTGGTCATGGACAAAGGCCCTAACATGGAGACTGAACACGGAGGCCATCGTCAAGAAGGCCAGGAGGACGAGAGCCCTAATCTACCCGATGACGGGTAGACAGAGCAGACTCAACCTGAGGAACAAGCTCACGCTTATCAGGTCCCTCATCCGGCCTCAGCTGACGTATGCTTCGGTAGCTTGGGGCTACCAAGCAAAGAGCTACCTCCATCAGATCCAGAGAGTGGAAAACGTCGCCCTCAGAACGGCAGTCGATGCACCCTGGTTCATCCGCAACGAGGACATCTATAGGGACCTGGAATACACCCCGGTCACTGAGATCATCAAGCAGAGAGCCAGAAAGATGTACGCCCTTGCCGAGGAGCATGGGAACCCACTAGTCAGGGAGGCAACTGACTATGACCCAGCAGATGCTCCGAGGCACAAGCGGCCGAAGGTGCAGCTCCTGGATAACGGGTGAGTATGAGAAGCATACCACCAACCGACGATCCACCCCCACGGAAGAGACATGACGATACCCAACCACCCACCCAAGACCCTGCGGGTACCGGACAAACAACCGTCCAGTATCTGTAGTCCCCCTAGCTCCGGGCAGACCAAAAATGCTACCAAAGCAGTTAGGTCTGCCCTTCCTCGAGCTACACAGCTCATCCTTACCCTACCGATGATCCGGATGACAGGATGCCTCTTGGCATCTTGTGTACCGGCAGTCACTCCCGCCACAAACCCAAAACACCCAACAGACCGATGACTACCCCCCGGGGGGCAAACAAGCTGGCGAAGAGCAGAAGACGAAGAAAGAAGAACGCCAGAAGAGGCCTTAGCCAGCAAGGTCCAACGAGCCAGGACCCAGGGAGGTGGACCGAAATCGTCTGCACCGCTCACAATTGTAAGTGGGGCCGACGTAAAGTAAGTTCGCCCGCCCTGCACGAGGCTGGTCCCCGGTCTACAGCGATGTATTGGGGTAAAGGGCAATAGTCCTGCCCGGCCCCAGTCATCCGAGACCGACATCTTTAGCCAAGAATATTGGCGCTCGGCATTTGGGCAACGGCAGTCAGACTGCACACATCGTGAAGCGATGTGGGAAATTCCTAATATGCAAATATTTTATTACAGGGTGGTTTTTTATTGTTTGTGCGAAACTTTGCTGATGGCTGGCTATCTCCTCTGGGGTATATGTTCCCTGCTCGGCTGACGGCCTGGGCATAGATAAGTGAGGTTAGGATTAAATTGTTTGGCACAATTTAATCTTATTATTTTTTTTTAATTTTTCCTGGGCCTGGGGCCTTGGGCCCGATGACAACTCTCCTCTTGCTGGCCTTCGGTCCACTGGTGTTATGCATTAGCCTGCCTATGGCTGTTGCCACCCGCCCAGCTTTTTCCTCCAATTTGTATGTCAATTTCGAATCGAGCCATATGCCCAGGTACTTTATCGCCTGGCTCGGGCCAATTTCCAACTCCCCTACCCTTATTCTCATGATAGGGAGATTCCTCTTTCTGGTTATGATTACCAGCTCGGTTTTTCCAGGGGCAAGTTCGAGCTTCTTGCCCCTTACCCATCTCTCTATTTTTGCAATGGCCGTATTCGCCGCCTCCTCGATTTCCCTCACCGTTCTGGCCGTGACTGTTACTGCCAGATCGTCGGCATATCCGATCACCTTAATGTTCTCCTGTTGGGGTAAGCATAACGCATCGTAGAACATTATATTCCACAAGCTTGAGCCCAGGACCGATCCCTGCGGAACACCACAAGTCATATTTCTCCACTGGGTAGTGCCCTCAACCTCCAGCCCTGTCCACCTGTTCTCGAGGTAGCTCTTTACTATCCTGAGCAGGTACGGGGCTATTCTTAATTTTCGCAACTTCTCAACTATCTCGCCCCGATCCGCCGTGTTGAAAGCATTCCGAACATCCAGCGTTACTATCGCACAGATCTTCTTGGCCCTCATAGCCTCCCCAGCTATCTCGGTTATGCGCCTTATCGCTCCTACCGTAGATCTACCTTTCCTAAAACCGAACTGGGTCTCCGATAACCCTCCCTTCTCTTCAATGTCTACTTCTAACCTCCCCCGAAGCAGATATTCTTAACTTACCCATCGTATCGAGTAGACATACCGGCCTATATGAGGACGGCTCATCTGGTGGCTTGTCCCCTTTCTTTATCAACACCAGTCTTGCCTTCTTCCATCTCTCGGGGAAGTTTCCCCTTTCCAGGTCGCGGTTCATAACCCATAGGATTACCCTAGGTTGTTCTTCCGCCACCAGCTTTACTATTTCCGGGGGGATTTCAGCCGGTCCAGAAGCCTTTCCGCTCTCGAGCCTACCACACGCCTCCGACATTTCCTCCTCGGTAAAACGGGGAACTTCTCCCACCTCCGTTGGTCTCCATATTATTTCGTCCCTTTCTTTTCGGCTGGTATAGTCGAAGGAGGGGCTTTCATGCGTCTCGTCGCAATCTTGAACCCATCCCCCCACACGTCTCTATCTATGTCTTGGCACAACTCTTTCCATTTGTCATTTTTTGACTTCTTGATTACGTCTCTTAATCTCTTCTTTGTCTCCCGGTAGTATTGTAAGGCCGCGTTCTCCTCTTGTACTCCTTGTCTCCTGTTTCCCCTAACGTATCTTCTTCTGGCCACAACACACTCCTCTCTGAGATCGGAGATTTCTTCGGTCCACCAATATACCAAGCCGTTTGGTCTTATAACTCTCCTCCTCGGCATTGCTTGATCGCAGGCTCTAATAACTGCCCTGATTAGGTCTTCCTCTGTTGCAGCATTACCACCTGCCACCAGTTCTTTAAGAGCTCTCTTGAAGATACCTCTGTCCAACCGACCTAACTTCCAGCCTCTTCCCCGTATCACCGGTGTTTCGGTCCGTTGACCCACTTCGTATTCTATATATCGGTGGTCGCTCAATGTTTCCTCCGTCGCTCCCTCGTTTATGACCTGTAGGTTGATCTGGGCTGACCACTCTACTATTACATTTCCTCGGCGGTCTGTGGACTCCATTCCCCATTCAGGAGCTCTGCCATTAAAATCACCCGCTACGATTACGTCTTTCCTGGTCCTCCTAGTTAGCTCCCTAATCCTATGCCCCATTTCTTCTAGGGCCCCTTCTAGGTCTCCCAGCATGGCGTTGGGTGAAAAGTAGCAGCTGAATATAATCACTTCATTCAGCTTCACCCAGACGAATCCGTGCCCACTCCCACTCCTGTGCGCATACAGATTTCCCGGCTTAGGATCCCAATGGCAGCGTCTCGGTTGCCTTCGACGTACCATCCGGGCCTGTTTTTGCCAACCATCCTTTTGTTAGGTTCGCTAACTATAAGAACCCCAATTCCCTTCTGCTTTGCAGACGCCCAAAGAAGATCTTGGGCGGCCCGGCACCTATTTAGGTTTATTTGCTTCACAGTGAATGTGTAGCATTTTTCCCCTCCCCTTCTTGCTTAGTCCTCCCAGGAGCTTTCCGGAACAGGGGGCACGCTCTTGAATCCGCCCTATGCCCCCCTTTGTTGCAGACGGGACAGAAAATAAGCCCAGTGCAATCTCTAGCCTGGTGGTTTTCTTTCTCACATTTGAAACAGGATTTCGAGCGGCCAGTGCCATTACAATTGTCCTTAGTGTGGCCGTACCCCCAGCATCTATAACACTTCATATCTGTCCCAGTGTCTCTTATCCTCTCTGCTATTCTGCACTTGAGCCACCCTATTCCCACCCTTTTTTTTTCACTAACTCCATCGCCTCCTTCTCGGGTAGCCTTACCGTGGCGGTCTGGTTTTCCCCGAAAGATGGCCTTAGCCTCTCCACGACCACTTCCTCCTCCTTGATCTTCATTTCTTCAGCTAGACTTTTGCGTACTTCTTCGCTTGTAATAGCTGCATCGAGATCCTTAATGATAACCACCTTATCAGCTGCTCTAGTCCTTATAGAGACTCCGAACTTATCAATCTCCTTCTTTAACGGGGATGCAGCGTCTTTCCCCCCTTTGATCTCAATGAGCATCTCACCCTTTTTAGTCTTCCTTGATGCTGTGATCTCTGTTCCCAAGGCTTTTATATCAACCTTCTTAATTTTGGTAAGAAGCTCCTTATATTCCACCCCCTCCTTGCTCAGGAACAGTACCTGCCTTTCCTTATTCCGCCTAATATGCTCTCTTCCTGTCACCTTCTCGGTCACAGTAGCTTCCTTGTGCAGCATATCTCCATCTTGCTTCTCTCCTCTTTTCCCTGGTGGAGAGTATCCAATTACTTTGATGTCCGTGTCGGACATTATAAATTCCATCATCTTCTTTACCCTACTCCAGTTACATTCCGTACGAGGTAAAGCTACCCTTGTCCGGCCGTTGTCCACCAGCCATTCTTTCCATTTTAATATATTGCCGTAGGTGTTTTCCTCACTGCTGTCCATCATTATCCTATATAGGAAGCGTTCCTTAACCTCCCTCTTCTTGGTGGCCACTGTTGAACTGGTTTCATACTTAATATGCACGACCCCTTCTTTCTCCGGCGAGTCATTGTCCAACTCAGCTAACTCGGAAAATCTCATCTTAAATTGCTTCCCTATTCCCTTATTCAGATCTTCATTTCCTTGAATGCAGAGCGCCAGATCGCTTTCCTTCGGCTCCCATAACGGGTTTCCTTCTGCCTCCTCAACCCTTTCGAATACCTGGGGAGGCCAGATCTTTTCCACCAACTCCTTGTAGTCATCAAAGCTCTTCCCTTCTTTGATAGCCTTACGTGCTTCCTCGGCTAGTTTAGCACTTCTTACCCTCGGTATGGGGATATCTGTCTGCATAGGATCAGTCTGTGTCCCTATTTCTTTCATCTCTGGTGTTACATCTACCACCATGTCCGATTTAGAATCTCCGCAGTCTTCGGTCTGAGTATCTATGTCGAAAATTTGTTTTTCGACCGCCTCCCACTTATTATCCTCCAACCATTGTGTGATGGAATCTCTATTGACGATATCAATGCTTTTTTTCAGCTTGATCGCGAGCTCCTTTATTTCCCGTTTTGTGTTCGGGTTCTCGTCTATCACTTTTTCCAGCCGCTTTACCTGTCCGGTTATAGCATTTAAAGCTTCTCTCAAGTCAAATGACAGTGCATTCTCCTTCCTCTTGTACGGCTCGATGTCGTATTTGCCGATTGAGGTATCATGCACCTTACGCTTTCTGCTCTCCTCACCGACTGAGTTACTCCTCGTGAGTGTGCTGACCAGGTTGGCTAGGGACCTTGTTGGGGACCTGGCAATGCTGTCCCGCCTCCTGAAGGGATCTCTCTCCTTGTCTCCTGAGCTTGTTTTCACCGGTGTCAAGGTTACCATAATAGGTCTGTTTATGCTAGTGGTCTTTCTTGCATATTCTCCTGTTTCAGGTGTGCCCTTGGTCGTGGCAGCTTTCTTCTCCTTCATTCTCCTCTCACCTTTTTGGTTCTCATCTGTTTTATTTAATTTCTCCATAGTTCATCCCACGAATCGGGTCGATATTCGGTCGACCCCCGGGTGATGCCCATCCCGGAGGCAAGGCTATATACTGCGGAGGTCGCCCAGTGTCCGCAGGTTTTTTCGACTTTGCTGTCGGTTCCTTTATAGAGGTTTTCTCCTCGCGGGTCGGCCAGTTAAGGCAAGCCCCCCGGTCACAGTTACCACTCGACATACCCCTGTGGTGCCATTTTTTTTCTCGCAGAGGTCGTTGAAGCGTGGGCTGTAATTACGGTGTTAATCGGACGAGTGGCACCACTCGCCCGTAGCTCGGATTACCCCCGGGTGCGCCAGATCCCGTAGCCACCCTTTACGGTGTGGATACTGAGGTTGAGCTGTCCTTAGTTTTCGCCGCTTACCCTCGACCTTGCCGGCATGGGTGACCCTACCAGGAGACTATTTCTCCCGCCGACATTGCTCTCGAGATCATCGCAGTTACTTAAGCCTCTCCACCAACGACAAGGTCTCACAGCTCCTTGGAGAAGTTTGTAAAATACCTAGGTTACAAAATAACACAGGAGGGGGTAAGCGTAGGTCAGGAAAGAATAAGAGAAATAAAAGACTACCCACGTCCAGTAAATTTGAAAACACTGCGGGGATTTCTTGGTGTCCTCAAGTATTATAAAATTTTCATACCGAGGCTTGCGGAATTAGAGATACCATTACTCGAAATATTACGTAAAAACGTCAAGTGGGAATGGGACGAGAGACGTGAAGATGCATTCCAAAAGGTGAAAAGGAATTTCCATGACAACCTACTGTTTCACAGCCGTGGCTTTGCTCTACCTTTTACGCTAACGACCGATGCGTCTGATAACATAATCGCCGCTGAACTGACACAGGTAATAGGGGGAATAGAAACATCTGTATGTTTCATCTCTAGGATATTAAAACCTTACGAAATTAGATATTCAGTGCCAGAAAAAGAAATGTTATCGATCACATATAGTATTGCTAAGCTATCATTTTACTTGACAGGTAATCATTTTATCATCGAAACAGATCACGCAGCTCTTTGCTTCCTAATGAAGAACAGGTTTGCAAATAACCGAATTTATAGGTGGTCGTTACTCATACAAGAGTATTCATTTACTATTAAACATAGGCCGGGTAGAGAAAATGTTACTGCGGATGCGCTTACTCGGAACAGAGAGACGGACACTATTGATGATCACAGAACATTTACGATAGGGTTAAACATACTGGCACAAAACAATACATTATACTCCTATGTACAGGTATCAAACAGTCAAGCACAGTTACACGAATTAAGAAAATACATTTTACAACACCCACATAGTAGAGGTTTTTACTATAAAAAACAACTTTATAATTAAAACTATACAAAACCAGGAAAACTATGTTCTGGACGAAAGCTTAGCTGCGGAAATATTAATCGACCTGCACATCAAGTATGGGCATATCGGCATCCGGAAAACTTGGATGATATTTAGGGAAACATTTTATTGTAAGAGGGATTTGGTACTGGCAAAGGAAATTATAAGTAAATGGCATGAGTGTTGTTTAGTAAAAACAAAAAATCATGTTAACAAAAACACGGTACACAGCATCGTAGCGAACAGACCGATGGAACTCGTAGCAATGGATTTCATTAGCAGTTTAATACCGGATGAAGATGGTTTTAAACATATTTTATTAATCGTTGACGTGTTTTCAGAATTTGTCAAACTATACCCCACGAAGCGGTGCAATACTACTACTATGGTCAGAAAACTGTCACATTATTGCAAAAATATAGGAAAAACGGAGAAGATCCTAGCAGACAATGCAACTTATTTTAATAATGATAGATTATTTACTTATTTAGAGAAAAGGGGGACAAAATTAATCTTCACAACTATAAGAAGACCAAAAGCTAATCCAGCAGAACGCTATGTCCAAGAAATAGTTAGGTTTTTACGTATCGTGATTCAATACGATCACAGAGAATGGCCATCAGCCTTAATTGACGTCGAGAATTACATAAACAATGTACCAAGTACGGTAACCCAGGTATCACCTATTGTCACGATGATGGGACAATCTCCAGTCAGACCATGGGTGAATAATGAAAGAATGAACTTGGAAAATGTCCACGAATTAATTAATGAAAGGCTACATCGGAAAGCGAAACGCTATGAGAAGAGAGAAAACAAAAAGATTAAGAAGATGGTTTCTTTTAAAACAGGGGATAAGGTTGTAATAAAAAGACTACGTGTGTCGGATTACAAAAATGATATTTGTGCGAAACTTCAGTACCCATATGAAGGACCATATGTGGTAAGTAAAGTGCTAAATAAAAATACCTATGAACTCAAAAACATATATGATAAAACAATAAGGGGAAGATTCCACATTGGTTTAGTGTACCCCTACGAACCAGGTTAGACGTTTGATATTGAGTAAAATAAAAATTTTTGACTGTGTGTCTGTCATATCAAAATGGCAACTAACAAAATTTTTAACCAGTCAAAAATTATTATTAGTTGAGGGGGAAAAATGCTATGACATACACATCCCAGTAAAACAATGTTTTGATGATAGAATTAAGTATTAATATTGAGGTTTTTCTTTTCAAGTAATTTATGCAAATCACACATTGATGATGTTCACTTTAAGTTTAGAGACTCGTATAAATGCATAGTTATCTTTGCACAGCAGCTAGAGGCTGTGTAGTAGGGCGGATGGGTGATACCCAGTGTTTTAAAGAACATTTGTAAAAGAATTTATTAGTAAAATATACAAGTTTGAAAATCATTTTATTAAAATATGTAACGTACCTTTGTAAGCTAACACTTGGTGTAGTATGTAAATTAGGGAGTTTTTCAAATTCACCTGGTAATACAAGTGGACCACAGCATGAAAAGTATTGACTGGCGTGACCAAAGTCCATCTAGATACGCCACTGGAGCAAAATACCTAAAAATAAACAATAAAATTAGTGTTAATTAAAGATTAATTAAAGTAAATCTACTTCTAAAAGTGAGAAAGTACTCACAAAGGACATAAATGCTTGCCTACAGTAAAGATTTGTAGAGTTAGGAAACTTTAGAGAACTTCACAAAAATGAAGATCGATAGAACATCGGTAAAAACTAATTATGTGAAATTTCATGCAAAAGACATATCGTAATGAGGTAAAATGTGTAAAAACTCAAAGGTACAAACCTTAACGTAGAGTGCATCGTAAAATCCATGAGGAAAGACTTAAATTTGGGACTCCGGAGAGAGGACGCTAAAAATGTTTAATTAAAATTTCATCAAATACATACACTTTTCATCATTATTATAATGCAGGGAGTTGGAGAACCGTCCATTCTGTATTTTTCTGTACAATTTGAGACAGGCAATGCTTGAACTCTGGGCAGACACTTGAAAGCTTCGTGCAGCGAGTACTAAAAGAAAACATTTGTGTGTAAATAATACAAAATATGTTTATTATGTTTAGATTTGTTGCTAGTAGGTTAAAGATTAACCAGGAAGTGGAATTAATCCTTGTAATTAGTTTTTAAGTGATCTATTGTAAGTTTTATAACATATTGGGGCATTTCAAAAATAATGTTTTAACCTATGCTTAAGGCATATGAAAATGGTCAGCTAAAAATAAGGAATAAGAATCTGTAACAAAATTGTCCATATCATGTAGCATAAGAGAAAAAACACAAAATTTCAAAAATAAAATAAAATTTATTTAAATCAAGTCATTCAAAAGGCCTTTGAAATGTCAAACTCGGCCAATAGAAAGCCAAATTTGCCTTTTCAGTCATTATTTAATTGTTGAGCCAGACGGACGTATATTTTATTAAACATTAACTTCAAAAAGTTTGAAAACAAACATCGTCGAACGCTGTGATTGGCTAAAACCCACAGTGGTATTTAAATGTTGAAATCATAATGACTCAAGTAATGAAAGAAATAATCTAATATGTTCGAAACAAACTAAAGTTGATTGAAATTTATAAAATTGGTAAATTGTGATTTTGGAAGTTTCCAAACAATTGTATAGTCATCGAAAATAAGTCTAAGTAAATTGTGCATCGAAAATAGGTTCATTACTTACCTCGTAAAAGTAAAAGTGCTTCGAAAGTGCATCGAAAAGCAAGTATTCCAAGAAAATCATCGAATTTCCTGACGAATTGGTGAGAAGGTAAACAAATCACAGGCACCATCTTTAAAGGCAGCGACATCTGCAGTTGGTCACCGAGGGAGCCGCAGATCTCGAATTGGTAGACCGGTAGCGTAGATTGCAATCACGGATAAAGTAGTTTGAGCGCAGGATCCTAGGTAAAACCTTTTTCGTTAAATAAAATAAAGAAAATTTGTGGCACAAAAGGTGTCAAATATTGAAAATTATTTATTATTCGTCTTCAATCATTCAGAAATAACAAATTGAAATTTCAAACAAAAGGCCTATTCATTTTTAAGTAGGTTAAGAAAATTTGTTTTGTTTGTGTACTTTATAAAAGAAACCCACTTCCTGAAATTTAGTAAAATAAAATTCTTCAAGATTTTGTAAAACTAAAATATTGAGTATCATTTATCTGTTTTCTGTCTCTTAACATTTGAACCGGCTTCTTCCCCGAGGCGCAGTCAATCAACCCGCACACAGAGACGAGAGTTTTTTGTGTCCAGAGCAGAGCAATATATATACAGTGTGTCCCAGGATGGATGTAACAAGAGGTGTAATGGACCAAAAATTTTGGAATTTTGGAATGGTATTTGGGGATTGAGTCCTGCTTGTTGTAAAACTAAAGTATACCAAAAAATGACTTGATTTGGTGTTCTACAGGGTGCTTAGTAAGCAAAGTTGTAAAAATCACCACTAATAAAGTACCTTTATTTTTCAAAATATGAAAAAAATCCACTAAGAATAGTTATTTAGAATGCAATTTTATACCTTCGTATCAAATTTCAGGAATATAAAATTATTTTTTTGAAACTTCCCATTTTTTCAATAAATTAGTATTTTATTTTGAACCATTCAATTAAAACTGCATAGAAATTATTTTTTGTGAATTACAAATTTATTTTTTATTTAACAATAGCCTTTTTGAGATGATTAACATTTGCTCCTACACAACTTTAAATATGAATTCAACTCTTAATTCGCAAAAAATGGGAAGTTTCAAAAAAATAATTTTATATTCCTGAAATTTGGTACAGAGGTATAAAATTGCATTCTAAATAACTTTTCTTAGTGGAATTTTTTCATGTTTTGATAAATAAAGGTACTTTATTAGTGGTGATTTTTACAACTTTGCTTATAAAACACCCTGTAGAACACCAAATCAAGTCATTTTTGGTACACTTTAGTTTTACAACAAGTAGGACTCAATCCCCAAATACCATTCCAAAATTCCAACATTTTTGGTCCATTACACCTCTTGTTACATCTATCCTGGGACACACTGTGTATATATATATATAAAGTGACGGTGAGAGGTAAATTCTCATATGGTCAGATGCTACTATACGTCGGACAAATGTCACTGGCGTATAGCGACTTGCTTTTTTGCAAGTACCAAGCGCGGCGACCTCTAGCCTTAGTGGGCTATACTCACTGTTTATGGAATAGGATTTGAAGGAAACAACTTTTTTTTTTTTTTTTTGCGAGGAGGGGAAATCTTTTAAAGACACCTCACCTGATGGTGCGCAATGAGGTAGTGTGGGATTTCCACCCACTAAAACCCCTCCTCCTCTTGACTCTACACCACCAATCCTGGAACCGCTTTCGCATCACTTCAGGACGGGGTTGTCCTATTGTTCATATTGTATATCCTCCTTGTTAAGCCACTTCTATACAACTTGCCTTGGTTAGGGGATCAAGTTTCTGAGCTCACGCTCTTCAGTTTCTTTTATGTGCAGTATATTGTAGAACATCATCTTTATTATGTTCCACTGCTCTTCCCCTTCCAGCATTTGTGGTATCAGATTCTCAACGGTTAAGGTTCTATTTAACTCCTGGTTGCATCTAGTTCTTACAGGTGCCCACCTTGGGCAGTGGAAAATCGTGTGTTCTGCATTATCCCTCTCACCGCAATACAGGCATTCATCATCCTCTGCCCTTTCTCTGACGTACGGATACTCGCGAAAGCATCCGTGACCTGATAGAGCTTGTGTAGTGTAATACTCCACGTTGCCATGGGGCCTGCCTATCCATGAATCTAAGTCGGTGATTAGGCGTCTAGTCCATGATCCCTTTTCTGTTGTCCTCCAGCGTTCCTTCCACTTAGTCATAAGATTTCTTCTGGCCTCTTCCCTAGTTGCTCCGTTGTAGACCTCTTTCCGCTCCGTAGCTAGCAAGTCTATTGGTAGTATGCCGGCTATGACCAATGCCGCTTCCCCTGAAATCGTCCTATAGGCACTGCATGTTCTAATGGCCATCTTTCTCTGTACGCTAGCCAGTTTTTGTCTTAGCTTTACCACCGTCATCGCACCTTCCCATACTGGTGCTGCGTACAGCATGATGGATTGTCCCACAGCACATAGTGCTCGCCTCCTGTTGGCTTGTGGACCACCCACATTTGGCATGATCCTTCCCAAAGCATTCACAGTTCTTAGTGTCTTTTGCACTGTCTTCTCCAGGTGTCCGGCAAAAGTCATCCGCGTATCGAGCCACACCCCTAGGTATTTGATTGATGCGCTTGGGTGAATTTCCACATCCTGTACCCTCAACGTAATGGGGCCTAATCTTCGCTTTGTACTTAGGATAACCGCTTCCGTTTTCTCGGGTGCTAGCTTAAGGGACTTTGCTTGGAGCCATCTGACCACCTCTTCAATCGCCCAATTTCCCCTTTCCATTATTTCTCCTTCTTCTTCTGCGACCACGACTACTGCCAGATCATCCGCGAAGGCTATTAGCGTTACTCCTTCCGGTTGAGGTACCTGTAGCACTCCATCGTATAGTACATTCCACAAAGTGGGACCTAGTACTGAACCCTGTGGTACACCGCTCGATACGTTTTTGTCTATTACTGTCCCTTCCGTCTCTAATCTAATGCTCCTCTGGTGCAGGTAGCTTCTTATCAGGTGGAGGATAGGTGGTGATATCTCTCTTCTTCGAAGTTCGTTGAGTATTTCCTGCCACGATGCAGTATTAAAAGCATTTCTTATGTCTAAGGTAACTACCGCACAGAGCTTCCTTCTGCGGTAGTGGCTCGTAGCCGCTTTCCTGGCTATATCCAGGACAGCATTTACTGCATCGACTGTTGACCGACCTTCTCGAAACCCATACTGTCTTTCGGACAACCCTCCACTCAACTCTATTTCTATTTTAAGCCTGCCTAGAACTAGGTGCTCCAGCAGCTTACATGCAGCATCCAATAGGCATAGCGGCCTGTAAGAGGAGGGCTCTTCCATAGGCTTGTCTCCCTTTCTCAGCAGGACCAATTTTGCGTACTTCCAGATAGTTGGGAAGTGTCCTGATCTCAGAATGTCATTCATGACTCTAAGGAAGGTGTCAGGTCGTTCTTCAACCGCTAGCTTAATTATCTCCGCTGGAATACCATCTGGACTCCTGGAGCTTTCTTATCCTTCAGGCAGTCGCATGCTGTACGCAATTCATCGCCTGTGAAAGGTTCTATCGCCGTTACTTCAGGTTGGACCCACGTTACTTGCTCTCTATCCGGGAATAGAACATTAGCTGTTTCGGTCATTTGGTTCATAGGCATAGTCAAATTAGGTAGACTAGCCCGTAGCCGTCTCATGACAATACGGAACCCATCCCCCCATAGGTCTCGGTCTATATCCTCACACAACTCTTTCCATTTTTCCGCCTTTGATCGCCTAATGGCATCACGTAGCACTTTCTTTGCGTCCTTATAGATGTTCCTTAGTTGTTCTTTCCTTTCCGGTGGTTCATTTCTGCTGCTTGCTCTGCAGTATGTTCTCCTGGCAGTTATGCATCTTTTTCTGATTGTCGCTATCTCTTCCGACCACCAATACACCGCTTTGCTTCCTCTGGTATTTTTATTCTTCGGCATCGAGGCCTCACAGGCTTTTGTCAGCATATCTATGAGGGATTCTGGCGACAGCGTGGGATAATTTCTCTCTTCCAGCTCTAATGTTCTTACCATCACTTCCCTCTTCAGTCTTTTAAGTGCCCATCTCCTATCCCTCGAAGTTTCCAAAAGCCGCGGTTGGCCATCTAGCTCATAGCTGATGTATCTGTGGTCACTGAGTAATTCTTTGTCTAATACCTGCCAACCAGTTATACTCGTAGACAAGCGCCCCGTTGCCAGTGTGAGGTCCAGAATAGAATTCTGCTCCCCTCTCACAAACGTTGGTTCGCGTCCTTCGTTCACCGTAATGAGATCAAGCTGTGCCATCCACTCGGTTAAGGTAGCACCTCTTTGATCCAACCTTGGCATACCCATTCTGGTGCCTTGGCATTGAAATCACCCGCCACTATCACATCTTTACCTTGTCTGCGGATGGAGTCCCCTAGTGACTCTAGCATCACTGAATAGTCCTCTATGTCAATGTTAGGGGAAAGGTAGCAGCTGTAAACTGTATAGCTGCCCAAGTCGACCCACACATACCCCGGGCCATGTCCATTCTTATGTATAGTGATCTTGCTGTTACTGATCCTGATTGCGGCGTTCTTATCTACGTCCGTGAGCCAGTTTGGGTTGGAGACTGCTCTTTTATTCGGTTCGCTGACTATTAGAATATCTGCTTGTTTCTCCTGAGTTGTAGCATACAGCAGGTCCTGCGCACCATAGCTCCTATTTAGATTTATTTGTAGGAACTTTAACATAACTGGTTGACATGTTTGTCCCTTCTATTCTTATCTTTTTGTAGGCTGGACATTCAGGTGCTCCCGTCTTATGACCAGTCTTCTCGCAGAAAAGACAGCAGGGGCCATCTTTACAGTCCTTTTCTTGGTGCCCTTCTTTGCCACAGTTCCGACAGAGGTGGTCCCTATTTGGACCTTTGCAAGCATGTGCCATGTGCCCTGGCTGCCAGCACCTAAAGCATTTCTGGACCTCCACTCTTTCCTTAATTCTGCAGCTAGTCCATCCTACCTTCACGCGGCCCAGTTGTAACAGTGAGTTTGCCGCTTCCTGATCCATCACCACTGTGGCGTTTTGTCTTTCGCCGTAAGCCGGGCGTAGTGCACTAATCACAAAAGTCCCTGCAGGTATTCCCACGGCTTTCTCTATAGCTTTCTCGATGTCTTCCCCTGTCGTTACCGCGTCCAGGTCTTTAACGTGCAACACTGTTTTCTTTTGGCTCATTGCAGGAAACAACTACTCAGCGGGCAAATACCCAGACCTGCATTCATGCAACTATCATTTGTCTGTTCCGTACCAGACATAGACCGGTTTCGAACTTATTATATTCTACTCAGTATGCCATAGGTCATGGAACAGTCAAATGATAGTGGTCAACTTGCTAGTCTTATACAAACTGAATCAAAGGAAGTGACGGTGAGAGGTAAACTCTCATATGATCAGATGCTACTATACCTCGGACAAATGTCACTGGCGTATAGCGACTTGCTTTATATATATATATATATATATATATATATATATATATATATATATATATATATATATATATATATATATATATATATATATATATATATATATATATATATATATATATATATATATATATATATATATATATATTTATATAAGGTATTAGTTGGCATCTCACAATGTAAAATTTTAGGTTCAGTTGGCATCCACGAGTCAGATGGCATCCGGTATTCGGATGCCATCTGACCTGCTAGAGATATTACCGCAGGGGCATCGTAGATGTCGTATTATGCCATTAAAACTTATTTTAAGTTGGAGGTCAAGTGACCCATTTTAACACCCTAGTGAATATTTCAGTTCAGCGGTTTGTTACTAGCTGCCGTGCCTGTCGCTCGAAAAATATTGATTTTGAATACCTGCTGACCACAGAAGCGGTTTAGATGGCATCTAGTCAGCTGGCAACACCGTGGAAGTAGGTTATTATATACCACATGTTGATCCAGATGTTTTAGTTTGCTCGAATATATTACTACTAGGAAAAGTAAACTTAGTGGAGACAATTCGTGTAACTGTTAAAATGAGGACGGAATTTGTACCTCTTGATTGTAAACAACTTTTGTTAAGGATGGTTCAGCAAGGCTATAAGTAAAATAGTGTTCTGTAGTTTAATTAAACTACAGAAGTAAGAGAAAAGTTATTAGCAAAAATATTTTAGATACGTGATAAACTACAAAATTATGTTAATGTAAAAGAATCTTATTTAGTCTAATTCACAAGTTCAAACACGTGTTAATTCTTGAAAAAGCTTGTAAAAATATAAGTGAGGGCTCATTGGATTCGGAATGACGTCTAGAAAAATGTGCAAAAGTTATAAACAAATTAAGATTGAAAAAAATGACGAGTTTCGTTTTTTGCCTCCGATTAAAGAACTTATATCTAGATACATAACAGGCTATCTTTTCACTATACACCTTATTTGCTCCTAACATAGTCACATTATATGTCCATTAAAATGGATAGATGAACATCACATCCCATAGGCAACAGTGGCGTTGCGTGTGTAGAAAATGTGTAGAATGGTAAATATTTTCATTAAAATGAATTATTGCAATTCCTGCATTACCGGCTCTTTATATAACGTGATGTAGGCATACGATATTACAGTAAGATAAAACAGTAAGATAAATATGTATTGAAAGGATATTAAAATTTAATTGCTATTTACTTTATAACTGTAAACTGAACTTCATCATGTTACGACTATGGAACGATCGATTTTCTTCTTTTCTAAACTGCTTTCTGCAAACGGCACAGCTGTTCACTATTTATTTGCACAAAATATATTGTCACTAAACTGTGTAAATATGAATAGAGAATATTATTTAGGTATTAAGCAAATCACAACTTAAAATAAAATTACTTTTTCACCAGTTTTTGGTCGGAGAACACGAAACACATTTATTGACATTAATGGCCGAACTGTCAACTGAAATTATGATAATCAAACTGAAGCCGATCGTGCACGAGCGGCCGCGAATACGCCGATGGGCCAATCAGCAACTTATGGGAAGAAGTGCCTTAGATTGTGAGTCTTTCAGCGACAAATAAATCAATGCCATTATGTATCTAGATATAAGTTCTTTAATCGGAGTTTTTTGCAAATAACTCGAAAACTATTAATAATTGAGAAATTAAAAAAAAGAGGTTCTTAAAGAGGAAGAAATTTCCAATAAAAAAGTCTGGACTTCTGGAACTCTATCTCTACTATTAATAACTTTAATTTAATGTTGAAAATGGGGCTTCGCACGGCGAACGCTAAACCGTTACGATACTCTGAAACCGATCGTAAGAAGCAAAACAATTTTTTTATATTTTCAAGTATTAATATAATTTTTTTTTAAATTGCGTTATTATTTAGACACTTAAAGGAACAATATCCCGTTGGAAAAATTTTTTTTACCGATTTTTCATAAAATGAGCTCGTTGTTAATTAACAATTTTTTTTTTGAGTTTACGTTTATGTTTCAAGTCGGAAAATTGTTAAACAAAAGCCACTAAAATTATTTCGCTTCGTGAGGACCTTATGTCAACTATATTTTATTTGATTATGACATTGCGATGTTTTTAATTGTTACAGCCTATTAGTTATTAGTTATTAGTTAGTTATTTAAGCTAACAAGAAACTAAGAAATTAAATAGAGGTTGAAAATTTTTTTTTATTAATTTTAAAATTATTATTATTACTGTTTTTATATTTAAAAATACTATAAAATTATATAAACTTTAAATTTTTAGTGCTATTTGTTTAAACAAATTTTATAAAAAAATAGATAAATTACGTATTTTTGAAAAAAAAAATTTTTCTTAAAACATTTTTTTAATTGTTTATAATTATTTTTTCCCGTTTTTCTTCATTTAAACAAATTATTAAGAAAAAAAATATTCTTAAAATTTTTTATTTGCAATTCTCTACAATCTGGAATTTTTGTTATTAATTAATTTGTTTATTTAATAAACAATTTCTAATTAACAATCGCCGAATGTGTTTATATTTTTTTAGATAGAAAAAAATAACCAGAACAACCGTATACATAAATATGTCAAAAAACATTTTTAATATTTAAAATTTAAAATTCTATGAGAAATATTAACATTTTTTTTATGTATGTATACGGTTGTTTTTTTTTTAAATTTTTTTTCTATTTAAAAAAATATAAACACATTCAGAGGTTGTTAATAACAAATTATTTATTAAATAAACAAATAAATTAACAACAACAAAAAAATTCCACCTTGTAGAGAATTGCAAATAATAGGTTTTAAGACTAAAATTTTTACTTAATAACTTGTTTAAATAATGAAGAAAGGAAAAAAAATATTATAAACAATTAAAAAATGTTTTTCAGAAAAATTTTTTTTTAATTCATAATATTTTATAACAAATAAAATGGCAAAAAACGTTTTTCAAAAATAAGTAATTTATCTATTTGTTTATAAAATTTGTTTAAACAAATAACACTAAAAATTTAAAGTTTATGTAATCTTATGTTATTTTTGAATATAAAACCAGTAATAATAATTAAAATTAATAAAAAAAATGTCAACCTTTTTTTTTAAATTTTTTAGTTTTTTGTTATCTTAAATAATTAATAACTAATAGACTATAACAATTAAAAATATCGCCATGTCATAATCTCGTAGAGTATAGTTGATATAAGGTCTAAAGCAAACGTAATAATTTTAGTAGCTTTTGCTTAACAATTATCCGACTTGAAATATAAACGTAAGCACTAAAAAAAATTGTTAATTAACAATAGGCTCATTTTATGAAAAATCTGGATTTTTTTTCTTTAAATGTCTGAATAATACCATAGTTTTTTTAAATTTTTAAATTAATATTTAATACATAAAAAAATATTTTTACTTATTACGGCCGGTTTCGTAACGGCTTAGCGTTTGCCGCACGAAGCCTTATTTTCAACATTAAATTAAAATTATTAATAATAGAGATAGAATACCGGGAGTTCTGACTTTTCTATTCCTCTTCAAGAATCTTTTTTTTTAAATTTCTTAAATATTAATGGTTTTCGAGTTATTTTCAAAAAACGAAGCTCGTTATTTCTTCAATCTTAATTTGTTTATAACTTTTGCAATTGTTTATATGCGGGTTTGAAAGTTTTGCACATTTTTCTAGACGTCATTCCGAATCCAATGTGCCCTCACTCACATTTTTACAAGCTTTATCAAGAATTAACACGTCTTTGAACTTGTGAACTAGTGTATGTTGGAGATTATTTTAATTCGTTTTGTTTAAATTTTTGGATTTCTTATTGGATTCTATTTAAGAAAAGTATAGTAGGTGACCCAAGAACAACCTCTTGTAGAGAAATGCATGGTTGAAAGAGTTGTAGAGTTACTAAGACACCGTTAAAGATAAAGCTGTCGAATTGAAACTAACAAGATGGAAAAAATTATACGATAAAGTTTGATAGCTTAAATTATAATATATTTTTTACTTTACACTTGCCACTGTGCTTCAAAATTAATCAGTTTGGAGCATCTACACCTCGTGATTTTAAATGTAAGTTCATAGATATCTGTAAAACTATAATTCATCTAAACTAACAAAGTTTTTTCCAAAGTATATATTTATATAAATAAAATTAAAATTTAATTGCAGTTTACTTTTACATATTGTACATATTGCACGTAAAGTATATTTTAGTTTTAATTCGAGCTAGTTTTTTCGTTGATAGTGTTTAAGTAATTCAACAATTTTTACTTCTATTTCTCTCATGATATTAATTATTATAGGTCACTCAAACAACATGTTATAATTAGAATAATAAAGTTGATATAAAAGTCATACAATTTTGTTAATATTTTGCGCAATTTGTATAGTTTGAATGTAAATGACCGTGATTTTTGATTCGTTTTATCTAGCAATTCGTTAAAAAATGGGTTTCTGGAAATATCTTGAAAATTACGAATTATGTCAAAAACTGTTATTTGTACGACTTGAAACATAAGAAATTAACTTTACCTTAAATTTCAGATTAGTCCCGTTCAAAGATTGTTCGAGATATTATTTTTTTAAGGTTTTGTGTTTTTTCGTCCCTTTCTAAATGTCAAATTTTTACACGTATTTTTCGTGAATAACTTTAAAACCGAAGGGTCTGAAATTGGTTATTACAACGTTGAAAGGTAATTCAATTTAATACATTCCGGTTCTTCTACAATAAAAATTGTCAATGTTATGGCTATTTGTTAAAAGATTACTTTTTTTATGAAAATCGAAATTGGAGTATTACTCTCAATTGAGTTGTGATAAAATAAATCATTCAAAATTTGTTGTAGCTTTTGGAATAAAACCGCTGCCTAAGGAATCAATATTTAAACATCCAGATTTCCCATCCAAGTCTCTTTAAAGGAAAACATCTTGACCATATTGCCACTCTAGTATGTGGAAATAATTGGTCACAGAATTTTAATAAGAGGGCGTATTGCCGAATGCTAGCCAAACCTCCAGAACTTCCGGACGCTGCCGAATACGAAGGCAAATTCCGGGCGTTTCCGTATCCATATTAAGATAGTGCCAAATCCATATCCGGGCGCGCATGAATACCAAGGTAATTTCTGGGCGCTGCCGAATCGATATTACGATGCCGCTGAATCCATTTTTGGGCGCTGCCGAATTCCAAAGTAACTTCCAGGCGCTGCCAAATCCAAATTAGAACGCCGCCGAATCTATATTCGAGCGCTGCATAATCCATATTCGGGAACGGCTAAACACCAAGGTGACTTCCGGACCATGTCGAATACCAAGGCAATTTTCAAGCGCTGCCGAATCCATATTCGAATCTTTCCGGGCGCCGCCGAATCCACTATTAAACAATACCTCCAGGATCCATTTTGGTTGCACGATTTGACCCAAACATACTAATTACCGTACAAAGCTTTTAAAATGAAGTTAAATAGAAGATTTTAAAAATTAAGTTTCTGGACTGTTATTAGCTTGCTTTATTGTTTTTCCCTATTTACCCTATTTAACTCACAACCCTTCACCGGAATTAGCGCAAGACATAATCTAGTACCAGATCTCGTCATGGAACATATGTGTGCCAAATTTGAAGACAGTATCTTAGACGACCGTTGCGAAGAAAACGTGCGCACAAAAAAGTTACAGACCGACACACAGACAGAATTTTTTTCTCTCTTAAATTTAAAATCTCGACGTTTTATGACATTTATTATTTCAGCAAAAAACATTTTGAATTTTTTTTTAAGATTACTATACAGGGTGCGCCACTTAAAACTCCCCAGGCTTGCAACTTTCTTATTTTTTAAACTACGACCATGTTGGGCATATCAAATTGTAGATAATTTTAAGGCATTTAAACATGTGCACAGAGTGATTTAAAAAAAAAATTAAAATAATTCTTAAGAAAGAAAACTTAATTTCCTTGAATATTTGTTTACCTCATCCTGTACATGAACTGCGTCAATGTTTTCTTATAAAAGTTTTAATTAGCTTCAATTTATGTTATGTTTATTACGTCATATCCGAAATTCTTTTTGGTTTTAGAGAAAGAAATTAAAAACACTCCTTCCAACTCCTGATTTTTTTAAAATAACTGAAAAAATGTAAATAATAATTTTATGCTTTATTTGTAAAAGACATATCACAAAAAATCCTCAACGTAATAAAACAGCAACAAGAAACAAAAGAAATAAATATTTTTAAAAACAAACTCTATTAAAATGTACTAAATAATAGGAATTTTTATTCTTAAAACTTTTTTTTTAACATGAATTGAAGCTAATTAAAACCTTTATAAGAAAACATTAACACATTTCATGTACAAGTTGAGGTAAAAAAATAATCAAAGAAATTAAGTTTCCTATCTTAACAGTTTTTTCAATTTTTTTTTAAATCACTCTGTATGCGTGTTTAAGGCTTTAAAAATGTCTACAATTTGATGTGCCCAACAAGGTCATCGCTTTAAAAATAAAAAAGTTACAAGTATGGGCAGTTTTAAGTGGCGCACCCTGTATATCTTTCCACTCCACTACGTGGATGTGGAAGTAATAAATCAAATGGCATATATTTTCATTAAAAATAATGTATGTTTTTATCCGAATTTGTTATAAATAAGAACAAGAAATGAAATGTTTCATATTTCTATTGTGAAATAATATAGTTCATTTAGTTATCCTTAAAATAAAATCATGGAAAAAAACATTTTATATTTATTACAAAAAATGTTTTGTAAGACATACAAAGAAAAATGTTAGTGTAGTTTTGGTGAATAAGTATACCTACTAGAAGCCTCAGAATTTTTATAATATTTACACTACTATAAAGAAAACTACTTGTTGTTAAACTTGAGGCATGTTCAATTTTATTAACATTTAACATTACAAATTGTGTTTTTATAATAAGAAATGTTTCTTTTTATTTAAAATACACTTTCAGATGTATCAATAAATCCTCATGTCATAATATTTTAGCTTCATTAAATCAGTATTTATAATTACTTAATAATTTTCGCATAATTTGTATCCCAATTTGGGACATTGGATGATTTGAGTCGTAAGTTTTATTTCCACATCCAAATAGTGGATTGGAAGTATAGTAATCGTAAAAAAAAACTTCAATTTTTTTTTGTTGAAATCGGTTTAGAATGTCATGAAATATCGAGATTTTAAATTTGTATCTATCGGTTTGTCTGTATTTTTTGTACGCACGTTTCCTGTGGGACGGTTTAAGATATTAACTTAATAGTTGTTACGTGTATGTATTATAAAAAGATCTGGAACGCATTGCTATAAAATTACACAAAAAATAATCGTTTTAGAGATTCTAGCATTTTACTTAATCGCCAGAATGTATTTACAATAACGGTGTAAAAGCCGCTCGAAAAGTGGCTTATATTTGGTAATTTTTTAGTTTCGGAGTCTATTATTCTAGTTTCGGTTAAACAGACAATAATGGGCTGTATCTGAAACTAATTGACTTGTCTTTTTGAAATGAAGAATTGCTAGTTCTGAAAGACAGTTTTATTGCGTCTTATTATGAACGCTTGTGGGGTAAGGCCTCTATTGTAAGAAACCATTTCCGAAATATATTTATTTCAACCATATGTTTTGTTTTTTAAATTCATAAACATTTTCTCTACAGATATTTTAAAGGATGTCTATTGTTCAAAATAAGTAGACTTCATCGACTTACATTCCAATTTACGTCTTTCTATTTGAAAGGGTAAAGGTGGTTTAATATTTGCTTACGAGACTGCAGTAGAAATTTTTTCGTTCTTTCTTTTCTTCACAAATTAGATATTTTTCTATTAAATATATATAAATTAATTACAATTTTAGAGATTACATGCATTTTGTGTCATGAAAAAATTTAGATACATTTTGATAGTAAAAAACTGTTGAAAACTCGGGAAATATGTACGTCACAAAAAAATTAGAACAGAGCAAAATTGTAAAGAATGTATTAACCTATACGTTTGAATTTTTCCAGATTTTTAAATTTCATAGTATACGATATTTTCCGTTTTCGGATAAGGGCCTTTTTTTTCGGTTTTTTCCAGGAAACTTGGACAGAGTGCACTTTAGGAAAAAGTCATAAAGGAAAAAGTCTTGTAGTTTAATAATATATTCACTCGAATTTATGGATTTTTCTCGTCACTTTTTTTTCCACCTTCAACCCTTTTTGGAAAAATTCAACCGCTATATCTCGGAAAATTAGCATTTTTCGAAAATTTTACGAGAGTAAAAAGTTGTTATTTTTCATAAAATTATCTAAAAAGACATTTTATTTTTTTAATTTACCTCAATTTTACTAGTTAACAAATTAGCAACAAGATCATTGTTTATAATAATTGCGAGGCAATATTAGCGGCCATTTTTTTTTTGGAGTTTGATCTAGACTTCAAAACGAACAGAATCCACAAAGTTTTGTGAAAATCCATTCATTCGATAAACTATTTAGTCAGAATGCTAATTTGCCTACACTACAATGTGTTAGAACTACAAAGTACACATAACATAATCCTGGGATTATATAGACAGAGAAAATAAATTTCCTTTTAAGAGTTGATGTTCTGTTTTTGTTTCATTATTGTATTATTTTGGTTTGAAATACGTATGTTTACATTTTCATAAATGCTAAATATTTGTGTTGTATTCATTTTTTTAAAAGCTTCTATTTAACTTGCAATGTGTTATGTATGAATGTATGTTTGTTTGGTGAAATCTTGCAAGCTGAATTTTGACTAGTTGTTATTATACTAGAGCTTTGAAATTTGGCACACGTGTATAAGTCCGGTGACAATGTAACATAGTATAGCCACTATCGGTCTAAATCCAATATGGCGGACGTCCCAAGATGGCGGACCGGCTTTTTAGTCACAACCCTATTGATATGGGTATCAAATGAAGGGGATTTACGAGTAAAATACGATAGACAATGTGACGTCATTCTAAATTCAATATGGCGGACGTCCCAAGCTGGCAGATCGCCTTTTTCTTCACAACCCCCTCGATATGGAATCAAATGAAAGGGTTTGACGAGTAAAATACGATGAACTATGTAACGCCATTATAAATCCAATATGGCGGACGCCCTAGGATGGCAAATTATCTTTCTTCACGACTCCCTTGCCATTTGTATCAAATGAAAGGGTTTTGTCTGTCTGTAAAATAAGTAGACTAAAAAGTAAAAAATAAAATTATATAAAAAAAATATTTTTAAGAAAAAGCCTTCATTTGAAAAAACTACTAAAAAGTTTAAATAATTTTTTAAAATTCATTCACATGGAAACCAAAAGCTTTGGGGGCGGTCAATTGAGCAAAGTAACTATGCAATAGTGCTATATGACCGTCCGCAAAGTTTTTGGTTTCCAGGTGTATGAATTTTAAAAAATTATTTTTACTTTTTAGTACAGTTTTTTCAAATAAAAGCTTTTTCTTAAAAATACTTTTTTTTATATAATTTTATTTTCAATAAAAACGTTTTCAAATAAAGCTTGTCCTGCTACTTCCTTTTTAGATTTTAAAACTTAGTCATTTATATTTTTTTAAATTGGAATGTGGTTTAGGTTTTTGACTTTTTAAAGGTTTTTATGGAGAAATGAAACACCGTGGTCTCTTTGCCGATTTTCATTTTTTTTTTACGAAGTTGTTACTGATCTATAAAATTGGGAGGTCTAGTTATATAGCAGGCAGTATGGGCGTATGAGTTTCGAATACATTTCGGACGCAGTTTATTTGTTGGAATCAGTTCTGGAGACACTACTGATTATGAGCATCCATGTTACCGGTAACCCGGTCTGATATTGTTTAAAACAATTTTGTTTACAACAAAAGGAAATATTACATTTTTTCAATGAAACTATGTTTTTAAATATTTTTTTATCGATTTCCAACAAGAAATGTTCGATAATTTTTTTCATAAAGTTGATATTTTCAATGTTATTATGTTTTAAAAACCGCTGCCCAAGGAATCACTACTTCCACATCCAAATTTTGTACGTGGAAATAATTCCTTATGGAACTATAATAATATAATATTTAAAATCCTCTACCCCAAAAACCTATAAAACGATACCCCACATCGGTAGTGGGGTGGGGGTGGTGATAGGGGGTGGTAGTGGGGGTGGATGAAGTAAAAAAATATTTTGAAGTTTCTGGTTCTTGTACACACACTAAATCACATTTTTTTTTCATCCCCTTTAATAATGGGGTGGGGGTGGTAATGGGGGTGGCTAATGCCAAAAATTTTTTTGAGACCTTAGCTTCTCTTTAATTTACTAAATACCAATTTTCTGGACTCTTACCTGCTTAATTTACCTATTTACCCCAAATTTACCCCAATTTACCCCCAACCCTTCGATGGAACAAGATGAAAATATAATCTAGTTCCAGATCACGTTAAAATACATACGTGTACCAAATTTCAAGTCAATATCTTAAACGGTTCCAGAGTAAACGTGCGCACAAAAAAAAGTTACAGACCGACAGACCGACAGACAGAAATTTTTTTTTCGCTCAAACTTAAAATCTCGACGTTTCATGACATTCTAAGCCTATTTGGACAATAAAAATTTTTAAAAATGTTTTTGTCGTTACTATACTTCCACTGGATGTGGAAGTAAAATTAAAAAATCTCCAATTTCTCGTTTCAGTAAGAGCCTTACATTTTCTAAGAAAGTATATACAGTGTGCCAGGGAGCGACGCATGATTAAATGAGCAATTCATATGTCTTGGAAATTTACCAAAAAAAAGTAATTTCTCTCATTTATAAAGTACTTTTTCTGAAATCGATCGGCAATGTCTACATTTTCGGCGCGATTTCAGATCGAAAAATGCACAATTCCAGTATTTTAGTCCGTTGCTAAGAAACTATCAGAAAACAGACCGGAAAAGATCCGTTGCCAAGCAACGATCAACAAAACCGTACGGGAATGTTACTTTCAGTAGTAGTAACATACAGTAAGTAACATTCCCGTATGGTTTTTTATGTATATTTTTGACAGTAAATAAATACACGCAGGCAAACAATCAAACTTACATTTACACTTACACATACATCAAAAGTACATTTATTAGTAAGCAGTTAGATTGTAATGAAGAAATGTAATGAAGAAATGTTAGATTATAATGAAGAAATGTTATTCATTAATGAAGAAATTTTATGCATTAATACAAATTCCTTAATTTATAATAATATTGATTGTGATTTCAGAAAAAATAGTATGCGTATTTCGGTGTGAAAGCACATTCCCAAACTTCGATGCATCGTCGTCCTGGAATGTACTGCTTTCACACCTAAATACACAATATACTATTTTCTGTAAGAGATAGGACAAAATCTTAGAAAGAATTATTCAGAATGAGATTTTTTTATAGAAATAGTTTTGAATTAGTCAGATTTCAGTTTGTCTTAATATTTTAAGGTTTTTCAAATTGTTTAAACAATTTTAATTTACTTAAATAATTATAATTTATTTAAGCAATTACGTTTTGTTACAAATTTGTAGCATTTCCATCTTTTTTAGTTTCACAATTTTGTTTATTAAGAGTTTGCTAATGAAACCTGCAAATTATTTAAGCAACTTATTCCTGTTTATTGCCAACTTTCTTCAGAATAGAGCTAGAGTTGTAAAGGTTTTAAGAAATTTTGAACTTTTCATCGACTTTCTGCTCATATTTAAAATAAAGAACATTCTTGAGACTAATTAAAAATAATTTCTGCAAAAAGAGTCGCAAATAAATAACAATAAATGCTAGAAATACATGATACTCTACTTTTGTCCTTATGGGGTCATTTTGAGGCCCAATAGTTCTCATGGGGGGTGTAATTGAAAAAATAATTATTAATTCGTATTCTGTGAACTATTGTGAAATTTAAAAAAAGTTGGAAATGTTACAAATTTATAGCAAAATATAATTTTTTGAATAAATTATAATTGTCTAATACACTTGAAAAGCGTTAAAATATTAACACAATCTAGAAGGTGATTAATTAATAATAATTTGTGTAAAAGAGAACTCAAATAAATAATAATAAACCTTAAAAATACGTGATACTCCAACTTTACCCTTATAGGGTCACTTTGCAAGTGAGCAAAATTTTAACAAATTCAGTTTTATTTTTCTGAATAATAATTCTTTACAGCACCCTGTCCTATCTCGTACAGAAAATTTGATAAATTGACAAATAGCAGAACAAAACTGTCTGTGAGAACTAAAAAGAAAAACTATCTAAAAAAATAAATTTCCAATCTTTGCAGATAGATTTTCTTTTTAGTTCATACAGATTGTTTTTTCTACTGTTTGCCAAATCCCATAAAGAATATGTTTTATAACAATTATAAGCAAATAAAAAGTAATTCACTTTTACGCGAACTTCATGTTTCGAAACTTAAATTGTGACATAAATTAGTATTCTCACAGGATGAGATTTCCTTATTTACTTATACGTCGACAGACTGCAGATTGTAATAATATTCTTCTAGGCAAATACGTTAAAGCAGCATAGCATACATCTGACAACGCCGCCGGAAGTCAGTTAAACCTGTAATTTTTATATTCGGGTGTCATTTTACGCATCGATTAAAATATTCATAAGGACACCAATTAAACCGTAAAGTAGGTAGGATGCTAACTTAGCCTTTAAATAAATTTTGTGTATATCAGTGTGTATATTAGTGGATGCCAAGTGAGAACGTTATTAGGTAGGATGCCAACGGATACCTTATATATATATATATATATATATATATATATATATATATATATATATATATATATATATATATATTAGATCACGGTTCACATTAATGACTTTTTAAAAACTTTTATTTACTTAAATGGAGCCAACGTTGGCTCTCGGAGAAGGAATATAATAATAATTAGATAATATGATATAACCTGTGAAGATTTGTTATGACTAAGTCTTGGTAATAAGCGTATAATTTTATATAACAACTTCCCCCTTAATAAAAAAGTTGATGTTATGCAGAAATTTTTGAAAATTGTTAGAAACGTTAAATGAATATAATGCAAAATAATAAAATACATAAAAGTTAAAATTGGTAAATGATAATAATAATAAGCTAGTAGTACATTACATAAATGTAATAAGAATGAAATACAATGGTCTAAATTAATAGACAAGGGTAAAACTCCACATATGAAAGTCTATGTTAACTCGATGTCCTCTTCTTCTTGAGGTTTAATACCGGGTCGCTTTCTTAGAGGGATCAGTCTAGGAAATTTGGTAAAAACTCTGCTTCGCTCTGAAGGAGGTGAAGGAGGGTTGTCCGCTGAGGGTTGGATTCGCAATGCTCCACATCTTCTTCTTCTGCATTTACAAGTTATGTAAAGTAGAACTAATAGAATGATGAGAGTAATTATGAAATATGTGAACCAAGATACGTGTTTGGTCACAAAAGGTTCGTTTATGAGGTCATCCAGGTCTTTGGAATATTGCTCTAGTTTGCTTTTAGCAACATCTAGGTCTTCTACGTCGAGACTGTTTAATTTGAGAGGTTTTAATTTTAGAATTTCGATTTTGTCGGGCATGTGATTACAGCATTCAAAAGGAATTTGGATAGGATGTGAATTGTCCTTAATTTCGGAAAGGTCTTTGGCACTGGCTTGTATTCTAGTAATGCCTGCATAGGCGTAACATCCTGGTTGTAGTTTAATGATGGAATTTTTGTTGATTAACTTTGTTGTGGATTCTCTCTTTGGACAGTTGATGGTGATGTGAAGTGGTTCGGAATTAATTACTAGCCATGTGTTGTCTTCAAGTTCTTGGACGTTGTATCCTTGACTAATAATGAAAGAAGTTTGACAGTTCTCTGGAAGTTTCGGCAATGGTTTTAGTATTCTGGCTTCACATATGGCATTTTGGTCGATAGGATATGCAAACAGGTTCGAACATAGTTTGGTTCCAAAAGTTTGCATTCTTTCAAATTTTGTATAGGTATGTACATTAAAGAATCATCGTCTCTCGCGATATACTTTTGTGAAATAGATAAAATGTGATGTAGACCAGTTCTGTTATCAAATATCGGGATAGAGTATAGACGATAGGTGTTATAATTTTGAGGTTCAAAAAGAGGTACTGATAAAACAAATACTAAGTTAGAGTCCATTTGAAATGCTTGTAGTTCCATAATATCCAAATACTTAGCAACTGCTGATAATTTAATTGGAAGTGGCAAATTGTTCCTTCGTAAGCTCTGTGAAATTTCTTGTAATGGTGTTACCAAATGATTAGGGGTTATGATTGAGGTGTGAATGATTCCTAATCTGGCAAATGTTATTGAATTCAAAATATCGTTCAAATTATCTTCGATATACGAATAGCTTGCCATTAGTTGTTCGGAAATGTATAAAAATTTTAGTTTTATGTGAGCAGCCTCAATAGCTTGAGTCATAGTTTGAATTGTGTGTTCGATTTCTTCGAGATCTTTGTTAAACGTTTCCTCGTCAATTTGTAATTTTTGTATAGTCGAGTTGAAGTTTTTAATAACAGAAGTTGTAACTGAAATTTGATTTTTGATTAAGTTTTCTAATTGATGTTCGTCGTTATTTAGTTTATTTATACAATTAGTATAGTACTGGCCATCTTCAGCATCTAAGTTTCCAGTTATGGATTTGAATATTGTACCGATACCGTTAATTATTCCTCGTTTATATCTTTTTGTATCTGAAAAGATTTCGTCAAATTTCGTTTTTATAGAGTTGGATATTTGTGTTAAAAGGTTAAAGTCTGTTTTAATTTCACTCGTAAAAATAATTGACTTATGATCACCATTATTGAGAGTATACAAGATTTTGTCTAAGATATTTTGATTTTTGTCAAAAGCTAGTTTGAGGGATGAAATGTTTTTATGCACTAGCAGAGTCCATTTGTCATTTTTCACCACGATGTCCGTGTCTTGGTGGTAGTATACACCAACAGTGTTATTGATCGGGGTAATTTTGTATTGACAGAGTGCTGATCCGAACAGCAGGAGAAACCTGAAAATAAATTTAATTTTCAGTATATGGTTTCATTCTATCAAAATTTACTTTAGTTTCTTATTTTGTTTAGAGATTTAATAAGGTAGCAGAATTTTGGAAAATTTCTTTTATTTTAAAAGGACCGTTAAATTTGTTTTGCAATTTGTTTTTGATTTGTGATTCTTTTACGTAAACTAAGTCACCTATTTTGTACTCGGGTCGTTTTTGGTGAACATTTCTGTCGAAACGAACTTTTGCTTTCTCCTTTTGAGCTTGCGTTCGATTGCGGGCGATTTCATAATAGTGAGATATTCTATTGTTTAAATCTCTAACTTATTTAGTTATTAATTCTTTTTGGTTGTACAAAGTTTCGGGTGGTCTGTTAGATGTATGACCAAAGATAAGTTCATATGGGGTGTTTTATTTACCGAATTGTTATAGCATATTATTGCATATGGTAAAATCGTGAACGGATGTTCGTTCGGGTTTTCAGTTTTATGAATTCTTATCATTTCAGCTAACGTAGCGTGAAATATTTCTAAGGATCCGTTGGATTGGGGATGTCCTACGCTTGAATACGTCAGTTTTATGTCGTAGAAGGTACAAAGATCTTTAAGCAAACGGTTGTCAAATTCGCCACCGTAATCGCAGTGAATTCTTAGCGGGGTACCGTAATGTTGAAAGTATAACAAGTTAACGCGTAATTTCGAGTTGGGAATTCAAACAAATCGATATTAATTCTTTCGAATGGTGTTCTTGGGGTTTCTGTGACTACTAGAGAGTTTTTCCGGCATACTTTAGTCTTTTGCCAAGTTTCGCAATTTTTTATAAAATTTTCAACGTCTTTAGTTAGACCTTACCAAGTGTATTTTTCTCTAATTCTTCGAATCGTTTGATTTCTTCCGCGATGTAGATTATTTTTACCAAAATGATTTTGCTCCAATATAATTGGAATTTCATCTTCGTCGGCAGTTCTGACGATATCTTGACAAATTACTACTTTTAAGTCTTTTTCCGCAAAAATGAATGATAGGATTTCAAGTATGGGGAGGTCTAAATTATTTTCGACAAAGTATGTCTTAGAGAGATCTAGGATATCTTGATTTTTAAATAATACCAAAAATAGATGTTCAGTTACAGATTCGATATCAAAAGGTAGAGGGATGATAAAATATCTCCTATGTCTGACTGCTTTGCTCGATACAATATTGATTTTATCGTTATGAAATTCGAGGTTTTCTTCGAATAATGTCCTCGATAATTTTGTGATGTAGGTCTTGTAAGTTGTTTTGTTGGAAAAAGGTTATAATATCTTTATGTTCTCGATACAAAAGTTGTTTGTTCGATTTTCGAATAGTCAATTAAAGATGTTGTTTTATATAGGTTGGTGAAAGTTTCAAATTCTTGGGAAATTTGTTCGCCAGTGATCTCGTTATTGTCTGGGTTTTCATCGTCATCTGACTCTTCGTCATTCGCGGCTAGAACCTTTGAATAGAATTTGGAACATTCGGAAAAATGATTAATTTTGATTCTGGAAAGTGCGTCCGCATTCTTATTGATTTTACCGGGTTTATAAAGTCATTTCGATAAACTAAAAATAATAAACCACTACTTATCACCCCGTGAGTGCCTTGTGAACCTTCCCTTATTGGAGACCTGGAGACTGTTGGGCCTAACTTGAAGAATACAACAGCAGGAAAGTGCTGCTAATACAAGAGGTATCCAAATTCAATCCTCTATAGTTTACCATGTTGTTTGTCAGCATTAGGCTGACTGGTCCTTCGTCCTATTTATTCCCACGTTAATAAACAATCATGCCTATATCAGATTTAGAAAACCTAAAGTTAGATAACAAGTTGTTTTTAGAATTTGAAAAAGCTTTAATATTGCAGTAAACTCCAGATAAAATGCAAAGAAAACACTTTCTTGCGATTTACAAAAAAATTACACAACAGAAGTTAATTTGATCTTTTTTTGTGAGGCTGTGTTATCGATCCTGTAATTTTATTACTTCCACACCCAGTGGAAGTATCGTGACGACAAACAAATTTTTAAAAATTTGTATTGTTCAAGTAAGCTTAGAATGTTATGAAACGTCGAGATTTTAAGTTTGAGCGAAAAAAAATTTTCTGTCTTTTTTTGTGCGCACGTTTACTCTGGAACCGTTTGAGATATTGACTTGAAATTTGGTACACATATGTACTTTAACGAGGTCTAGAACTAGATTATATTTTCATCTTGTTCCGTCGAAGGGTTGGGGGGTAAATTGGGAAACATTTGGGATAAATAAGTAAACCAAGCAGGTAAGAGTCCATAAAATTGGTATTTAGTATATACAAGAGAACCTAAGGTCTCAAAAAAGAATTTGGCATTAGCCACCCTCATTACCACCCACCCCCCCCCACCCTATTATTAAAGGGGATAAAAAAAAATGTAATTTAGTGTGTGTACAAGAACCAGAAACTTCAAAATATTTTTTTACTTCATTCACCCCCACTGCCACCCCCTATCACCACCCCCACCCCACTACCGGGGTATCGTTTTATGGGTTTTTGGGGTAGAGGATTTCAAATATTATATTATTAATTACAATTATTTCCACATACAAAATTTTTTCGTTGTGAGTGACTTGGATAGAAAATCTGGATGTGGAAGTAGTGATTCCTTGAGCAGCGGTTTTTTTTAAAAGGTTTGTGTTACTGTCTTATTTGTCGTGGATATCATGCTCATAAACTTTTTACTTTAGGACCCAACTGCCCAATCCATTTTAATGAATGGAAATTACTACTTTAAGATATAACGCTCAAATTTCAAATCTGGACTGTAGTTGACATTAGAAGCATCTTTTTTCTACAAAATTTTTAATCTTCTCTCAAATAGCGTATACCTTACTCTTGGCAAAATTTCAGGTTTCCTCATTTTTTAACCGCCCTGTACACTAGTTCGAAATTCAAAGGACTTTTCGGAGTTAGCAAAACTTTTTATGGATAATGACTTTATGAAGATTAAAAGAAAGTTAGATTCAACCGGGAACACACTGTACATGTGTGTATGTATGTATACTGTGTAGGGTCCTATAAATTATGATTATGACTGAGAGACGGCATAGAAGGAATGTTTAGAGGGACGGCGAATTATTGTTTTCCAATGTTTATGACACTGTTTCGATTTCATAACTCGGCAAAACATGGGGGGATTTGAGTGCACGTTTTTAATTTATCAGGCTCTATATCAAGTTATACGGCCCTTTAGTCGACAGACCCCACATTTCCACAAATTATTACAGACGAAATGAAAAAATGTATCATTCCAGACGATTCTAATCCTAAGATATGTAGTATACAGTGAATGCTGATCCTATAAAATTTATTGGACATCTAGTATACTGGATTAGTCATTATATATCACACTTAATGTTTATCATGTAATTAAAAACTATGCAAATATTTTGTTGGACTATTTATTAAATTGATTATGATATTATTTTATGAAGTACTTTGTATTATGTTATATTTCACAGATCTATACTATATGCGTCGTACAGGTCAAGAACAAATATACCGATTGAAGAAATGCACTGAAGACAGATGAGGCAGCGCCATTTTTCACTTGCGTAAAGTGTAAAGAAAAACTAAAAAAAATACATTTCTAAAAAGAATACATTTTCTTTCTATACACAGCGTGTCCTCCGATTGAGTTCGCTATGGGTGAAATGGACAAAAAATTTCAAATATTTTGTTCATATAGTATGCCAGTTTACTAAAGTGTTTGATCTAGTACATAATGGAGCAAACACTTTAGTAAACCGGATGCAATTATATTAAAAAAATCAAAATCATCAAGGTATACGTATGTTCTTGAAATTTTGCAAAGAACTATAACTTTTTAATCTGAATAACTTTCCTTAATGATATTTTGCTGTATCTCTTATAGAAAAGGTACTTTACCTAACATGAAATTCGTTTTTGCTTAACTGTCATGATTAAAAAAAAAACAAAAGTACACCCAAAATTACTTTTTAGATATGCAGAGGTAAACCTCCAAATATGAAAAAAAAAATTCGAAAATTTTTTGTCCATTTCACCTATAGCGAACTCAATCGGAGGACACGCTGTACATGCATATACTTACTCGAATAAAACTAAACATTAAAAATACGATTTTAACGATTGTTTGGGGGTGCAATTTTTTTACTGGAAATGCAATTTGATTGTAATCGGGAGCTTACAGTAAAGTATTGTTTAATCTGGAAGGTAGGCGTTTCTTAGAAATTAAGTTTTAATTTTGAAAAACGTGTTTCTGTCCCGTTTATCTTTAATATCTCGGGTTCTGTTCTTTGAAGCAGGCCAAATAAAAATCAAAATGGTTGTAAATAATTATGAATAGGACTTCATAAATCCAAATGCTATCTGTCAGTCTGTTTTCTTGGAAAAAAATAAAAACTAAGATAATTTATAATTTAAGATAAACCGATATTAGGTACTAAAAAAATAATTAATCTTTTTAATGAAACTTGGTGACATGATTAATGTAGGTGTAAACTATTATAGAAAATTAGAAATAAAAATATTTATTTTCCCTAAAGAACGAGATTTTTGAAAAATTGTTGACGTTTTATAAGAATAAAATAAGACTAAATAAGACTTTTTCTTTCTTAAATTGTAGCTTTTTGAACGTGCTTTATAGCGGTGAAAAAAAAATTAATTTTTTATGCAGTGTCCGCCAAAAAGTCTGCACCATATGGAAAAGTCCTTTGTTATCGACTTTTTGAAAAGTTTTATTTTTGATAAGAGTTAGTGCATGTTTTCAAACAAAAAAGGGGCTGCTTAAATGTGTTAGTCCTGGCGCTTGGGTCGAAAAATTAATTTTTTTGAAATTGCCTCAAGAATAAACTACCTTTATTTTTTAAGATATCGAAAAATGTTATATTCAGATATGAAATTTGGTTGTTCTATTTTAAAAATAAAAATTTTCCACTTTTTTACGTATAATTCCTAAACTATATTTTTAAATCTTTTTCTGTTATTCATAATTCTCTCTATTTAATAGTTTCAGCCGAAGTAATGCATTAAAATCCACTTTGAAGAACCTTTGGCAGTACTTTTTTTGACCAAATAAAGCCCCATTTTCGTTTGAGAACATGCGCACTAACTTTTATCAAAAATAAAATTTTCCGAAAGTCAATAACAATAGAGTTTCCCATATGGTGCAGACTTTTTGGCGGACACTGTATAATTTGAAAATAAAAGATACTTTTAAGTTCAGGATTTGAACTGCGGATTTCCTTCAATTTAACCATTGTGCTATGGCCGCGAACCATTTGTGTATTTGATGAATTATGGTAAAGAAAGCAAAACACGACATTTTTAAATGATCAGATGTTCGTTAATACATAAGTGGGATTGCCGTACGATATCGAAAGATTGAGAATGGCATTTTAACCACATCGTAAACTGCATAATACTCCAAATCGAAAATCAGATCCAGCAGGAACGTACAAAAAATTACATTTTCTGATGTTTCGCGAAACGCGTTTGACTTTCTCTGAACACGATAGATGGGTAAGTGGACTGAATGGATATCATCTCCGCACGTTTCTCTAGAATCCTAACTTTTGCGTAAATTTATTATTTTTCTTTGTATTTATTCAACATTCTTTCAATTCATTTAAAAGTTGCTGCATCATCAACTTTTTTTATTAGCGGGGAAGTTGTTATATAAAATTATATGCTATATTATCAAGACTTAGTCATCACAAACCTTCACAGGTATATCATATTACATGATTGTTGTTAATCGTTTATCTTTAATATATTATGTTTCACCTTTGTTTCTTACAATTTATGCTGAATGCAGACTTACACTTCCTCGTTCTTTATTTTGCTTATGTAAACTCTGTATATTATAAATATGATTAGACTCTCCTTTCGGAAGTCAGTTATTAAGTTGGCTCCTTTAAATAAATAAATCTTTTTTAAAAAGTCATTCATGTAAACAGTGATATAACATATACAGGGTGTCCAGTTAGTGTTCCTCGGAAGATTGTGCTAATTTAACAAAAAAACTTTCTTAACAAAACTTTCGATGTTTCATCTCTACTACATCGTAAAATTATTTTCAATTATACAAGGTGTCACAAAAATGAGTTACACAAGAAAGTATAATTTTTTTAAAGAGAATACCCTATATTTTTTGGCACCAGTTAAGCCTCCAAGAATCCTGTATTACATCTTAAAGTATTTTTCCAATCTGATGCAGCGTTGCCAAGCTATGATTTTTTTCCTGTTTTTTTTTGGCAATTTACAAACATTTTTTTTGACTGCCGCGATTTATTAATTGTTTTTTCTAAAAATGTAGGATGTTATTTGATAATGATGTATTTACTGAAAAACAATTTTGAAATAAATGATTATTATATACCGGATGTAAAAAATATTTGCTTACATTTCTTGATATAAGCGCACACAATTACGCACGCGCCCAATTTAAATTGTTAGGAAATACCTCCGCACAACGCACAACAACCTTGTTCTAACATACAGTATATTTCAAAGAAAATGGGAAAAATATCTTTAGGCATGCGGGAATAAATATTTATTAGATAAACATAGACCAGAACGAAATTATCTTTATGGCACGATAAAATTCAAATATATTATCTGAATTTTTACATTTTAGTTATATATAGGGAAAATAGGATATAAGTGTTTAAATTAAAATAATGCATATAATGAGGTACTAAAGTACTAAAATCTAAAATAAAAAAAAGTTTAATTGTACACATATCCTCATTCTTGACAAAAAAGATGTTTTAAATCACCTTTTAAAATGAAAATGGACTCTATAACTTAACATCTTGGCTGCAAGATTAACCTGAAATAATTGAAAAATTAATCGACTTACCTGAAGATTAATTTAAATTATATGAACAATTTTCTCCGAAACAATTATATAACACAGGTAGTTTCCGTCTCTTGAGCGATTGAGTCACAACGTTCAAAGTAAGTTTTTTTCTCCTATCCCCTCTCAGATCTTCACCAGATGAGCTGTCGGACCTCACTTCTGTTGTGTTGTGCTAAAATAGATCTTTGGAAAGAGGTTTGTAAGGGAGGGTGGGGTAATTGTTCATATAATTTAAATTAATCTTCAGGTTAGTCGATTAATTTTTCAATTATATTTCACAATTTTTTCCTTCAGCAATTATATAACACAGGTAGATGTTTATAGAACATGATCTATTTTAAGAGCACGTATATTAATATTATGAAAATTTTTCAGCTATTTGAGTTCTTTAGTAATAGATTCCGAAACAATTTGTAATTTTAATAGGCAACGCTTTAATGGTTTTTATGATAAATAATACTAGTAATGCAAAATAAATTTCTACTATTATTCGAAAGCGTAGCAATAAGGTTTTTCCAAAACTATGTCATTATATAACTTTATATTGGAACCACCAAATATTCCTTCAATGATTCTCCTTACTGAATTCACAGGTTTATTATCAAATGTATTGTTTGATCCGTCTACTTCTCGTCTGAGCAGTCGCTGCTCTGTGTGGCTTTTTACATTAGTTGGTTTCTTTTTCAGGGCTAATGTCTCGTTTATATTCCAAATAAAATTTTAGAGTAATAACCACAGATGATTCTTGATTATTTCAGAAAAGTAGGAGTATCAGAAGCTATCGAATTTTAGGTTTGTCAATATTCAAAGTTTGGAAGTTTTTAGTACACTAGTTTCTTTTATCAATATTTTTGCGGTGGACATTACTTAATAATATTGACTGATTTTTTTTTTGCAGTCTATATTCTATGTCCAGAGTACTAGGGTAGAAAGTAACCAGCTTCAAGTGAAAATTTGAGTAAACTGAGAGGCTGTCGAGGATACAATTTTCCTTGGTAATATTGGATCTAGATTGTAGGTATTTCCGTATTTTGGAGCACTTGAGCGTTTATTCTAGTTTTATTTTATTTACTTACTTATTAGTTATTTTTCTTTTTTTTTCGTATATACACACATATATACAGTGTCCCCCCCGATTGAGTTCGCTATACGTGAAACGGACAAAAAATTTTCGAATTTTTTTTCATATTTGGCTTATCTAAAAAGTAATTTTGGGTGTACTTTTGTTTTTTTAAAATCATTTAGGCCATGACAGTTAAGCAAAAATGAATTTCATGTTAGGTAAAGTACCTTTTCTGTAAAATATAGAGAAAAATGTCATTAAGGAAAGTTATTCAGATTAAAAAGTTATAGTACTATACAAAATTTCAAGAACATACGCCTACTTTGATAATTTTGATTTTTTCAATATAATTGCATTTTACGAAAAAAAAAATAGTATGCCAGTTTGAAAAAGTGTTTGATCTAGTACATTATAGAGTAAACACTTTAGTAAATCGAAAACATTTTTTTTCCTAAAACGCAATTATACAGGGTGGACCATTAATAATAGGCCATAGTTCAAGAGTAGATTCTTTGGATCAAAATATGAGGATATAACCAAACATGCTTTAGTAAATTTTTGCTGTGGAAAAAGATACAGGGTGTCAAAATTGTATTTTTTTTTTCTTTTTTTTTGCAATATTTCAACTATCTCTTGACCGATCTTCTCCCAATTTGGTAAAGAAACAATAACACAGCCCCACAAAAAAAAGTGGTCTGTCAGGCATACCAGAACAATGTATCCGTATATATTTGGACCCGCTGAAACCGAATCCGCAGTCAGAATTGTCAGATTGGCTCGTTTTTCAACCCCAACCCCAAAAAACACCCCCAAAACAAAAACAAAGTTGTCTGTCCGGCGGACTATACTAGTGTATTCTTATGTATTTTGACCTGCTGAATCCGGATTCGAAGTTAGAATTGAAGGATGGGCTCTTTTTTCACATCTAACCCCGAAACCCCCCCCCCCCCCCCAAAAAAATGGCTTGTCCGACGGACTAGACCAGTGTATTCTTATGTATTTGGACCTGCTGAAACCGAATCTGATAACAGAATTGTCAGACTGGCTCGTTTTTCACCTCCAACCCCAAAAAACATCAACAAAACAAAAACAAAGTGATCTGTCTGGCGGACTATACTAGTGCATCCTTATGTAATTTGACCTTCTGAATCTAAGTTCGAAGTCAGAATTGTCAGCTTTGCTCGCATTTCACACCTAACCCTAAAAAACACCCCCATAACAAAAAAGTGGTCTGTCCGGTGGACCATACCAGTATATCCTTATATATTTGGACCGCTGGAACGGAATCCGAAGTTAGAATTGTCAGATTGGCTCGTGTTCACCCCCGGCCTCCAAAAAACATCCCCCCCTCCAAAATGGTCTACCCGGCGGACCATACCAGTGTATCCTTATGTATCTGGTATAGTCCGCCGGACAGACCACTTTGTTTTTGATTTGGGGGTGTATTTTGGGGTTGGGGGTGAAAAACGAGCCAGTCTGACAATTCTGACATCGGGTTCAGTTTCAGCAGGTCCAAATACATAAGAGTACACTGGTCTGGTCCTTCGGACAAATAATTTTTTTGGGGAGTGTGTTTTTCAGGTTCAGGGGTGAAAAACGAGCCAATCTGTCAATTCTAACTTTGAATCCGGGTTAAGCGGGTCAAAATACATATAGATACACTGATATAGTCCGCCGGACATACCACTTTTTTTTCGTTTTGGGGGTGTTTGTGGGGATGACAAACGAGCCAATCTGGCAATTCTGACTTGGATTCGGTTTCAGCGGGTCCAAATACATACGGATACTCCGGTCTGGTCCGTCGGACAGACCACTCTTTCTCGTGGAGAGCGCCTCGTGACCTATACCTGATGATGAATGGTTTCTTTTTTTTACGAAACGTAGTGGCACTTTTGACTAGAAAATCTCATACAGGAGACGTTTCTACGTAAAAAAAGGTACACTTGATAGAACTTGATAATTCCAACCGTTTTCGAGAAAACTGCCGCATAGATCTCAAAAATTCTTTGAAAACAAACCCAATTTAAAAAGGAAAAATTGTATTTTTTGAAAAGTGTGCTTTGGTGGCGTCTTAGTTCTATGAAAATGTCGAACTAATGAAATTGTACGTAGAAATGATTCCTGCATGAGATTTTCTAGTCAAAAGTGCCACTACGTTTCGTAATAAAAAAAGAGAAAAAATAATCATCATCAGGTATAACTCATGAGGCGCCCTCCACAGGCTGGCGTGATGTAATACACAAATTATTGTTTCTTAGCTTAAAAAATGTTTCCTTACTAAATTGGGAGAAGATCGGTCAAGAGATAGTTGAAATATTGCAAAAAAAAAAAAGAAAAAAATTACAATTTTGACACCCTGTATCTTTCTCCACAGCAACAATTTATTAAAGCATGTTTGGTTATATCCTCATACTTTGGTCCAAAGAATCTACCCTTGAACTATGGCCTATTATGGCCACCCTGTATTGAAAAAAATCAAAATAATCAAAGTGGGCGTATGTTCTTGAAATTTTGCAAAGGACTATAACTTTTTAATCTGAATAACTTTCCTTAATGACATTTTTCTATATATTTTACAGAAAAGGTACTTTACCTAACATGAAATTCGTTTTTGCTTAACTGTCATGGCCCACATGATTTAAAAAAAACAAAAGTACACCCAAAATTACTTTTTAGATAAGCAGGGGTGAAGCTCCAAATATGAAGAAAAAATTCGAACATTTTTTGCCCATTTCACCTATAGCGAACTCAATCGGGGGACACACTGTATATATTGTAACGTTTTTGCTTTACTTTAATATATTTTTAATATTTTATTGGCACTTACTTTTAAACTAAACTCTTTCTCAGGGTCTCGAGTAGGTTCAATAGGCGAACAGAGTGATGTAAGTGGAAACTTGAAGAATAAAACTTTCCTTTTATTTATTTAAAATTTTATTTTGTTAAGCGCCAGGTGACCTTATGTCAACCAAAATTAATTTATGAATAAAACACCAAAATTTAAAAGAACAACAAATAGTGAAATTTTATTTAATAGTAATGCCAAATTTGTTCGAAAGATCAAATAGTTTGTTGTATAGATTGCCTGTATGTTTCACTAAAATGGTTTGATAAATTGTTACTAAATTTCTTAAAATTAACTAAAACTATTGGCCATTTATATTGTCTATTCCAATTTTTATTTTAGAGATCTCAATTTTTAATAAAAGTCAAAATTTCTTTATTTATTATGAAGACGAAACGAAAACGTAGTAAAAGCTTTTACCTTACCAAAGATTCGGTTGCGTATAGTGTCGGTCAGACGCACCTTTACACTTGACAGGTCTCCAACTTCAGTTGCCACTCTCGCAACTCGATGATTTCTACACCAAACAGCTGGACTGAAATGGCGGTGTTTACTTTGGACCTGGATATTTGTAATTTCCACACTTAATTCTTTCTTCTATACCATCCGTTTACTGTTGAAGCACTATTTCCACTACAGGTAAGTACCTGACATTTATTTTCGTTCCACAGTTAAAATTTGTTTACAAAGCCTTCTTAAAATTTTTGTTGTTTACAATTTTTACAAGTTCAGATTACTTGAAATATAACTTATTTTCACATATCCATAGAATATTCGTTGAGTAATTAAAATTTTCCTTTTATAATTATTATTTTTATCCAAACATTGATAATTAAATTCTCATTTGCTACTTTTCAAAAGTTAGGTTATGTAATCGCGTTCCCAAAACGCCTATAGACTCTCTTAAAGCTTGTTAATGACTGAATTGCGAATTACGGTTTCTAATTGGCCGTAATCTATGATTTTTTACGTTTACTACTCACTTGATTTTAATTGACATTTATTATTTTTTTGAATTTGAATTTTTCTTTCTTATTTAGCAATTTTGATGACCTTTGCCAGTTGGGTTTTATTCTACATGTTTCATAGATCATTTCGTTATACAATACCTAGGGTTTTACAGCCTATTTAATATGTTTCTCGGTTATGTGAAATATAGGTTAAATTTTGTAAAATTCTCTCTTACAAGCTAATTTACATACTGTTTTCATATACATGTCCAATCTACATACTCTAATGAACATTTTGGCATATATTTTACTTAACCTACACTTATTTTTACTTTGCTAACACACAATGTTTTTTCAGGCTGTCGCAGGCATTACATTTTGGCCCCATTTTATATGAACTTTAACCTGTGTTCAAAACTACTACACTTAAAAGTTGACCTTTATGAATGTCTACAAGAACAACGTGAAATTTTGTTACTACAATACCAGTGAGAACTAAAATCTATTAAAACCTAAGAAAACTAGTGTCGCCCCAAAGTTTTCACCTCAGTGAGTCCTTTTTCACAGTTTATTCTTAGAGTGCATACTACAAAAAGTAAGTTATCCTATTAATCTTTAAAGCACACCACTTTTAGTTAGATTACGATTAGTGTTTTTATCACTTTTTCCAAAAGTTTGGTTTTGGACGAGGCTTCTCGCTCTGAATTTTTATTATCTAATGTCCTGTTTATGGGATACATTTTTCCTAAATAAATCTTATCTAAAGTGTTACAATATGATATTTACATAGTTTATTTAGTGTTTTATTTAATTAAATTAATTTTTATGAATAATTTTTTTACTTAATTTATGTTTTTCGAGAGTGATTATGTCTCTATATGTGTTCTTGGCACAATATCGTAAATTATATCATGAGAATCAGCTTTTAGCAATTTCTGAGATTATTTTGCACTTCCCAAGATTCGTGCTTAAAGAAAATATCATCAATACCCTATATTAAACAACAATTTCTTAATAATAACATTTTATTTTAACATTTGATTCAAGTATAGATGTTTGCTGTGTGTTTCAAACATTTCATTCATCTGCGCGTAATTACTGTATTTATTACTTCACAATGTCATATATCGTTACATTTCCCCCTTAGCTAATAAATTTGAACTTAAGTGAAAATTTCTGTCCATACGTTGTGAAATTCATACGGACAGACGTACAGTCTAATTTAATTTCTTTACATTTAACCTGGATCATATGGATATAATAACCCTATGTGAAATCTTCCCCTGATAACATTGTCCCTTGTATTTATCAATTCATACGTATTTTCATTTAAAACTTTGTGTATCTCATATGGCCCTTCATATGGATATTGTAACTTATTTTTATAGTCTGATAATTTTAATCTTTTCACTATTACTTGGTCACCTACTTCAAATTTGACTTTCTTTTGTATCTTTTTATTCTCCCTCTTCATGTACCTTTTTGCGTTTCGAGTTATTCTTTCTTGTACCAATTTGTGTACATTTTCTAAATTTAATTTCTCACTATTTATCCAGGGACGGCCTGGTGATTGACCTAACATAATTAATATTGGCGATAATTGAGTAACTGTACTGGGTACATTGTTTATGTATTAGAGAATATTATTTAGGTATTATGCTAATCACAACTTACACACTTTTTTATTTATTATGAAAATACCTACTTTCTGTATATTGTTCCCCTAATCTGGGCACGCTAATATACTAGTTAGGTAAATACTTTAAAACACTTATTATTAGGGCAACAATATACAGAAAGTAGGTATTTTCATAATAAATAAAAAAGTGTGTAAGTTGTGATTTGCATAATACCTAAATAATATTCTCTAATCATGATAAAAGCAAATAAATAAAAAATAATTAAATGTTTATGTAGTTCTCTACGTCCGCTACAGCAATAGGCCAAGTTCTGTGGTCATGGTGTACCACTATTCTCAAAAATCTTATTATCTCTTGCACGTAGCGTTCAGCGGGATTGTTGTTAGGTCGCCTTATTGACGTAAAAATCAGATCGATTTGTTTTTTCGCGAGATGATTTATCGTTCTTTGGTTGTTGAAATACGTTGCATTGTCTGCAAGTATTTTCTCGGGTTTTCCTACCGTGTTGCTGAAATGATTTACATATCTTAGCACTGTCATAGTGTTACACCATTTAGTAGGATACAACTGATAAAGTCCATGGCTACCAGCCTAAGTGGTTGATCCGTTGTAATACTACACACCGTAATTTTATTTGTATGGTTTTTGTTTTTCCCATACAACACTGATGACATTTTATGATAAGTTCCTTAGCTAAAGATAAATCTTTCACACAATAATAATTTTCTCTAAATATTAGCCAAGTTTTTCTGACACCAATGTGTCCGTATCTATGATGTAAATCTAATATTATTTCTGACGCTTCTGTCCTTAACGTGAATGGTAATGAAAAATCAGGAGTATACAATAAAAAATTATCATGAAAATTTTTCTTTAGGGCATTAAAAGCTTCTTCTCTTTGTTGGTTCCATTCCCACTTTGTATTTTTGCGAAGTAACTCCATCAAAGGCATTTCTAATTCGGACAATCTGGGAATAAATTTTTTATAATAATTCAAAATACCTAAGAATCCTCTCAAAGTACGCAAGTTTGTCGGTCTTGAATAGTCTTTTATTTCTTTGATTCTTCTCTGCCCAATACTTATACTCTCTCTTTTGATTTTGTAGCCTAGATATGTAACGTTGGTACAATAAAATTCACATTTCTCTATATTTAGTTTGAGTCCTGCTTCATTTAAGGCGTTCAAATTAATTTCCAAATGTTCTAAACGTTTTTCTTCTGTTTCAGAGAATACGAGAATGTCATCTATGTAGTGTAAACAAAAGCTATCATATCTGTCCAAGATGGTTTGCATTGCACGTACAAGAGCCGATGAAGCCGATTGCAGTCCGAATGGTACAAGCCTGAACTGATAGATGTGTCTATCCACGCTAAACCCTGTGAATTTCCTCGAATCTGGGTGTAGAGGAATTAGCCAAAATGAATTTTTAAGATCTAACTTTGAGAAAACCATATTTTTACCAACTCTTGATAACATTGCGTCGATTGATTGCGGAGCGTCGAACTGAGCTTTTGTAATTTGATTGAAATTTCTAGCATTTAAACATAGTCTAACAGATTCATCTTTTTTCTTGACAACAACTAATGGATTTATGTAATTTGTCTTAGCACTTTCTATTATTTTAGCATTTAACATATTTGTGATTTCATTTTGTACTTGGTCTCTGTATTTGAAAGGTATAGGGTACGTTTTACATTTGAACGGTTTACTTTCATCTACTTCCAACTTATGTAAATAACCCTGAGCTACCCTTGGCTCATAATTTATTAGCGCAATATATTTATGTAACAATTTTTGCATCATTCTATCATATTTGGAGGAACAATTTATTATTAATTCTTCAGACTTCATTAAACTTGTATTTACAACATATGTGGTATTTTCCATCACATGCTCACCGCAATTTATTTCATTGGCCTTTTCGCCTTATACCGCATTATTTACCTTGGGAACTTTGCCCTTTTTACCGCAATTATTTATTTTGGGATCTATGCCCTTTATATTATTTACCTCGGCTTCTTTGCCTTTCATATAATTCATATTGAATATTGGTATTTTTTCACCTTGTATCAACATTATTTTATCCCCCAAGTCTATTTTCGCCCTTACTTCTGATAAAATGTCTTCTCCCAAAACAATATCATAATTCATGTTTTTTATTATTACAAAATCCCCTCTAAACTCTTGGTTCTCAAATTTGAAAGCAGTATTAAGTACCCTGTTGCTTTCCATAAATTTTTTCCCGTTTACATACATCAATTGTATTTTTTCCCACATGTATGCAATTACTTTTCTCATCATTAAAATGCTTATTAAAAATATTTTCCTCCATTAGACTTGTTTCTGACCCAGTGTCAAGTAAACTTTTCAGCTCTATATTATTTATTTTGAGAGTTACTATTGGCAGATTACTAATTCTAATATCCTTTCGTTCATCACCATTCTCGCATCCGATATATTCTCTCATATGCTCATATTTACACTTAGCTATGTTTAAATTTTTATTTGCGCCACCGTCTCTATCCTATTCAAGTTTTCTTGGAATTTTGCAGTCATTTTCCTTGTTAATACCTATGTTTGATACCTGTGCATAGCTTCTGCTTTCCCTCATGTCATTTTCAAATTACGGGTTTTCATTTTCCCAACGAACCTGTTTCCTGAGGTCTACATTATTATATTTGTTTCCGTCTCCCCCTTGATTATTGAAATTCCTGTTCATATTCCCCCTTGTGGATTAAAATTTTTATTTTGGTAAAATTCCCTATAGTAGAGTAAAATCTGGAAGTAAAGTCGCTTAGTTTTCGAGAAAAAAAAACCGGCGTAGAACCAAACCAGACTTAGTGGGATTCTTTAGTAAGATAATCGTGTACACGAAATCATTTTTTACGACATTTTTTGGTGGTCGAGGCCTTTTTTATTTAGGAAAAACTCAAAAAAATAAATTTTTAATGAAATATGTTTTTTAACGTCTCCACCGCTATATCTCTGAAAATATTTGTGCTATCAAGCTATTTTTTTTTTTTAGATTAAAGTAGACACAATAGCGCTTCGAACAACGTCCCACGTGAACCCGATTTATTTTTATTTAAGTTGGTAAAATAATAGGAAACTCAAACTTGTTATTTTCAGTAGCGTAATTTTAGGCAATCGAGAAAAAAATTTATTTATGAAAATTTGAATATACATGCTGCATATAAATTGAAGCCAATAGTTGAAAAAAGTTTTTAGGATAAAAATTTTTCAAGTCCCGTTGATAGTATTGAGTCAGCGATTTTTTTTTAACGGGCCAAAGTCATATTCTTGCGCGCTCGGCTGTAGCAAGCCTGCCGACTGCAACGATCTGACGGTTCCGGTCGGGGTGTGTGTACTAGTTTAACTTATATCAATAGGTACAAAACCAGTAGTGATCAAAAGATCTAGGGGATCAACATTATTGTTCAATATTTCATATATTGTACAGTAGTATTGATCATATGTTGTTAATATTAAGAAATTGTACAAAAAATATTAAATAGCCTCCTTTTAATAATAAAAAGACGTAGGTAGATATAAATATCTAATCTATAAATATCAATCAGTGTTACTAACTACCCATCTAATTAGTAAGTTTATTAGACATTTTTAAATGAATGAAAGTAAAAACGTACGCATAAAATGAGTTTTATTGTTGAAATAAATTTTCTATTTGGATAGATAAATATGTAGTATGTAGTTTATGTAGGCCCTATATTAATAGCATTCTAATTCATTCATATCTGCCTCGAAATCTTTAATAATGTTGTTACAGGAACGACATTTGCACTCGTTGCAACATTTTAGGCCTTCCTTAAAACAAGCACATTTTCGATTGTCACAATTTTTACCCGAACAATGAATACTTAATGATTTTCGACAACCGCCATTTCTACGCGACTAATCTGACCAATCCTGCATACTACAGTACCTAGAGGTAAAAAATATGCAAAACTTCGGAAAAATGTCATATTGAACGGATTTCGTTCATTTTTGGCAGTATAATAGTAAATGCTTCACAGAAAAGTTTCTATATTGTGCGAAGGCTTGCTAATTTATAGGGGGTGGATGCCAGCCCCTCAGGGTGTGGCACTTAAAAAATATATATTTTTATTGGAGCTGAAGTAGAATCAAATTTTAAGAAGAAAAGGTTCTATGCAATTTTTCACATAAATTGATAGTTTTTAAGTTAAAACGACTTCAAAATTGCGATTTCAGCTAAAAAAAAAAGGTATTTCCAAACGGCTTTCGTCAAGTATCTCGAAAAGTATTACTTTATCGAAAAAATGTTGCAGACCAATTACAGAAAGTACAAGCTGGGAATTAATTATATTTTTTGTTTATTGATGTAGGATTAATAATTTCGGAGATATTTAAGTTCACATTTGGCATCCAAGTATTCACAAGATAATTATTTAGAGTGTGAGATAAATATCGCAGAAACTGTGACACCTACGTCAAGGGTGCTAATAGGTAGAATATTATGTTATTAATTAAGCTTTCAACTGTTTTTTAATTTGTTTCTGTAGCATAAAAAACAAAGAAGTTATGACCGAAGCAATGTGCGTCTACACATTTTTTTAATAACGACGTCGTCATTTTGTTACTGTAATTAGCCAGTAATTAAAAAAAGGAATTTCAAACACTGTTCCCCATTAATATATAGCATGACGTAGATGCTAAAATTTTTTGGTTTGTATACAGCACTTGCTTTAGAAAAAAATGCAGTTTAAACTATAAAGGTATTTTCGATGAAACGTATTTTTTTTTTCTTTTCCAAATATCTCAATAAATGTTAGTTTTATAAAAAAAATAAAGCTCATAAGCTGATAATGAATTTCGCTTGTTAATTTATTTACATAGATTTAATAGTTTCGGAGATATGAAAGTTTATAAATGGCGTCCGAACGTTTATAAGACGAAAAATGCAGTTTAAATGTTAAATATTTCAGAAATTGTGACACCTACGTCACGCATGCTAAGAAATGAAATTAAAGACAATTAATTGCGATTTCAAATTATTTTTTACTCGTTCCTGTAGCATAAGAAATCAAAAAGTTATGGCGGAAAAATGTGCGACTTTTTTTATATAAAAAGGTCGCCATTTTGTTAATCTAATTAGCCAGTAATTTAGAAAAATTATCTCAAATGCAGTTTTTCGTTAAGATGTAGCATTACCTAGATGCTTAAATTTTTTTGCTCATTTAAAGCACTTGCTTTAGAAAAAAGTGCATTTTAAACTTTAAATTTAATTTCGGAACACTACCAAATATAAACTTAAATATCTCCGAAATTATTAATCCTACATCAATAAACAAAAAATATAATTAATTCCCAGTTTGTATTTTCTGTAATTGGTCTGTAACATTTTTTCGATAAAGTAATACTTTTCGAGAAACTTGACGAAAGCCGTTTGTAATACCTTTTTTTTAAGCTAAAATCGCAATTTTGAAGTCGTTATAACTTGAAAACTATCAATTTATGTGAAAAATTTCTTCTTAAAATTTGATTCTATTTCAGCTCCAATAAACATATATATTTTTGTGCCACCCCCTGAGAGAGGGGGAATCCACCCCCTATAAATTAGCAAGCCCCTGCACAATATAGAAACTTTTCTGTGGATCATTTACTATTATACTGCCAAAAATGAACGAAATCCCTTCAATATGACATTATTCCGAATTTAAAACCTCTCGTTACTGTAACTAGCATGCGAGATGTATTAATTGCGTCCCAATTTCGCATTTAGCGCTGATAAAAAAAATCGCTGTTGCCAAACGGTACACTTTAGGAAAAAATATATTGTTTCAAAAACTTTTGTGATTATTAGGCTTTATTTTCTTCGTTGCATGTATGCAAATATTTTCAAAAATAAAAAAGTTTATCGATTGGTGAAGATTTCAATACATAAAATATATATTTTTAGTTTATCTGATTTTTAGAGAAATGAAAGTGCGAATTGTACCCAAACCGTTTATATTGGTAAAAGCGCTACAGTGTGACCTTTAATTTGATACAAAACAAATTTCGGTACCTTTAATAGTTTTAAAGATATGGATGGCGGTGGAAACGAAAAAAAACAATTTTCTTTAAAAACACATTTTTTTCACTTTTTATTGATTTAAAAAGTTCCAGACCACAAAAAAATGTCGTAAAATATGATTTCATATGCCCGGTGACATACTCAAAGGAACCTAACATGTTTGACCTGGTTCTACGCCAAAAAAAAAAAAAAAACGACACGATAGACTTACGAAATCGCTGCTCTACTACTTCTATAATTCCTGTTCATGTCATCACCTTGGTTATTATTAAAATTTCTGTTTAAGTTTTCCCTTTGCTGATTGTGAAAGTTTCTGTTTCCCCCTTGATTGCTAAAATTCCTGTTTTCCTGAGAGTTGTTGAAGTTAAAATTCCTACTTCCCCCTTGATTGTTAAAATTCCTGTTTTCCTGAGAGTTGTTGAAGTTAAAATTCATACTTCCCCCTTGATTGTTAAAGTTCCTGTTCATATTCCCCCCTTGTAGATTAAAATTTTGATTATTATTCCGATCTCCCCCTTGACTGTTAAAATTCCTGTTTCCCTGGGTTTCATAGTTATTATAATTTTGATTGGAAGTAAAGTTGTTAGGCATATAATCGTCTATTTCCCTGAGATATTCGATTAAGTTATCCAAAGTTGCAATTCTTTGGGTAATAATTACATTTTGTACATTTACTGAAAAATGTCTAGCAATATATTTTATAATTTCTCCCTCCGTAAATTTGGGCTCTAGATGTATAACGTTGTAAATTTTTCTAAGGACATAATTTTCCCTAGATAGACCTGATTTCTCATTATATTTTCCAGAGAATAAGTTTTGACGAATTTTTTGCTGGGTGAAATCACTCCAGTATTGTCTTAGTAAAAGTATCTCAAATTCCTCTAAAGATTGGAATTTTCCACTGATCATTTCAAACCAAAATTCTACTTCTCCGCGTATCATGCTTTGAATGACTAATTTTAGGTTTGTGTTTCTGGGTAATGTGCTCATATGCTGTTTAAGTCTGGTGATGAATACTTTTGGGTGCATTCGATTGTCCCCATAAAAATAAAAGTTAGTTTTGTTACATGTGTTTATGTATGTATGTGGTGTGTGATTTTGTGTATGTGTGTCTGTCCATTCTCTTATTCTTTCTGTATTTAATAACGTCCTACACTCCTGTTATTTTATTTGTTCTGCTAGATTGTCCCCTTGCCTTTTAATTTTGTCATCTAGTTCTTTCACACTGTCATCCACTCTTATTTCTACCTCTTTTCTTATTTCCTCGCGAATTTCTCCCGATACCTCACTTACCCTCATGTTTATCTCTGTAGTTATGGTTTGTCTCATGGTGTCCCATCTTTCTTCAAAGTTGTTTACTTTGTTTCCATAGCGTCTTCTTCAATTTTTTTAATTCTTTCATCCATTTTTCTATTTATGTTTTCTTCTAACTTGTTTATCTTTTCTGTTATGCTTTCTTCCAATCTTGTGTTGTTTTCTTCTAGGTTAGCTATTTTTCCTGTTATGTTTTCTTCCAATCTGATGTTATTTTCTTCTACTCTTCTTCTGTTCTCTGTTATAATTCCTTCCAATCTTATATTGTTTTCTTCTGATCGCATGTTGTTTTGAATAATCTGAGCGTTCATGTTTGTCATCATTTCCATCAACTGTTGTAAATTACCCGGATCCTGTTGTGCATCTCCTGCTTGTCGAGGATCTTGGGTTGGCTGTACATTTTCTTCTGGTTGTGTGTCCTATATTTGTGCTGACGTACCAGCTTCTGTGTCGTTTCCTGCCATTCCGGTTTTCTTATTTGACCGTAGTCTCATAAGTTATTTATGTGATACTTTTTTTATATATATATACAAACCTTGTCTTTAAATAATAAATATTTTGTTTGCCTTGGTTTTATTTAGCTTAAATAACCTTTCAGATAAATGCAATGTTTGAAAATTTGTCAAATTTGTAATAGGCCAATATTTTGTTTGTTGTTTAATATAACTGTTGTTTTACTTATGATTTCTACACCAAACAGCTGGACTGAAATGGCGGTGTTTAGTTTGGACCTCGATATTTGGAATTTCCATACTTAATTCTTTCTTCTATACCATCCGTTTACTTTTGAAGCACTATTTCCACTACAGGCAAGTACCTGACATTTATTTTCATTGCACAGTTGAAATTTGTTTACAAAGCCTTCTTAAAATTTTTGTTGTTTACAATTTTTACAAGTACAGATTACTTGAAATATAACTTATTTTCACATATCCATAGAATATTCTTTGAGTCATTAAAATTTTCCTTTTATAATTATTATTTTTATCCAAACATTGATAATTAAATTCTCATTTGCTACTTTTCAAAAGTTAGGTTATGTAATCGCGTTCCCAAAACGCGTATAGACTCTCTTAATGCTTGTTAATGACTGAATTGCGAATTACGGTTTCTAATTGGCCGTAATCGATCATTTTTGACGTTTACTACTCACTTGATTTTAACTGACATTTATTATTTTTTTGAATTTGAATTTTTCTTTCTTATTTAGCAATTTTGATGACCTTTGCCAATTGGGTTTTATTCTACATGTTTCATAGATCATTTCGGTATACAATACCTAGGGTTTTACAGCCTATTTATTATGTTTCTCGGTTATGTGAAATTTTGTATAATTCTCTCTTACAAGCTAATTTACATACTATTTTCATATACATGTCCAATCTACATACTCTAATGAACATTTTGGCATATATTTTACTTAACCTACACTTATTTTGACTTTGCTAACACACAATGTTTTTTCAGGCTGTCGCAGACACTACATTTTGGCCCCATTTTATATGAAGTTCAACCTGTGTTCAAAACTACTACACTTAAAAGTTGACCTTTATGAATGTCTACAAGACAACGTGAAATTTTGTTACTACAATACCAGTGAGAACTGAAATCTATTAAAACCTAAGAAAACTAGTGTCACCTCAGTGAGTCCTTTTTCACAGTTTATTCTTAGAGTGCACACTACAAAAAGTAAGTTATCCTATTAATCTTTAAAGCACACCACCTTTAGTTAGATTACGATCAGTGTTTTTATCACTTTTTCCAAAAGTTTTTTTTTGGACGAGGCTTCTCGCTCTGAATTTTTATTATTTAATGTCCTGTTTATGGGATACATTTTCCCTAAATAAATTTTATCTAAAGTGTTACAATATGATATTTACATAGTTTATTTAGTGTTTAATTTAATTAAATTAATTTTTATTAATATTTTTTTTACTTAATTTATGTTTTTCGAGAGTGATTATGTCTCTATATGTGTTCTTGGCACAATATCGTAAATTTTATCATGAGAATCAGCTTTTAGCAATTTCTGGGATTATTTTGCGCTTCTCAAGATTCGTGCTTAAAGAAAATATCATCAATACCCTATATTAAACAACAATTTCTTAAAATAACATTTTATTTTAACATTTGATTCAAGTATACATGTATGTTTGCTTTGTGTATCAAACATTTCATTCATCTGCACGTAATTACTGTATTTATTACTTCACAATGTTATATATCGTTACAATATATATATAGGTATATATATATATATATATATATATATATATATATATATATATATATATATATATATACATATATGAAGTGTTGGTGTACTTCCGGGTGTTTTCCCACGTAGTTGATAGGCTCCTGCTGGAGCCATTGTTGTCTAAACGACGTTTCGGCAGAATCCCATCTGTCATCTTCAAGTTCTCGCTGAAAGTTGCCTACTGCGGCTCCTCGTTGCTCGAACTTCATTCAACACCCGCGAAAACCTAAGAAACAACAATATATATATATATATATATATATATATATATATACATGCCTAACACATAGATACGCATCCGAATATAAGGGTACAAACAGCAGACGCCTCCGAAATCGGAGGGGAAATCGAAAAAGTGGAGGCGAAAACGAATGCCTGTGTATATATGGTTTAAAATGATGTTTACCATTCATATGTCACGTACACGGATTTTAGCATGGAGTCGAAAATGACCCCCACGTCTCTACACATATACACTTTAGTATACATCATCTCGCATTAGAGGGCGCGACTGTTTTTATACTAGATACGCTGAAATGTATCGGCCAGTTGTATCTTCTCCTTATACTTATAGTGCGTCATTGCCTCATAATACTGGCAACGCTGTACGTAGTCGATATATTTTATTAAGATTTGAACTATAGAATAAGACTCTAGCATATTCTGCGGGCTTATTAAGTCGGTAATCAGCCTTTAGTCATTTATCACTATTGGTGGAGAATAAATTTTGAATGGAACTGTTTATTGTTTTAATTTGTTTTACGTTTAATAACAGGTGCTATGTGCACTTTCAGATTAAATCTGTCCATAGCTTCTTGTAAAATTTTAACAATTTATTTTTCAACATTGAAATTTTCTGCTATTTTCCTTTTATCTACGGTCCTAGTAATTGTATCTCAAAAATAAAAATACCAAGTTTTTCGCAATAAAACTTTGAATGAGACTAAGCCGATGAAAAAACTTTATAATTATTTGTTAATTTAAAATAAGATAAAATCCACAAAAAATTGCATTTCTTTAGAATTTAAAAAATATAACGTAATAATGCATCTATTTTAACGAAAGTTGGTGAACTAAACCTCAATGCCAAATTTTAGCGAAAAGTATTTATCCAATGCTCAAAACCAATAAAAATTTCGAAATTTCCATCTCTTATTGCTTAAGGAGGACAGTTTTTTCAAAATGTAGGTTTTTACAGTGGTATTAAGAGAAAAAATTGATCTTTATTTAAACCGTTTTTTTTTTGAAATTTGTTTATAAATTTTAAAATAATATTTATAAACAAATTCGAATAACTATGAATTTTTTTATCAAACCAAAAACAACAAACGAAAAAAAGGAAATACGAAATATTTAACATTTTTCTGAAAAATTTAATCTACTTGCAGTTGGGCCCGAGATAGGTTAGTTTTTACGTTTAGGTCACTTATAAGACTGGTTGTTCTCCAATGCTTATATTGTCTCTGCTATTTGAAAATAATCCAAAACTACATTTTTAAAATTATATCGTATAAGGCATTGAGAACATATCCCACATTTTCAATTTTTTTGTAACTTTTGTAACCAATCTAACCTGAACATCTATCCTTATGTACATGTATACAGCTTTTTAAAACTTTTAATATTACTGATACAATAAAAAAAAATTCGCGATCTGGATTTAAATCCGAGACGGCCGCATGTTGGAATAAAAAGCGCTAGTCGTCCAAGTCCAACAAAACTTTATTATTTATTTCTTACATACTAGGTTATCTGACGAGTAAGGTCTGATTTTTAAAACCATAATATATCGCTTATACCTATTTGGTCATTATCGAATCTCTAACATAATCGCGGAAGATCTGACTTTCGGACATCTATACACTCTGTACTTCTGGATTATTTTCAACTAGCTGAGTCAAAAATATAAGTATTGAATAATAACCAGTTTAAATTTTAACAAATATCGGTTTGCTTATTTATAAGCAACTGAGACGCAAAAACTAACGTATCTAGGCCCCAAATGTAATTAGATCATTATTACTTCCACATCCAGTGGAAGTATAGTAACGACAAAACAAAATTTGAAAATGTTTATTGATCAAATCAGCTAAGAATGTCATGTAACGTCGAAGTTTTAAGTTTGAGCGAAAAAAATGTCTGCCTGTCGGTCTGTCTGTAACTTATTTTGTGCGCACGATTACTCTGGAACCATTTAAGATATTGACTTGAAATTTGGTACTCGTATGTATTTTAACGTGATCTGGAACTAAATTATACTTTCATCTTATTCCGTCGAAGGAGGGGGGTAAATTTGGTAAATGGGAGTAAATAGATAAATCAAGCAGGTAAGAGTCCATAAAATTGGTATTTAGTATATACAAGACAAGCTATAAGGTAAAAAAAATTTCTGGCATTAGCCACCTCCCACCGTCAACACCCCCACCTCATTATTAAAGGAGATGAAAGAAATTGTAATTTAGTGTGTACAAGAACTAAAAACCTCAAAATATTTTTTTTACTTTATCCCCCCCCCCCCCCCTCATCACCACCCCCACCTCACTACCATCGATGTGGGATATCGTTTTCTGAGTTTTTGGGGAAGACGATTTCAATTATTATATTACTAAAGTTCCATGAACAATTATTTCCACATATAAATTTCTTTATTTGTGAAAGACTTGGATGTAAAATCCGGATGTGGAAGTAGTGATTCCTTTTGCAGCAGTTTTTCTTTTAATGAAAAAGGTTAGATATTTAATCAATTTTCATAATTCATTTGCCATTTTTGGTTAGATAAAGAATCCATAGAGTTATTTGAATTTGTTTATAACTATAATTTTGAAAATTATAAACAAACTTAAAAAAAAAGAAATATTAAAGATCTTTGATACCGATCCAAATTTGGTTGAAATTGGATGACCAATAACTGAGTTACGAAGGTGTTTCCACTTGAAATGGGTCACACTATATATATCTACAGAACACCTAAGTATCTTAGGCACGAGCCGCCACTGCACTTTGCGTTTCAAACACAAGGGGCCTGGCCACCCCCAGAAATATTCTCTAGTAGCGGCAATGTAAATGAAGATAACATGTCTTTTCTTAATACCATTGTAAAGTATAAGTATATGTATCCCACATCGGTAGTGGGGCGGGGGTAGTGATAAGGGGGTGGTAGTGGGGGATGGATGAAATAAAAAAATATATTTTGAGGCCTTGGTTTTTGTACACACAATAAATCACATTCTTTTCACCCCCTTTTATAATGTGGTGTGGGTAGTAATGGGGATGGCTTAAAAAAGAATTAAAATTTTTTGTGTTCAAATAGGCTCAGTATACAGGCCCAAGTAGCTCAAGAAACTGTAATAAAGCTGCGCTAACAGCGGCAATAAGAACTGGCAGTTATTTAGTTATAGCAGCTATCGCGAAAACCTTACAATTAGTCTAGTGTTTGAAGGTTTTTCGCTCAGAATTCTTTCGGATAAAACCGATTGACCTGAAATTTGAACGGTAATTAGGAAATGGATCAAGGAGCAAAAGTTATATAGTGCTGATATATGTTTTTACCCTGGGGGTGGATGCCACCCCCTCTCGGGGGTAGAAATTATTACATTCAAAATAACTGCAGAAATCGATAGAGAAATACTTTCTAACCCAAAAATGTTCTATGAAGTTTTTTCGATGAGTCGATACTTTTTGAGTTATTCGTGATTGAAAATGTTGATTTTTCATTTAAAAAATGCATGTTTTAGAACAATTTTTCACGAATAACTCGAAAACCTTGCGTTTTATCAAAAAAATTATTATAAGCAAAAATGAAGCTTATAAAATAATAAATCGATTGGCTCTTTATTTTATTTCTGTAGATGCAATACGAACCGAGTTATGGCTCGTTGTCATTTCTCTAGGATAAAAATTAATTGAGATATCACCATTATAAGTTTGCATTTGAGTGCGAGGACCACCTTCCCCGAGCCTTTTAAACTCAAAAATCTCAAAAACGAAGGAAGTTCAACTTTACATGCCTTGTAATTTCCTGCAAAATTGTTTTTGGAGCGATTGGATAGCTTAAAAATTAAGAAAGTTATAAATGAATGAGCACATTAAGAGGGTTTATTTACAAACCCAGATGTGGCTTGAGAACAAAAATATTCTTCCAACTGATTGAATATGGATTAATAATGAAGGTTCTTTACTACCAATCAAAATGCTGAATATGCCTGTACCGGAAGAACTCCTCAAAATGATATTTTGTGATTGCAAAAAAGGATGTGGCGCAGCATGTAGCTGCCGAGAAGTTGGACTTTTTTGTAACGCCACATGCGGAACATGCTCCGGTGACAACTGTCAAAACGGTTCTCCAATTACAGACCAAGAGGAGGAGGTCGATAGTGATGATAGTTCTTCTGACGATCCATAGATTTTTAATATTAAAACATGCTATTATAATGTACATAAAATTTTTATGTTTCCCCTTTAAACTCATTTAATAATTTCAATTTTTAATTTTAAGTAAACATGGTAGTCAATTTTATCATTAGGGCGGTTTGTAAAGGATGAAACGTTGCAATAAATCATAAATTGTATTATAAACCGTGACGACGGGATTTTAATTCATTATAAATGCACCATTAAAACATTTCAAGCTTTTGAAAACTTACTTTTTTAAGTTTCGTCATAAGGGGTGGTTTTAAAGGGTTGAAACGTTACAACACATCATAAATTATATTCCAGTACATGAAATAATGTGTATTCTACATATTTAAACATGATTTCAATCTATGTAACGCTTAAATCTATGGTTTTTAATTTTTTTTCAAAAGGGTAGTTTTTCACTCCCAAAAAACAAAAAGCACACATCAGAAACATATAACTTTTGAAGATGAGGGTAAGATAAGCTTAATTACAAATTTTCATCGATGTTATCAGAAAGAATTCTGAGGTAATATACTATTTTTACCGTCAAGCACTGGACTAATTGAGGTTGTGACAGTCAAAGTGGTACAACATTTTCTTGCTTTGAAAATGTTGCTAAAGTTGTTGTCATTTGGCTGGTGGAAGAACCAGATTACATCCATTCAGCTGTATATTTTTGGAACTACATATGATAAACTTGGCTGCACAGTTACCTTTAACAGACATTATTGGATACTAATGCATAATTGGATAATGAATTCATATATACTTATAAAAATTTTAAGACGATTTTGACGACGAATCGTGAATAAAATTGCGTGCGGTTTTCACTTTTTCGTTAAATGTGATACTTCTGTATGTTTGCAGGGTTTCAGACATTTTCTATTTTTACAAAACTATTAATCTCCTCAGAATTATAATTACTTCCACATCCAGTGGAAGTATAACGTCAAAAAAATTTTAAAAATTTTTTATTGTTTAAATAGGCTTAGAATGTTACGAAACGTCGAGATTTTAAGTTTGAGCGAAAAAAAAATTCTGTCTGTCGGTCTGTCTGTAACTTTTTTTGTGCGCACGTTTACTCTGGAACCGTTTGAGATATTGACTTGAAATTTGGTACACATATGTACTTTAACGAGATCTAGAACTAGATTATATTTTCATCTTGTTCCGTCGAAGGGTTGGGGGTAAATTGGGGTAAATTTTGAGTAAATAGGTAAATCAAGCTGGTAAGAGTCCATAAAATTGGTATTTAGTATGTGCAAGAGAAGATAAGGTCTCAAAAAATTTTGGCATTAGCAAAAAATTTTGGCATTAGCCACCCCAATTACCACCCCCATTAAAGGGGATGAAAAAAAATTGTGATTTAGTGTGTGTACAAGAACCAGTAACTTCAAAATATTTTTTTACTTCATCCACTACTACCACCCCCACCCCGCTACCGATGTAGGGTATCGTTTTATGGGTTTTTGGGATAGAGGATTTCAAATATTATATTATTAAAGTTCCATAAACAGTTATTTCCACATACAAACTTTTTTCGTTGTGAGTAACTTGGATAAAAAATCTGGATGTGGAAGTAGTGATTCCTTGGGCAGCGGTTTTTTTATGTATTTCACCAGAAAATTGTTTCAAACCGCTAAATTCTTAATGTTGTGTCCACTAGAGAATATTACAGCATTTTTTATTATAAAAATTAAAGTAAATGGTAATAAATGTAAAAAAAATAAACATTGTTCAAAATGGCTGCCCTTCTCAGATCTCGTCGTGTACAGAAGATATAGCCTCTAATTTACATAATAGTTAACAGTAAATTGGCTGTTAAATGCAGCTGCAAATACCAATCACCAGCCACAAATGTGGAAAATAAGTTTAGCCGCAATTTTTCTAGCTTTAAGGTATATAGTATAATCAAGAGTCACTACTAGTTGTTCCGGCTCCTATAGAGCAAAAGCTCTACAAGGCATATTGCAGCTGACTATAAATCTAAATAGTAATTGCAACGATTTGATTGTTTAATTATGTTACGGCAATAGCAGTAAAAATATTTGGAATAAAACGCTTTGAGATTCCAAATCCAAATTACAGCTGAACGCCGGTTATCCCTACGTTTTCGCAGAAAAAATTTAGACTTGAAAACTTCATGGTCCACACTGTGCTACTAGAGCGGGTGTGCCACTTAAAATTCCTGGCGCCATTTTCTCGATAACCAAAGGCGATATTTCAATTCTGTGGAAGTAATCCACTAGAATATATAAATGACTTTTTTGATTAAAAATAGTTATTTTACACATTGAGGTATAGATGGCGTTGTGATGCAAAGAAATTGTTCGATACTAGGAACGATGAAATGATGTGCATGAGATGGAGAATTATATTTCAAGCAACTTTTTTAATATGAACAATTTTCAAAAAATCACTGGTTTTCAAGATACTTGAACTTCAATGTAATTTTTCAAGTAAAAAAAATCGCTGTTTTTTCGTATGTCTACAATTTACAGTGTAAAATTTAGTCACATACAACATAAACATGAAGTAAAAATTAGACAATACGTAATAAACAGAAATGTCAAAATCTTTAATTTCCAAATAGCAGTTGCAGCCCCACCTTTGTATTACTTGAAAAAAAAAAGTTACTTTGTGTTTTGAAATAAACGTTTCATCACCATCTAAATCAGCCTGATTCACTATGAAAAATGTTCCAAAGGACTTATCGTCTAAAATGTATTTTAAAAAAGTTATGAATATTTTTATATTTAAAAAAATTAGATTGAAGGAAGTCATCTCGAGAACCAGTGATTTTTCGAAAATTTTTCGTATCATAAAAGTTGTTCAGAATGTAATTCTCCATCATTTGCACCTCATTTCAACGTTCCTAGGATCAAATAATTTCTTTGTGTCGCAACGCCATCTATAACTCAATTTGTAAAATGACCGTTTTTATTCAAAACTGATATCATGTATGCATTCTAGTGAACACCTTTTACAGAATTCAAATATCTCTTTTATTTATCGAGAAAATGGCATCGGGAGTTTTACGTGGGACACCCTGTGTATTAAATTATAAATGGAGATAAATAGGTGAAGCAAGTAAGTAAGAGTCCATAAAATTAAAATTCAGTGTATGTATGAGAAGTCGAGTTCTCAAATATAGTGGGGGTGGCTGATTAAAAAAAAAAAAAATGAAACCTTGTCTTCTCGTACGCACACTAAATCACAATTTTATAGAACCTTGCTTGCTTTCTTTATCTATTTATCCACATACTCCCAAACCCTTCATCGCAATAAGATCAAAATATAATCTATAGTTCCAGATCTCGTTATACCTTTCAAGTCAATATCAGAAACCGTTCCAGAGTAATCGTGCGCACAGAAAAGGTACAGATACATTTTTTTTGCTCAAGCTTAAAATCTCGTTACGTAATCATTTAGCTAGTGCACCAAATGAGATGATATTAAAAGCAAGTTATAATTTTATTATTATCTCTATTCTCTGTTTTTTATTTATATGTTCAGAGAATGAATCACATCTCCGGATATTCTCCTATATTTTCGAGAAGTCTTCCTCTTGAGGTAAATGTATTGATGTATTGAGGTAGTCCCATCTTGGTTTATACTTTTGGTTGACCATGCTTAACATTTTGTCACTTCTAAAAGTATTGCAAGTGTCATAGGTACACAAAACATTAACTGAATATTATTATCCATACATGCAAACTGGTAATTCAACTGATAATGAAAAAATATTGTGAATAATCAGTATATGCTATACTAGTATCTGATTCTTACCTGGATTGCATTTTAAGGAAAAATACCAAATTATCAATTATTATAAATACTGCCGAAGTTAATTTTTAATACACAGTCTCGCCAAGAAATAACGGTTATTCTGGATTTTCAAATAAGAATATCTGCAAGCAAATAATGCATTTTCAACTACATACAATTGGCAACGTCGTCGGAGGCGAACACTACTCAGGCACGCCGTAATTATACAAATGGAGTCGAAATTGTATTTTAGACATTGGGATGCGAAAGATTATGGTTGACTGAACCCCTCTGGGTTGCTCATCATAAATATGTCATAAGAATACAATATAAATGGTTAAAATTGATCTAGCCGTTTTCGTTATGGCGGAGTCCTGGGCGCCTTATACGTTCGTGAAGGCGAAGTTGATAGCTAGGCACGTATATATATATATATATATATATATATATATATATATATATATATATATATATATATATATATATATATATATATATATATATATATATATATATATATATATATATATATATATATATATATATATATATATATATATATATATATATATATATATATATATATATATATATATATATATATATATATATATATATATATATATATATATATATATATATATATATATATATATATATATATATATATATATATATATATATATATGTTGTTTCTTAGATTTTCGCGGGTGTTGAATGATGGTTTGTTGTTCTTCCGGGTGTTTTCCCGCGTAGTTGGTAGGCTCCTGAATCACATCTGCCATCTTCAGGTTCTCGCTGAAAGCTGTCTTCTGCTACTCCTCGTTGCTTGGACTGAACTGACGTTGTCCGTATTGTGCGGTTCCTTATATATGCTGGAGCCTAGGGTGCGTCTGCTCGGCTGGCTACGTGTTATTGGCCCTCTACTATCTGTGGAAGACGTAGCGGGCGCGTGAGCTAAGCCGACAAGTGGCCTTACTAAACCATCACGTTTCGTATGATTTCCTCAAGGGTTCTGGTCTGGTGGAATGTCTTCTTTCCGTAGAGACATATTATGTTGTTTCTTAGGTTTTCGCGGGTGTTGAATGAAGTTTTGTTGTCCTTCAGGGTGTTTTTCCGCGTAGTTGGTAGGCTCCTGCCGGAGCCACGGTTGTCTAAACGACGTTTCGACAGAATTACATCTTCAGGTTCTCGCTGAAAGCTGTCTTCTTCTGCTCCTCGTTGCTTGGACTGAACTGGCGTTGTCCATATTGTGCAATTCCTTATATATGCTGGGGCCTAGAGCGCGTCCGCTTGACTGGCTACGTGTTATTGGCTCTCTACTATCTGAAGATGGCAGATGTGATTCTGTCGAAACGTTGTTTAGAGAACTACGCGGGAAAACACTCAGAAAGACAACAATACTTCATTTATATATACATATATATATATATATATATATATATATATATATATATATATATATATAGTGTGTCCCAGAATAGATGTAACAAGAGGTGTAATTGACCAAATTTTTTGAGTCCTGCTTTTTGTAAAACTAAAGTATACCAAAAATGACTTGATTTGGTGTTCTACAGAGTGTTTTATAAGCAAAGTTGTAAAAATCACCACTAATAAAGTATCTTTATTTTTCAAAATGTGAAAAAATTCCACTAAGAAAAGTTATTTAGAATGCAATTATATACCTCTATACCAAAGTTCAGGAATATAAACTTATTTTTTTGAAATTTTCAATTTTTTCAATAAATTAGTATTTTATTTTGAACCATTCAATTAAAACTGCATAGAAATTATTTTTTGTGAATTAATATTTAAAGTTATGTAGAAGCTAAAAGTAAGCTATGAGAAAAGCAGCGGATACACATTTATCATTTATTATTGACATATCTGTCAAAACGTATTATCCTTAATTTCTGTTTCAAATTAACGAACCAAGCAAAATTAAAAAAGTGAAAATGGTACTCACAGTGCGTGAAAAAAATTATATTGTGCAATGCTACGGAATTGACGGTGAAAACTCGCTAAGAGACGTGGTAAGCCAATTTAATTTGAAATTTCCAAACACTGCTTTGTCACGTACTCAGGCTATGAGAATAATTTAAAAGTTTCTGGCTACTGGTGGTGTTCTTAACATGAAAAGAAAAATAAAAGCATATGATGAAGACAATGTTGGGGCTATTATAGCTCATGCCTCTGTTATAGAAAATCCTAGGATGCCACTAAGAGATCAGCTCTTATTAATATTAGCAAGTCTGAACTCCAAAAAATTTACAAGGCAAAGAAAATCAGGGCATATAAAGGCCGTAGGTTGGATTTTTGCTTGACCATTGGAGAAAAAATCATGGGAGAGATTTTTTCATCATTTCATAATTTTCTCAGATGAATCCACATTCACAACCAATGGTGTTGTTTCATCTCAGAATTGTCTGGTTTGGGCTTCTGAAAATCCAAATTTTAGAATTCATTGTAGAAGACAATATTATAAAAAAAGTGAATGTGTGGTGGGCCGTTTCTTATCACGTTGGAGTTATTTGACCTTATTTCATTGAGGGAAGGTTAAACCACCAAACTTATTTACAGCTTCTTGAAAGATTTTCTGAAGAACATTTAAATATTTTAAGAGATATGCCTTTAATTCATTTTCAACATGATGGTTGCCCTGGCCACTCCACAGAAATGGTTAATCGGTGGTTGAATTTAAATTTTTGAGAAAATTGGATTGCCAGGAATGGACCGATCAAGTGGCCGGTGAGATCCCCAGATCTATCAAGCAGTTGGTTTACACTGTACCACTTCCTAACGATGTAGCAGTATTGAAGCAGAGAATTACAAATGCCGTAAACTCCATACCGTTAGATCATATTCGAAACAGTTTTAAGGACTTCAGGCGAAGGATCGAAATGTGTGTGGATGTGGGTGGTATCTACGTCGAATAATAAAAAAATTGTGAACATTGATTTGTATTGGTCAATAATTAATTTGTTTATGAATCTGTTATGTTTTTGACATTTATTACTTGTTATAATTTTTAAACATCATTAATCTTCTGTTAGTAATTGTTTCTTGTTTTACAATTAGTTCGATTAACATTATACCTTCTTACATCTCGTATATTCAATTTTTTACTTACCAATAGCCTACTTTTTGAGATGATTAACATTTTCTCCTACACAACTTTAAATATGAATTCAACTCTTAATTCGAAAAAAATGGGAAGTTTAAAAAAAATTATTTTATATTCCTGAAATTTGGTATAGAGGTATAAAATTGCATTCTAAATAACTTTTCTTAGTGGAATTTTTTCATATTTTGAAAAATAAAGGTACTTTATTAGTGGTGATTTTTACAACTTTGCTTATAGAATACCCTGTAGAACACCAAATCAAGTCATTTTTGGTATACTTTAGTTTTACAACAAGCAGGACTGAATCCCCAAATACCATTCCAAAATTGTTGGTCCATTACATCTCTTGTTACATCTATTCTGGGACACACATAAATGTTTTTTATTTTTATTTTTTTATTTTTCGTAGTAATGAACAATATGCATCTTTTCAAAAGTGGTAAAATTACAATTTTATATATTAATTTTAGAACAATTTTATAATCCTCCATCTAGAGATGAGGATAGAGATACGTTTATTTAAATTTTAGAGGTTAAGGGAAGAAATGAATACAAATAATTTGGGTTTGGTAGTTCTTGAAACGTTTTTAGTTAGATGTCTTTAGGGTTTTGGAAATGTCCTCCCCTTATAGAGGGTTTGTAATGATGTAGACTGGAAGTTAGTTTATCCCCCTTAACCCATTCAAGAATACCAGGGGCTTTAGATATTTTTGACTACTCATGTGCGTAAACTTTAATTAAGTATGTTAGTTATAGTTTACGAGTGTACCTCTAATAGCGCAGGGAGCACTCCTGATTCATCTTGGAACTCCAGTGTCCTCGCTGTAGGATCGGCTCTCGTTTCTTCTCCTCCCCCCTCTGCGTTTTAATCCAGGACCTTGACTTTTTGTAACTGGTCATTTTTCCAAAGGCGCCTTTCGGTCCTCTTTTTCAGAGCCACTTTTAGGCACTAAAGACCAGCGATTTACAATAGGTTGATTTTCATGCATAGAAATTCACTTATTTCCATATGGGGTTCAAGGCCATTTCTTTCTGTCCTGTAGGGGTGAGCAGGAAAAAATTACACGTGGATGTCACTATCTCGTTCTGCCTGCAGTTGCTAACTTTCCGCTGATGAGGAATTGCTATTGGAGGCATCATCAGAACCGTGAAAAATTTATAAGGATTAAGCTTTTTCATTGTTTCATTTTGCCACATAAATACCAGTTTAGCATTATTTTTGTTACAATACACATTTAAATAGGCCACCACTTTCGTGAACTTTATGGGCTAATTAGTCATATGTATGACAAGTCAGGTGATTGTCCCACAAACTTTCAGTAAATCATATGGTGTATTTTTATGTTATTTAATGGTTTGTTTGACATGTACATTGTACATCTTTTATAATATGGGCTAAGTGTGACCAAAAGTATTATTATTAATAAAATTATATCATGTGATTATTCGTACCTCTTCCATGTGCCCCGTATACATTTTCTATATTTGCATTTCAGATTAATCACATGATCAACTTTCACATATGAATACCCTGTATATTTTGCTTTGTCGAGGTTTCTGCATAGCAAGTCGGTGGTGACTGCTTTACAAAGTTTAAGTGTGTCATGTGACTACTTGGTACTTTGTAATTTGTTGAGGCGACTACTTGTTCTATATTTCCATATTAGTTGAATCATATAACTGTTATACGAGATAAAATAACATTATGAATACCCCGTATGTTTTGTTTTGTCAGGGTTTGTGTATAGCATGTCGGGTGGTGACTGCTTTACAAAGTTTAAGTGCGTCATGTGACTACTTGGTTCTTTGTAATTTGTCGAGATTAATTTTATCTAATTTTATTCCAATTTATTTAGTAGCAAGAACTATTGCGATAAGGTTCTCGGCAAAAAATGGGCATACGGCATTTTATGCAGGAATTATTCAAGTTGATTCATACTTTGTGTCAGTATGACAAAATACATATTTGCACTACGTGTATGTATGTAATCGTTTCGATTTTAAATAGCGATTTACTAAATAAGCCATATATGTGTATATATGAATCGATTCTAAATAATGACAAATTTGATATATTATAACAATTTTCTACTCACTTAATTTTCGGTTGTCGGTAAAACCGCCCGAATGTGAAAAAGTAATGATCTAATTTTTAAACCATGTATATTTTGTATATAAATATAAGCTATGACAAAAAATTGTTTTAAATGTATGTTTAATTTTCGGTTGTCGGTAAAACCGCCCGAAAGTGAAAAAATAATGATCTAATTTTTAAACCATGTATATTTTGAATATAAATATAAGCTATGACAAAAAAATTATTTTAAATTATGTTTATACTATTAATATAAATTCAAAATGTAAATTCGAACAAAAATTACACAGCCCCACAAAAAAAAGCGGTCTGTCCGACGGACTAGACCAGTGTATCCGTATGTATTTGGACCCGCTGAAACCGAATCCGAAGTCAGAATTGTCAGATTGGCTCGTTTTTCAGGTCCAAATACATAAGAATACACTGGCCTGGTCCGCCGGACAGATCATTTTTTTTTGGGGGGGGGGGGGGTGTTTTTCAGGGTCAGGGGTGAAAAACGAGCTAAACTGTCAATTCTAACTTCGAATCCGGATTCAGCATGTCAAAATACATAAAGATACACTGGTATAGTTCGCCGGACAGACCACTTTGTTTTTGTTTCAGGGGTGTTTTTTTGGGGTTGGGGGTGAAAAACGAGCCAATCTGACAATTCTGACTTCGGATTCGCTTTCAGCAGGTCCAAATACATAAGAATATACTGGTCTGGTCCGCCGGACAGACCATTTCTCGGGGTTGGAGGTGAAAAACGTGCTAAACTGTCAATTATAACTTCGAATCCGGATTCAGCATGTCAAAATACATAAAGATACACTGGTATAGTTCGCCGGAAAGACCACTCTGTTTTTGTTTTATGGGTGTTTTTGGGGTTGGGGGTGAGAAACGAGCCAATCTGACAATTCTCTCTTCGAATTCGGTTTCAGCAGGTCAAAATGTATAAGAATACACTAGTCTGGTCCGCCAGACCATTTTTTTGGAGGGTTAGGGTTGAAAAACGAGCTAATCTGACAATTCTGACTTCGGATTCGGTTTCAGCAGGTCCAAATACATATGGATACACTGGTCTAGTCAGCCGGACAGACCCACTTATTTTTGTGGGGGCTGTGTTATTTTAGCGATGGTACATTAAAGGGGTATGAACAAAACGACGAAACTTTTGCATACAAATAAAATAAATGCAAATATTATAGAGATTTATATTAATGTATCATGACTCAAGTATTACATTCTCAATATATATATAAGCTATAGCAAGTGCATGTGCATGGCACTAAACATTTTCATTTATTTATTTATTCATTTATTTATTTATTTAGCGCAAGGAATATCCTTATTTTAAAAACATAGGTAGGTATATATAAATACAAGGTAGGCTAATAGTAAGTACACCTTGTACTAAAAATCTATTTATTTACAGCAATGAATGTATATGTTTTTTGCGCCGATTTAATCAACTAAGATATAGTCTATGTAGTGAAGCATTATTTGACGAGTTTTTTTTGTAAATACTTCGTGCAAAGGCGATATTACCTTCCTCCCCGTTTTTGAGGGTGCTGAACACGATACGAATGGTGGGAAAAGTTTTTGACCGCCACAACCCCTTGAAACGGGCCAAAAACCACTCCCCTTTTATGGGGTTCACTTTATGTTTTCATATATAAACGGGTCTGGGGAGTGATTTATCGACGGATTATACTTGAAATAATATGAAAGAGGGGTATAGAGTAAGTGAAATACAGATAGCAGGCCTAGGTGGTTGATTAAAGCCTCCCGAGGGGTGGAAAATATATTTTTTTCAAATGATTTGGTTTGAACGCGTATCCTCCTGTTTTCGGGGTCGCTGATCACGGGAAAAATATTCATTTTCAGCTCCTCTTCATACCTCAAATGGACAGAAACCACCCCACACTTACCCAGAAAGCATGCTATCCAGGATTTACAGATTTTTCGGCACATGATTTTATTCCTGTGCATATCCCTTCAGTTTTCACGGAAAAGAAGATGGTAGTGACCTCGGGGGTTGCTTCAACCTTCCAAGGGGTGTAAAATTCATTAATTACACGTTGAATCGGCAATACACCCTCCCTCATCACGATAAAAATATTCACCTTCATCTCCGACTCTCCTCAACTCCTATAATGGACGGAAACTTACCCTCATCCACCAGTTATCGCTGGAGAGATGATTGTGTAGGTTTCTGAGTAGGCTCTAATGATTTCTTCATCGGGGAGTAATGAATAACAAATTTTGTCGTTAATGGCAATGTTGTTTATTCAAAGAATTACATGAAAATATTTTTATGACAAAATAAATTATTTGCTTACAATTAGGTAATTAAAAAAACCTAGGTCGTTTATTTACAAATAGCATAACAATCCTCATATTCCTCAAAATGCACATCGCATGCGATAACTTTTTCTTCTTCATCCGCCGTTTCAGTGAACGAATCTGAATCGGAATCGCTTAAACCAATTTCAGGGATTGAATTAAAATAAAAATTATCATCATTTAAGAAGAGTCGGAGATGAAGGTGAATATTTTTATCGTGATTAGCGCTTGCGAAAACGGAGGAGGGCGTATTGGCGATCCAACGTGTAAATAATGAATTTTAAACCCGTTGGAAGGGTTGAAGCAACCCCCCGATATCGCTACCACCTTCTCACTATGAATTGTTGAGGACGGCAGAGGTGAAGATTCTCACACCGATTCATGTGACAATCTCTTTTCTTCTGGGTGAAGTAGTTGGGGAACGTGAAGTAGGCATATCGGTTGATGTATCAACCGACATATTGTGTTGTTCCTATGGTTATAATGATATTGATAAAGATTCAAAGTAAGGATCACATTTGTTCTAAGGTGCGTTTTTGTGCCACCATTTCGAAATCCTCAGGTTTAAAATGGTTTGAACACACAAATTTGGTATGGCTCTATAACATTTTCATCTTGCCAAGTGTAACCCAACCATGAACGAAAATTTGTCTCATCAGTTGAAAATCTATGATATACAGCCCCACAAAAAAAAGGTAGTCTGTCCGGCGGACCAGACAGCGTATCCGTATGTATTTGGATCCACTGAAAACCGAATCCGAAATCAGAATTGTCAGATTGGCTCATTTTCACCCCCCCCCCCCCCTCAAATGGTCCACCCCGGCGGACCATACCAGTACATGTATTTGATAAGGATTGACTGGTATGGTCCGCCGGACAGACCACTTTTTGTTTGTTTTAGAGGTGTTTGTTGGGGTTGAGGGTGAAAAGCGAGCCAATCTTACAATTCTGACTTCGGATTCGGTTTCCGCGGGTTCAAGTACATAAGGATTCACTGTTATGGTCTGCCGGACAGACCATTTTTTGGGGTAGGGGGTGTTTTTCTGGGGTTATGGGTGGAAAACGAATCAATCTGACAATTCTAACTTCGGATTCGGATTCAGCGGATGAAAATACATAAGGATACACTGGTATGGTCCGCCGGGCAGACCACTTTTTTTTTGGCTCAGGGGTGTTTTTGGGATTAGGGTTGAAAAACGAGCCAACCTGACAATTCTGACTGCGGATTCGGTTTTAGCAGGTCCAAATACATATAGACGGAGAGCCGGCCGTCGAATATCCTATGAATAAGATACATGAAAAACTTTTTGTGAGAGATTAGTACTACCACAGTCCTAAAGGGAGCCACCTTTTATACGAGCTAATTTTGCCCGCATCTTGGATTTTTGACCTCACTTCCAGTTACGATTTTTAATGTTTTCTTAAGTCATCAATAGTCCCGGGCCACAAGACATATATCCCCCCGTTTTCGAGGGCGGGAAACACGATGATGACAATATTTTCTGACCTAGCGTCCAACCGCTACCTCTAAATCGAAAAAACCACCCTTGTTTCCGATTTTCCGATGCAACGCCTGCGAGGCTTGCCAGATCTGGTTTTTCTTGGTCATATTGAATAAAATAAGTAAATATTGACCACAGGTGACCTAGCCCACTCCCGTGGGTTAAAACTACCCTTACCCCCAATAACTAAATGCTACGAAAACAGCGAAAATCAGCTGGAAAACGGTATACCCCCATTTTCGAAGGCGAGGAATACGATGGTGATAATATTTCCCGACCTACCCCTCACCCACTACCCCTAAACCTGAATACCACCCCCTTTCCGATTTTCCAGTGCTAGGCTTGCGAGGGCCTGTCGTATCGTTTTTTCTTTTTGTCAGTTAGAATAAAATAGTTAAATATTTATCACAGGTGACCCAACCAACCCCCGGGGGTTGAAACTACCCTCACCCCCAATAACTAAATGCCACGAGAACAACGAAAATCAGCTGGAAAGCAGTTTTCGAAGGCGGGAAATACGATGGTGACAATATTTCTCGACATACCCTTCACTAAATCGAAAAAAAAACCATTCCCTTTTGCGATTTTGGTTCTTGTGCACACACTAAATCACAATCCATTTTTTTTTCACCCCTGTGGTCAATATTTATTTATTTTATTCAAATTGACAAAAAAAAACCGATTCGACAAGCCCTCGTAAGCGTAGCACCGGAAAATCGGAAAAGGGGTGGTTTTTTCGATTTGGGGGTAGCAGTTGGATTCTAGGTCGAAAGATATTGTCACCATCGTATTATATTCCCCGCCTTCGAAAACGGTATGCTGCTTTCCAGCTGATTTTCATTGTTTTCGTGGCATTTAGTTATTGGGGATGAGGGTAGATTCAACCCTTGGGGGTGGGTTCGGTCACTTGTCGTAAATATTTAACTATTTTATTCTAACTGACCAAAAAAAAAAAAAACGATACGATAGGCTCTCGCAAAAATAGCACCGGAAAATTTGAAAAGGGGGTGGTATTCAGGTTTAGGGGTAGTGGGTAAAGGGTATGTTGGGAAATATTAACACCATAGTATTGCTCGCCATCGAAAACGGGAGTATACCATTTTCCAGCTGATTTTCGCTGTTTTCGTGGCATTTAGTTATTGGGGGTGGGGGTAGTTTCAACCCCCGGGGGTGGGTTAGGTAACCTGTTGTCAATATTTACTTATTTTATTCAATCTGACCAAGAAAAACCAGACCTGGCAAGCCCTCGCAAGCGTAGCACCGGAAAATTGGAAAAAGGGGCGGTTGGACGCTAGGTCGGAAAATATTGTGTTCCGCGCTCTCGGAAACGGGGCGGTCCGGTGGGGTAAAAGTTTTACCCCAAGGGACTATTGATGACTTAAGAAAACATTAAAAATCGTAACCGGAAGTGAGGTCAAAAATCCATGACGCGGGCAAAATTAGCTCGTATAAAAAGTGGCTCCCTTTAGGTCTGTGGTAGTACTAATCACTCACAAAAAGTTTTTCATGTATCTTATTCATAGGATATTCGACGGCCGGCTCTCCAGCTAATATGGATACACTGGTCTGATCCGCCGGACAGACCATTTTTGGGAGGGTGTTTTTTGGGGAGATAGAGGTGAAAAATGAGCCAATCTTACAATTCTGACTTCAGATTCGGTTTCAGCGGGTCCAAATACATAAGGATACGCTGGTCTGGTCCGCCGGATAGACCACGTTTTTTTGCGGGGCTGTGTAATCATTTAAATATTTGAAAATAAGGAATAGAACAATATAATGAAAATTACAAATGAAAACTAATTTTTGATTAAAAACCAGTTAAAAACTTGTATAGTCTACACGACAAATGTCAATGATTCGCCCCACCAATATTATAAATGACATTGATGCATCAAAATGGCGTCGTGCTCTATGTCTTTTTATTGCAAGCGCGGTACCGATGCGCTGTCAACTATTCGCAGTATATTCTTTTAGGTACGAGGTCGCAACCAATTAAAGCGTAATTTCAAGTGGAAGATGCAAATAGTACGTCGATATTGAATTTTTCGAACGGACGTTTCGTGCGTATGTGATTGCCAAAGGGTTTTTTGTTGTAGACTGATCTTTTGACACATCTTGTTTAATACAATAGGCCTTGACAGTTCTATTTGTTTTTTAATCAACGGATTGTGAGTTTATGCGTGGTATAAATGATTTTTAGCAGGTGATAATAAAAAATAATTTGAATTTTAAAAGATAACTTACAAAAGACGATTGGCTCTAAGTATAATGTATGTCAACCTAAAAAAATAAATCCAAGGATTATGGTACACGGTGTACAAGTAGATGCTGTTGACAGCGATAATTTCCTGAGCAAAATTATTTCAGACAATAATCTTACTATAACAGACGTGGAAAGTGTAAAATTCATCACTAAAGTAAAAAATAATTCTGTTTTTAATGTTGTGCTCGAGGTATCCCCTGATATATACAAATTGATAATGGGACGAGGCTTCCTCTATGCGGGCTGGAGAAAGTGTTGGATTGAAGAACATTTTAGTTTGCCGAGATGCTTTAAATGTTGTAAATACGGTCATCACAAAAAAGATTGTCGCAGCGACATCGTTATTTGTCCAATCTGTTCGGAAGCACATGAAAAAAAAGACTTTTCATCTGCGATTAAATCGTGTAAAAACTGTAAATTATTTAATACAAAATTCAGAACATCTCTTCCGACAGACCATGCTGCGAGTGACCTGTCATGTGGTTTTTATAAACATAAAATAGACGAATTAAGAAGTAAAGTTAACTATGGTTAATACGTACATAAAGAAAAAATGTAAAATTGGCCATTTAAATGTACGATCTCTGTTTACAGGTTTTCAAGATTTTTCAATGTTAGTAACTGAAAATAATTTTGATATTATGTGTGTGACTGAAACATGGCTGAATGACAATGTTTCCGTTGATATTGTAAAAATTTTAAATTACAAATTCTTTTATAAAAATCGTGTGGGTAGAGGAGGCGGAGTAGGAATATATATTCGTAGCGATTTTCCAAGTAGGGAGGTTTTTAGTGATTTTAGTTCAATTGAAGGTCTAGAATATTTATTGGTTGAAGTTAAAGTTGGCAAAGTAAAAATTTTAGTTTGTGTTGTTTATAGAGTTCCTTCAAATAACATTCAAAATACCGCAGAACATATGGAAAACTTATTATCTTTTATAACACCTCAGTATGACAGTATTTTTATATTGGGAGATATAAACATTGATCAATCTCACGATAACATTTTTGCTCAATATCTCGACTCATATGATTTCCAACAATTAATAAATGAGCCAACACGCATTACTAGTACGACTCATAAAATAATTGATGTTATTTTTGTAAATTGCCCTGACCTCATATTATTTTCCGGCACCTTAAACACTGACCTTATCTCGGACCACAGAGGAATCTTTTGCGAAATTGATATTTCAATTTCTCATACCGCTCCCAAACTTCTCACATATAGAGATTTTAAAAACTTCTCATATGATAACTTCCTTAGAGATTTGCAATCTATATCTTGGGATGATATATTCTACTTAAATAATATAGCAGACAAAGTAAATTTCATGACGGATAATATAATAGATTTATTCAATAAGCATGCGCCGTATGTTACTTCTCGTGTTTCCAAAACTCCCGCACCATGGCTTACTCCTGCCATAAAAAAACTAATGTCAGACAGGGACAAAGCTCTCTCCAAATACAGAAAATCTAAAAGTATTTTAGATTGGACTAACTACAAGCAGTTGCGAAACCGTACTGTAGCTACTATTAGGCAAGAAAAAGCAGCATACTTAGCCTATAATCAAAATATCTCATCTAAAGAACTCTGGAAGGCTATAAATAAGTTGAATATTAAGCAAAAGCAAAATACTGAGGTTCCACCCCAGTTATGTGACACAAACGAAATTAACAACTATTTCTCATCTGTTTTTAGCCCAACCAATAACTGCCCTGATACTGTTAATAATTATATTTCAAACAAATTTAATAATAACTTATCTTTCCATTTTAATCTTGCAAACATCACTGAGGTGAATAATGTAATTGATGAATTAAAATGTAATGCTCGAGGCTGTGACGATATTTCTGCCTTAATGATAAAATATTGCGCCCCAGTAATTTGTCAACATATAACCCATATTATTAACTGCTGTCTAGAGATAGGTTTCTTTCCTCATGAATGGAAATTGTCAATAATTAAGCCTTTACCTAAGACAAAAAATCCGATAGATTTTTCGTATCTACGACCTATAACGATTATCCCAGCTTTATCAAAAATTCTTGAAAAAATTGTGAAAACACAAATATATGACTATGTAGTCGAAAATAATATTATTTCTAACTTGCAGTCTGGTTTTAGAAAAGGCTATAGTACTACTACTGTTCTTGCTAATGTTACAGACAACATCTTCAGATCTCTTGATAAAGGTGATGCCACCGCCCTAGTACTCCTAGATTTCTCGAAGGCATTCGACACTATTGATCACGCCTTATTATGTGCAAAACTTTCTTACTATGGATTGGATGATAACGCAGTAAACTTTTTTAGATCATATCTTAGTAATCGAAAGCAAACAGTTATCTTGCATGAAAATGTGTCCGAATTTCGGCCAATTACATCAGGAGTCCCGCAGGGCTCGGTTTTGGGGCCAATTCTGTTTTTAATTTACACTGCTGACCTATGCAACTGTGTAGAGCACTCAAATATTCAATCAAATGCTGATGACACCCAACTATCGTATACATTTCATCCCAATGACACTAATCTTGCTTGTGATAATATAAATAATGATTTAAAGTCTATATCAGATTATTCGAAGAACCTTAAACTTAATCCTAGTAAATGTGTTGTCATTTGTTTGGCTAGTAGAAGAGTACATGAGATTATTAAAGATAATATCAGGTTAATCTTAGACGATGAACCTCTTGGAAGAGTAAAGCAAGTAAGAAACCTTGGGTTAATCTTTGAAGAGGACATGCGTTTTAAAAAACATGTCTCTATATTAATAAAAAAATCGTATGTTGCTTTAAAGCTCTTATATAATAATATCTCCATACTGAATTTTAAATTAAGAAAAAAATTATGTGAGTCTCTTGTTGTCCCGATATCAACTTACTGTAATACTGTCTACTTCTCATACCTAGATAGAGCAACACAATGCCGTCTACAAAAAATTCAAAATAGCTGCTGTAGGTTTATTTACAGAATTAGGAAGTATGATCATGTTTCGCAAAAGATAAAAAATCTCAACTGGCTCAGCATGGAAAATCTCTATAAATATAATTTAACAGTATTTACACACAAGATTCTCGTCACATCTACACCTCATTACCTCCGTGAAAAACTTATTTAGAGACATGATATGCATAATTCAAATTTGAGGTTTGCAGACAAATTAGCTCTCCCACAATATCACACAGCCATGTTTCAAAAGCATTATATTTAGTTTTTTTGTCAGTACATTACGCTGTAATTTCTTGATATTTTAATTTATTTTGTTTATATTTTTTATCTTATACATGTTTTGTAATTTTAAGTGTTACCTTGTATGTATTATGATGTATTGTAAGGGTTGAGTTGAGTAGCTTAGGCTAGACTTCGCCCATTTGGAAATAATTGTAATGTTCAATTTTTCTAAATAAAGTCATTTATTATTATTATTATTATTATTATTATAATTTGGCCCTGGTCAGAAGTTCTACTAAGTTTTGACATATTATTAACTTTATGTCTTTTTCTAAGGAAATATTTCTGTGTATGTAAAGTTTTGTTTGGTGTATCCGACGATTTGGTTACTCAGTTACTAATTTTGATGCCAACATCATATGAGCTTCCTCGCTGAAACGAATTCGAAACTGAATTCATTTGGGATTCGTTTTGCTGCTTTTGGATAATTCAGTTCAGAGTAAATTCTGGCTCCTGAGGATGTCACTTGCCACAGTGTTAGCTTGCAGGTCATGCACTCTGTACCGAAGAGTACTCGACCTTCCCATTGACGTGGAAGGTACACATAAGGGATGAAATTAATGTAAATGTACGTCGTCTTGCAACAACCTGTCTAATTAACGCAGCTCATATATTCTGTTTAAATATTCCAAAAGTCTAGAGCAGCAAGTTCGGAACACTAAATCCTTCGGAGTAAGTGTCTGTATTTATTATGAAGAGAGACTTTGTGCTACAGAGGCGTATATGGGTTGAGATTAGTCATACAAAATAGATCGGTTACCTCGTGGGTTTAGTTGTTGGCTTGGTGGCACTTTACCTACCCAGTTAGCGGAGTCCAACAAATACAAATGTTTAATTAATAGTAGTTTTTAATAGTTGCATAGTGAAACTTCTAGGTATACTCCTCTAAATATCTATAATTCTCCAGGATTCTGGCCTTTCATTGACCACATCAACCATCAACCGAAAATAGACGAAAATAGAATGGGAAATGTTCAAGTGAAACTAGATGTTAAAACGTCAAAAGAGGTCCATCAAAACCTTCTGCTGATGTGATCAAAGAACTGATGGAGCAGAACTTCGTTGAATCTGTACGCCTAGTAGACCAGAAGACAACCGAGACACATGACATGAGATGTGAAACTCCGTACAACAATATTAAATAAAATAAATAAATAGTTAAAATAAATAAGGCAATAAATAAATTACAGTAATCAATTACAATAATATATGAGTTAGAATAGGTCTGTAAAGTCGTTGTGAACAAGTCAAGTAAATATCATAATTAACTTACTAACTTTGTTTTTTAAGTTATATTAAGGGTTAGAAAAACATCAAAGACGTATAATCTCTGAGGTCAAGAACTAATTTTAATTTTGCAAATTGGGTTCCTGCATCTGGTTCTTGAAAAATAGCCTACGTTCAAACTCATCAATAACATACAAAATTCAGCAAAATAAGTTTACTATAAAAAGTTCATATAATAATCTTTTAATAGTAATAATAATAATGGCCACAATGAAAACAACAATGATGACACCGATACCGATTACAATGCCAATGGCAATGGTAATAGTAGCAGCAATATCAATAACAACAACGATAACAACACTAATAATAGGGGTTGCGAAATTCTAATCGGGAACTTCCCCGTAGGTAACATTGCTTGACGCAAAGCGACTTTTGAACCGCTCAAGTTAAATTTCATTAGACACTACTGGGTCTAATTTGGAAAACCATGAAGTCTTTTGGGAGTTATACATTTTTAATGTTTTTTGTACCGCAAAATAAAAAATCAAAAAATCAGGCATGGTCACTTTCACTCTCAAAGCTATCTAGTCCTGAACTATTTATGACTCAGAAATTAAAAAAAAATTATTAACTACTTATGTGAAAAACAGGTATGAAAAATATTACTAAATTTCCATCTAAATTATCTCCGACATACATAGGTAGACCTTCCTTGACAACACATTTTTAGTGATAGATACGTAAAATCATCATAGTGCGATCGATCTGATATACGCAGTGTCTCGTTTTCAGTTTGGCTGTGTAATCATTTTATTATTTTCATTTGCTTATAATAGTATTGTTACTTGTTTACCAGACAATAGTCATCTTAATCAGTATGTATTGATGTTGTATTAAAGGATGAGGAAACTCACAGTAATACGATTAGAGCGAGCGATTTCTTAATCGTCATATTCCTGTTTCCACAATTTTTATGTATGTAGTGCAATGTACGAAATTAGTTAATAAACCCGACGTTAAATTGGAGTTTCACGGTTTCGTCGATGCATCGTGAGCAAGTAAGTAACCATAATATCCGCTAATAAATTGTAGCAAAACTGATGTAACTATTGATGAAACAGAAAAGATAAAACTAGCAACAGCTCACTCATATCATCACTCTTAATTATAATTGATGCGACAAACTGAAGTATACCATCTCTAGAACATGCATAAATCATTATCATCTTCAAAATCCTAGCCATTATTACTAAAGTTACTGTACTTCTGATTAATAATCCATTCGTTCACTCCACTGTGGCTGGCTGCCTATAAGTTCTTGGTTTTCTAAATACTTATCTGGTACTTTTATAACATGGGCGCGATGCTTTTGCGCTGTTCAGGTTTTACTGGAAAGATTTGCCTACAGGCAATCGCAACAGTAAACGACTCCCTTTGCACAGATCTTTTACAGATAAAAGAGTTCGATACCTACCATTCGAAAAACGAATGAATTATTTCTCAATTGCAGATAGGCCCACATGAAATAAATTAGACTTAATAGCCATTGCAGAGGTGGTTTTCGCTAACGAGCTGGCGTCCGTTGTACGATACATAAGGCAAGGGTCCACAAATATTATTTCAAAGAATTCAATAAATAGAAAAGTAAAAAAAAACTCATCTCATTATTCAACGATCCTCTCCTTGATACAAGAATAGTTTTTTCTCCGCATGGAGACATACCGAATAGACACAGACAAACATTTTTATCAAGCCTACTCTACGAGTCGGCAAGCGATATATGTAATAAGATGAAAACATAGTAGTTAAAAATAATAATATTTTTATTGCATATTTCAAAAGTTCATGGCAGAGTGTACTACAACCAAATTCAAATCAAAGTTGTTGCCACTCGGATTTTTTTTAACACATTCTTAGATGTATATAGAACCAATAGTTAAAATCATTCATCGCAGAAATTTTTCTTTACGAGTATTTTACTTTTTTTTGTTTAATGACACAGCCACACAAAAAAAGTGGTCTGGCCTGCGGATCAGGCTAGTGTGTCTTTATGTATTTGGGCCCGCTGAAACCGAATCCGAAGTGAGAATTGTCAGATTAGCTCGTTCATCATCCCCAACCCCAAAAATACCATACCAGTGTATTCTTATATATCTGGAGCTGCTAAAACTGAATCCGAAATCAGAATTGTCAGATTGGCTCATTTTTCACCACCAACCCGAAAAAAACACCTCCACAAAAAATGGTCTGTCCAGCAGATCATACCAGTGTATCCTTTTTGTATTTGGTAAGGATACATTGGTCTGAAAAACTGAAAAACGAGCAAATCTGACAATTCTGGCTTCGGATTCGGTTTCGGCGGGTCCAAATACATAAGGATACACTGATCTGGTCCGCAGCACTTTTTTTATTTTGGGGGTGTTTTTTAGTGTTTGGGGTGAAAAACGAGAGAATCTGACAATTTTGACTTCGAATTTTGTTTCGGAGAGCCCAAATACATAAGGATACACTGGTATGGTCCGCCGGACAATCCATTTTTTGAGGGCGTGTTTCTTTGGAGTTAGAAGTGAAAAACGAGCCAATCTGACAATTCTGACTTCGGAGTCGGTTACAGCGGATCCAAATACATGAAGATACACTGGTCTGGAACATTTTTTTTTGTGTGGCTGTGTCATTAAACAAAAAAAGTAAAATACTTGTAAAGTATCTGCGATGAATGATTTTAAATATCGTGGAAATTGGTTCTATATATATCTAAGAATATGTTAAAAAAAAATTCGAGTGGCAACAACTTTGATTTAAATTTGGTTGTAGCATACCGTGATGGAACATTGAACCACTGTTGTCCAAATCATTTTTGCCGATAATGTCAAATGTCTGCAGTGTTCAGACAAATTCTTGAATCGAAAATGGGGGTGATTTTATCAATCCGCGGGTAGTTTAGAGGGAGGGTAGAAGAGAAAATATGGCCACCATCATGTTCTTCACCCTCGATACAGGAAGAATCCATTATTTAGCTTTTTCGCAGACTATTTGGAATATTTTGCAATTCGGGGAGGGGGTGGTTCTAACTGGAAGTTGTTTTGGAGCCTCCTGGTCAAAATATACTGGATTATTCAATATTTCCTCTAATAACCCCGATCCGCCAAGTCTACGCAAGCGTAGTACGGAATAATCAGTACAAGTGGTAATTTTTTCCATTTAGTTCCAGAAGGGTGGGGGGAAAAGTATTGCAACCATCGTGTTCCTCACCCTCGACAACGGAGAGAAAGCGTTCTTCAGTCCTTTCGCAGTATTTTCGGATTGTTTTTATATTCAGGGAGGAGGTGGTTCCAACCCCAGGCCGTTGTTTTGGCGTCTCCTGGTCAAACGATACTCGATTTATCAATATTTTGTCATAACCCCGATATGTCAAGCCGTCATAAGCGTAGTATGGAATAGTCAGAACAAGGGGTAGTTCCAGAAAAGTGAGGGAAATAGTCGCGTTCCTCACCCTCTGAAACGGGGGGAAACTGTTCTGAAAAATTGCTCCATGGATGAAAGCATTGTTGTTGTTGTTGTTGTTATTGTTGTTTTGTATACGAATGAGAACAGGATTTTGGTGTAGATAGGTCACCCTGTGTTGTTAATGGTTTTACGATGCCTTCCGTAGTAATAATTGGATTTCTTTCTCTCTTTTAACAAAGCATTTCGATGACGGCAATCACTTGGCGTCTGGCAACGTTTTGAAGTGTCTTCATTAGCTCATCATATGAATCCATTGTAATTTTTATGAGGACTCTAAAGAAGTATTTTCTAGGTGCCTTTCGTGGCGTTCGATTTATATCCGACAACTGCTACTCCATTCAGAGTCACCAAAATAAATTACACTACTCTCCTCTCGACTCTTCTCTTCTTTGTTCTTAAAGTAGTTCCGATATATCAAGCATTTCACGTCATCGCTATTGATATTCTGACGCAGTAAAGTGTTAACGTACAAATTACGTATACATATAAGAATCACCTAAGTTAGTGCTGCTGAAAAACTTTGTTTACGTGGTAAATTGCGACAAGTTACTCCAGATGATTTGGTTAAGCTTGCATCATGTTCTCATTTTGTTGTATGTAAAATTAATTTTGTTGGTTTAGTCAGTAAAAGTTTTATAATTAAATGGAGTTTAATAAGTGTATTTTTCAATACTAATATTATTGCGAATAATTTAATTTATCTGTTCTTATCGAAATGAATAAAGTAACTTTGAACTCATGTAACAGGAATAAATATGACGTCAAATTTTAGGTTTGACGTGCAACGCTTGATATATCGGATGCACTTATTCACTCACTGTTAATTCTTCAAGCCCCACGTTGGGCGCCATGAACACGAGGCCTTTTACGCTTATGAGGCAATCGAGCACTTGAAGAACACCGCACAACGTTCCTGGCTTTTGGCAGAAGGTTCACTCAATTTTTGAACACCCTGTATATTACAATTTAAAGTTTTGGAACTGATCCACTGGTGTTTCGTTGAAATAATTAATTTCAGAAGAAAAATAACTTTATTCTCGTTTATATTCTAACATAAGAAAACTTAAAATAATTTATTAATTACAGTAGTTAATTAAACACCAATCTGTGTAAATTTGTCTTTTTGTAGTTAGATATTTGTTTGTTAACATTTCATGATTCGGAGAAAATTCTGAGACAACTTTTTGAGAAATTTTTGTGCGCCTTTAACTGTCGGTACTTATATTAATATTTAGTGATTGTAGAACTTTCGCGATAAGCAATCGATCTTGGTTCGAATGGAAGCATGGATGGAGACGAGAGTATTTCTGATTTACAATAAAATTGAAAATATTTAATAAATATTGTGACGGCTAATATTTTATGAATGGAATGTATTAATTGTTTACTAAATTTTGATTATTATATTATTCAAAAATAAAACAATTTTCAAACGGTAGTTCGACACTACCACACTTTCAATAATCAAGATACATTTTCAGAACGTATCATTTATAATTTTATTTTTTTATATCCACTATGCAGTTAAGTTCTAAGCAACTAATAAGTTCGCGTTATTTCTTTATTAAACATTATGCGACATTATTTTCTCTCAAGCGCCATATTAGAGTGGAACGGTTTTATGTGGTGTTTGCACACTAAGCTGTAATAATCAATAGCGAGAAAGAAGGAGAATTTAAACCGAGAAGTTCTGGCAACTAATATTACAATGAAGTCATAATATAATGTGTAACAAAGCGTATTTTCGAAGGACTTAATTGCACCCAAATAAACCACTTTGTTTACCAATAATAAATATATTCTTATTTGAATTGTTTATTAACCTTGCCACGCTATGAAAATAATTATATTTTCGCATAACTACATCATAGCGGGAGCCCCACCTGGACAACCGCCCAGAAACTTTATACTAGTCGCGATCTCTAGAGAAAGCAGTCAGTTGATGTAAGCAAGCAGCATCGAGTGGAAGTGCCTTCTCCCGTGACCCGCCAGCAGACCTAAGTTACAATATTTTAATTCTGTTTATTTCCACGAAACAGTACTTGCGCCTACGTCACTTACTACCGCGCATCGAACTCCTCTCCCACTCTTTTGCAGCTAGAGGATTTGGGCGAGCAATTAGTCGCGCTGAAACTGAACGGTTGAGTTCCTCATAAGCCCCACTGGTAACTAGATGTGCTGCAGCCAGCTCCGGAAATAAGTAAAAGTGACAAAATTATTCTAAGACTGGGAAACCGCGAATAATGACAAATCGTGACTTATAAATATTTTCGTACCTGATCGTTTGCTCTAAAAATTTTACAAGTTCCGTCTGCTACTACGCACAATGCCTGCACATGTCTCCCATCCTACTCGCATTTAGGGAAAGGAAAGCTGGCAGTTGAACTCGCGACAGGGAGACAGTTTTAATCGACCGATTGACCGTTCCAGACATGCTACACCAGGACCAGTAAGTAACTTGGGTAACGGAGCCCTGCCTGCTGTGCCAGTGTCCGTACTTGGAAACCGTTTCAACCGCGCTTACGTCATCACCGTGTGAAGAGGGTATAGAGTTCCCCCACTCTAACCGTGACCGTTCTGTTTCAGCATCCAGCTAGACCACAAGACCGACAGGCAGTCCCACCAGCGACACCGACCGAACCAGACGTGGCCAGGAGGAAAGTGAGTAAAGTCAATAATAATAAAAGTAGGTAATAACTTGGCTGATACTAGGGACTCATACTTATCACTTGTCTTGCATTTATTTTATTATTTCCGGTTAGATTCTGTATTCTCGTGGTACCCAGGGGTCTAACCGTTTCCCTATAGGTACGTCATGAATATAGAATTTACGCACTGATATCCCTAGTCGCTTCTCTGGACGAGATCAGTATGCAAACCGCCATAGCCATACATTATTTCAGGCTAGAAGGACGAGAGCGTTTATTGGGTTTTCACTGCCACTATTCTCCGGTTACATTCCACCCACGTTTCCCTGTAGGTACGTCGTGTGCATAGAGTTGACGTACTGATATCCCCAGTCTAGCCGCTCCTCTGGACGAGACCAGTGTGCACACTATTCTAATTATACAATATTTCAGGCCAGCAGCTGCAGAATGCTGTTAAACTAATCATGCCTCTTTTCAGATTTAAGGTTTTTTGTAATAACCAAGTCTACCACCTAGAGTATTTGATTTCCATGTTGCATTAGTTGTTGTCTGCTTGCTCCTTCCCGGTATCTAACAACTATCCATACCCTGACCGATTCTGGCGCTTGCTCTATTATGTCGTCACCGCCTGTCATTAACCGTACGTCAACGTCATTTTTACCGCCATTACCGTCATACCACTGCTTTGCTTCCGTCTACTCCAGTAACCTCACTGGAACCTCGTAATTGAACTGTAGTATTCACCGTAAGCGTCATTACATCATAACCTGGGTTTTCCATATTTTGGATGTCTTGTATATATTGAACTAGTTTAGGTGTAAATAAAATCGTTAGTATTGCAGCTTACAGGAAATAAAATCACTGGTATTATTAATTCTGTGTTTTACTGCTGTGTAAAAGTCTAACTTTCTCTGTCTTGACCTCCGATTAAAGAACTTATATCTAGATACATAACAGGCTACCTTTTCACTATATACCTTGTTTGCTCCTAACATAGTCACATTATATGTCCATTAAAATGGATAGATGAACATCACATCCCGTAGGTAACAGTGGCGTTGTGTGTGTAGAAAATGTGTAGAATGGTAAATATTTTCATTGAAATGAATTATTGCAATTCCTGCATTACCGGCTCTTTATACAACGTGATGTAGGCATATACGATATTACGGTAAGATAATACAGTAAGATAAATATGTATTGAAAGGATATTAAAATTTAATTGGTATTCACTTTATAACTGTAAACTGAACTTCATCATGTTACGACTATGGAACGATCGATTTTCTTCTTTTCTAAACTGCTTTCTGCAAACGGCACAGCACTTTACACTAAATATATTGTCATTAAACTGTGTAAATATGAATAGAGAATATTATTTAGGTATTAAGCAAATCACAACTTAAAATAAAAACCGATGCCCAAGGAATCACTACTTCCACATCCAGATTCTCTATCCAAGTCACTCACAACGAAAAAACGTTGTATGTGAAAATAATTGTTTATGGAACGTTAATAATATAATATTTGAAATCCTCTACCCCAAAAACCCATAAAACGATACCCCACATCGGTAGAGGGGTGGGGGTGGTGATAGGGGGGTGGTAGTGGGGGGTGGATGAAGTAAAAAAATATTTTGAAGTTTCTGGTTCCTTTACATACACTAAATCACAATTTGTTTTCATCCCCTTTAATAAGGAGGTGGGGGTGGTAATGGGGGTGGCTAATGCCAAACATTTTTTTGAGACCTTAGCTTCTCTTGTATATACTAAATACCAATTTCATGGACTCTTACCTGCTTGATTTACCCATTTACCCCAAATTTACCCCAATTTACCCCCCAACCCTTCGACGGAACAAGATGAAAATATAATCTAGTTCTAGATCTCGTTAAAGTACCAAATTTCAAATCAATATCTTAAACGGTTCCAGAGTAAACGTGCGCACAAAAAAAAGTTACAGACAGACAGACAGACCGACAGACAGACCGACAGACAGACAGAAATTTTTTTTCGCTTAAACTTAAAATCTCGACGTTTCATGACATTTTAAGCCTATTTGGACAATAAAAATTTTTATAAATTTTTTTGTCGTTACTATACTTCCACCGGTCGCGAATAGATCGACTAGCCAATCAAGAACTTATGGGAAGAAGTGCCTTATATTGTAACTATCTCAGCAACATATAAATCAGTACAATTATGTATCTAGATATAAGTTCTTTAATCGGAGGTCTTGACCCACTGGAACTTACCGTTTCTCCACTGCAGTTACTCCAGCCCTACTATACAGGTTGTTTGAGGGATGTGGCATTTCCCCACGTAACATAGGAAACTGGCTCCCGAGCAACCGCACCGCAAATACCGCCGTTGCTAAGGTAAAAATGACACTTTCGGCCTCACCGAAAGATACGTCACAAATGAAAGTAAAAATCATGCTTGGAGAAATATCACTTGATTTAGAGATGTCGATTTTTAGTAGAATTGTTATAATTCCCTTTATAAAAATATGTACTTCATGTTGACAGGATTTTTACAATTACTATTATTAGACGTAAATTATTTCTACATGATTACTCATTTATTCACGTCTTGCCAGACGTTTTGTGCTCCATGCATTATTTTAGTTGGCCTTTATTTGCTATATAGCACGTCTTACAGTATCACGTCATCTGCCGCGGTTGCTTGTTTATCCACATAACTAACCTTAACACAATATTGGTACAATGCCATAGTAAAATACTTATCATCTATTAAACGGGGAAATAGTTTTACATCATATAATATAATAAACGACCCCCAAAGTCACGGCTGTTCGGAATAAACGTTTGGATAAACGGCGACATAGATCCATACCCACCGTCATTGTTAGTACCTAGACCAGTGCACGAGCCAGGTACACGATAGATAGTGTGACTAGCGTATTCACAGCACAATACGTTTAAGCCGACTGAGTTACTGAGTGCTGTCATACCTGTCACTTCTGATGTCATATTTTTTACATTTTGTAGCTTTGAAATAATAAAAATAATATAATTGGACAAAAACAGGACTGAGAAATATAACGCTGAATGAAACAGTATTATTCTACTCTAGACCAGGAATAGGGTAACATTGAAGTTTTTAATCTTTGTGTTTTACCTTATAATACTTTTAATATGTTGTTGAAAAGTTTTGGCAACACCGAGAATAATATTTGATATGGTTCAGGTTTGTATGAAGTTTATCAGTGTATTTCATTTGTTATGGAAGTAATATATGTTTATGGAACTTTGAAATTAAAAAAAGACGAGGTAATTAATTAATCGATAGGCAATTAAAGATTAAAATGTTCACATTTATTTCAAGTCTACCCTGTATATCACAAATAAAATTATATCAAGCGTTTGCTGAAAGATTTTAGTTGGAAACGGCAAATCAAAATACCAACAATATATCGAAGTAAACTGCAAACTATCTGTAATGAAAATCACTACCTTGTGTTACTCTTTTATAGATCTTTTTTCCTTCGACTTATATGTTCCCCTCTGTGTTTCTGTATTCTTTATGCTTTGATAGATGTATCAAATTCTCGACAGCTATTGTTGTGGTTAGATAAATGACGGCACAGGGAGGAAGCACAACAATTTTCTTTGTTAGTGTTAATTTATTGTATCCTAAGGTTTTCTCCTTCTCTTTCGGTCTATCGACATACACTATATTACCCGATTCAACATGCTTTAACAAATAAATATATAAAATAATTATTCTATAAATCAAAAACACTAATTCAGATTGAAATTCCAATAAATGCGAAAGGCGAGAGAACTTTACACACGTACTAGTTAATTACACAGGTCCACATTTTTTTTTAAATTTACATTGATTAGAGTATATAGACTATATTTTTTTTGGTATGCTGAGTCATAGTCTGAAGTCCGTTTTTTCCTAAATGATCTGAATTTGTTTGTAACTCCACTTGCCAACCCAAAACCTATAACTAATGCAATTAGCACAAGAGTAAATAGTAAATTTATATCCCAAAAGCCAATTTGTACGTCAATACTAGGCTTCAGGGACAACTAAAAGATATTGTGTACATCAGCCTTACCATAAACTACTGTCTCACTCGACTCACCCCCTTTTAGAGGGTGAGAAAACTGTATCTTACTGTACAATAGAACATGCAGGCGAAAAAAAATGTATATATCCAATAGATCTGAGCTCCCATGAAAAGAAAAAAACGCGCTGTGCACCACACTTACCACAAAATGATGCGTTGTCTTGTTCGACCCCTTTCAGTGGTGTGAAAATTATATCAATAAAACATAATCTCTTGAAAAAAAATGTAGGCAGCCATAATTCTAGACCGCCAAATGGAGAGAAGTGTATGTTCACGAATATATACCATATATATTATAAAACTCCGTTTCACTCTTTTCAGCCCTTGTGAGGGGGTGGAAAAATTACTTAGATCTATAGAAGTTATTGACGGCCTACAACCTGTATATATTGATAAACAGATTGTAGGCCGTCAATAACTTCATATTGATGAAGGGAAATATGTATTTTACACTAGACTTACCATAAAACACCTCACACTTCTTTAACTTTAACCTTTATAGGGTGGGAAAATCATTTTCTTCTATACAACAGAAGCCTAGTATATAGACCACTTCGTCAGTAAGTTTTGTTGTATAGAAGAAAATTATTTTCCCACCCTCTAAAGGGGGTTGATAGGGGTTTATAGGTGTTTCATGGCAAGTCTAGTGTACAGTACATCTGCTCCTTCATATTGATACACAAACTGTTGGCTGTACATTTTCTTCTCATGTTATAGATTGAAGTGATTTTCCACCCCCTTGTACGTGCTGAAAAGAGTGGAAAGGAGTTTTCTAATATATGTACATCCCTCTCTCTCCATTTGGCGGCAAATACTTTTGGCTGTCTACATGTTTTTCCTTAAAATATCTGTTTTATAGAAATATATAATTTTCTCACCCCCTGAATTTGAAGAAAAAGTTACGCTATGCACCATACTTACCACAAAATAACCCGTCATCTCTTTCAACCCTGAAAGGGGTTGAAAGAGATGACGGGTTATTTTGTGGTAAGTATGGTGCATAGCGTAACTTTTTCTTCAAATGAGGGCTTAGATCTATTGGCTGTATTTATCGCCAACATCTTACTGTATAGTAAGAAACTCTGAATGGGGGTGAGTGTAGTGGGAGGACAGTTTATGGTAAGGCTGATATACACAATATAGTTTAGTTGACTTTGAAGCCTGAGATTGTCCACATACTCTGATCAATGTAAATTAAAAAAAATATATTTTTTTGTGGACCAGTTGTTAACGCCTTTCGTTCGTCAAACCATAAACTAGCTGAACACTATCCAGCACTCTTCAACCCAACGTTGAATAAGTGTCATCACATGTCAAAAACTCCACATTTCATTAATCTCCTTCAAAACTATCCCATTTCAAAAAATGATATACTAGTAAATTTCGACATTGTATCACTATCATATTTAATTACATTCCAATATCTGACGCCGCAAAAATTCTTAATACCCAACACCGTTTTCTCTCAGCACCATAAGCTTCCTAGAATACTTTCTATCCAACACCTATGTTCTCTTCCAAAACAATTACTACAAAAAAGTTAGAGGAGCCCTCCTGCCCTTGTCATAATCAAAATTTTCATCGACAATTTCGAGTCCAAGATCTTGAGTGATCGATTCGACCTAAAACCTGCCTGCTGGTTGAGATATTTTTGTTGATGACATCTTCGTTATCTGACCAGATGGTAGGGATTAAAGTTATTGGAGTTGGGGTTCTTCAATCGGTTGAAAAATAATCCTAAATTAGTAAAATATGTGTGCGTTTATTCTTCTGAGATAACAATTCTAAAATAAATTTTGATCAATTACTTATCATCTTTTAAAATGTTTAAAACAAACATTAATCATCACCAAATATAAATAAATATATTTGAGATCAAGTAAATCACGCGAATAAATAATAAATATATAAACCGCTGCCCAAGGAATCACTACTTCCACATCTAGATTTTTTATCCAAGTCTCTCACAACGAAAAAATTTTGTATGTGGAAATAATTGCTTATGGAACTTTAATAATATAATATTTGAAATCGTCTACTCCAAAAACCCATAAAACGATATCCTACATCGGTACTGGGGGTGGGTGGTGATATGGGGTGGTAGTGGGGGTGGATGAAGTAAAAAATATTTGGAGGTTTTTGGTTCTTGTACACACACCAAATTACAATTTTTTTCATCTCCTTAAATAATGGGGTGGGAGTGGTAATGGGGTGGCTATTGCCAAAAAATTTTTTGAGGCCTTAGCTTCTCTTGTATATACTAATTGCTAATTTCATGGACTCTTTACCTCTTGATTTACCTATTTATTCCCCATTTACCCTAATTTACCCCCCAACCCTTCGATGAAATAAGATTAAAATATAATCTAGTTCCAGATCCCGTTCAAGTATATACGTGTACCAAATTTCAAGTCAATATCTTAAACGTTCCAGAGTAATTGTGCACACAAAAAAAGTTACAGACAGAAATTTTTTTTGCTCAAACTTAAAATCTCGACGTTTCATGACATTCTAAGCCTATTTGAACAATAAAAATTTTCAAAATTTTTTTTGTCGTTCCTATACTTCCACTGGATGTGGAAGTAATATAAATGTCACACACCAACGACCGACGTAAGAATGCAAAAAAAATTATTTAAAAGAATATTAAATAACAAATAATAAATCTATATTAAAATATTATTTTAAACATATACAGTGGGTCCCACTTTTCATGGAACCACCCTCATCTCGCTCATATGATATCCGTATATTTTGAAATTTTGGTAGTGAATATATACCTATAAAGTGAGCCTTTAGACGTAACCACATTTGATTTTAGTCTGAGGCGTCTGATTCTAGGATGGAAAAAGGAGGTCGATTTTGAAAAAAAGTATTAGCGGCTTTTTTAGAAAAAAATCTTCTTAAAGATATTCTTAATCAGCACCTTTAAAAACTCCTTTGTGCAAGATTACATCGTAGTGGGTTCAAAGGTATTTGAGACAGAGGTAGTAAAACGGATTCTCAAATGACAAAAATGATTTCTTAATTTCTTATTTAGAGTAATGTATTGGACTATTTTGAATTGATTTTAGAACAAAATAATTATTTTAATAAGGCAAAAATTCTAATTCGTACATACCCACCATTTCTCTAACAAATAATCTTTAATATAGACCTAAGTAAGCTAAGAAAATAAAAACTATTGCAAGTGTCAATTATTAATTGTTGAACGTAAATACGTTAATCAGTTAAACATTCATGTGAACGCTGGTTTAATGTTAGATAACAAGTGAAGTGTAAATTTTTGTGTAATAAATATGGTTCGGCGTTTAACAATGCGAGAAAAAGTTGAAGAAGTTGATTCGTTTATCACTACTAAATGGCAATATATGTCAAAAGTTAACGTCTGGTGTGGTTTATAGAATAACATTATATAATTAAATTGGCACTTACAATAACTTTTGTTTTCATGGCTTAGTTAGGTCTTTATTCAAGGTTGTTTGCTAGAAAAATGGTAGGTTAGTACGAATTAGAATTATTGTCTTATTAAATAAATAATTATTTTGTTATAAAATCGATTCATACATTACATACATTATTCCTAACAAAATAGAAAAAAGAGGAAGAAATTTTTTTCATTTGAGAATCCGTTTTACAGATAAAAATTATTTTTAGTTGAAAAAATTTTTTTGACGGGCTCTATCTCGATCACCTTTGAACCCACTACGATGTAATCTTGCACCAGTGGGTTTCTAAAGGTGCTGATTAAGATTATATTACTAGTTTTCTTATAAAAAAATTGCTAATACTTTTTCTTTTTGAAAATCGACCTCCTTTTTCCATCCTAGAATCGGACGTATCTGACTATATAAAATCAAATATGGTTACGTCTATAAAATCATTTTATATTTAGGTATATTTCACCATCAAAATTTTAAAATATTCGGATATCAGGTGAGCGAGATATGAACCCAGTTAACCTAATAGTAGTTACATAACTAGATGAAACTTAAGAAAGAACTGTTTTATTACAAAATACTGTCCTAATTTCGTATTTGTGCCCGATATTCTTAACATAGTCATTATATAGTAATATTTTTTCTTTGTTACATATGAGTGCTATAAGTAAAATAGTATTGACGCAATATTTATAAAATAATATTTTATAAATCATACGAAACAGAAATTCATAAAATTGATGAACATTTTTGACATCAGCGGCAAATCACCATTTCCGCATTCACCTCATACCGAAGTTCTGGTAGTGTTCTGTAAAATGTGGTTTTGTATTTGTTACAAAATAATATGATGCCCTGCAAATATTGCTGTTCCATCACATCTTCATAAGTTAAACATACCTTTTGTATAAAATTTATATTTTATAAAATACTGCATATATGATAAATATATATATATGAATTCATAATAATACATTTGTGTAGATGGCACACCTAGAATTACTAATCGTAATAACGATCGTTTATCTGTTGATGTTTACCTAACCTAAAATAATATTTGTGTTCTGTGATTTTCCTCATGAGATTTTTTCAAAATGCCTCAAAACAAATATTTAGATTTGTCTTATAGACAAACACGGAGGCGAATTACCGATGCTGTTAATCAAGTTGAGGCTGACAAATGAAGGAATAAATTCTGCAAGATGTGGAATATATCACGTGAGCTGCAGTAATAGTAATAAAACCAAATAAAACAGTTACTGTGGTCATAAGTCATAAGGTATGTAGCACTCGTTAAGTTTTAAAACCACCTTTACACGTCATTTGATTCGATATTCGGTTATTTAGTGTTTTAAGTTGATGTTTTACAACATTTATCTCCTAGGCACGCATTTTTGGATATTCAGTAATTATCACTACTCTATAGCCGCTTCCATTTTTCACGAAATTCTGTTTATTTTCACATTTTGTATCATTACTCAGTTGTTGGTACGTTTCTTTAATTTTCTGCAAGTGAGTCTAAAGTTTTTTTTACCTTCACTTCTAATCAACTGCACTAGCTTGGGAGTAAGATCACTTTTAACTCAGTTATAAATAGAGGATAATGTTTAATTGTTTATTCGCTAGATTGGAAATAATAGTAAATTTACAGCAGTTTCAGTGTAACAGAAAGAAAAAATAACAATTAAGGCCACAAATTATGATGTTAAGATACTGTGGAGTACAGTACACACTAATAAGATTAATAGGTTAAGTTTTTGCGCGAACGTTTTACTCACTGAGATGTTTTTTTTGTACAACTGGGTAGTGATGTATTCAACTGAGATGAGTATACTTACTGCACATTTGACTCGCACTCAGTTGTGTGCCAAAGGGAAGCGACATATTAATCATGTTCACCTGTGGTAGTGATAAAGTAACTACAGAGTACAGTACACCAAAGTAGCTGGCTGGCTATTGGATGCACAGTAGCAACTATTGGTCAATAACTATTTTGATTTTTTCATGAACAACTATCTGCTACTTTTACAACAGATTGTACACGAGTTAATAACGGTTTGGTCATCTATAGGTATCCATATATGGTTGTATTCCTTAGACTCCTTAGAGCAATGGGAAGTATCTGAAACTATTTTAAAGATTATACCATTTATGATTTTTTAAATATTTATACTTAATAAACCGAAAATAATCGCATATTTCCCTCTCACTCTGCAAAATTCTATCCTTAAAAGTTTTTTCCATAAAGCCAGTATAGTGAGTAAGTTGCGGGGGATAAGTCACGTTCGATTTTTCGTCCCTTGCCGAGGTGATCCACGGGCGATCTGGGGCAATCCGAGGTAACATATAGGTGATCTGAGACAATCCGAGGGGCGATATTTCGTTCCGCAGGTTTCACGTGATTTACCTCTCGGTAAGTAGTTAGTAGAGTGAGTAGGTCACTTGATTTGTCTTTTCTAATAGTGCTGTTCCAATATGGTCAAATATACAATAGATCTGGTCAGCTGACCATGTTAGACGGTGCTTATTGGCTCTGACTAATTTGTGATTTCTTGCTGACTGCGAAACTACTTTTGGTGTATTGTGGTGACTAGGTGGGAAGTACTTAAGTCTACAAAAGAATGTTACAAAAAGTACTGTGCACTCAGTAATTATAATAGTAATATTAATTAATATATACAATCATAATATTGAAGGCTCAATATGTAGACTAGATATGTATTTAGGTGTGGCTGCCTCCATATTTGACAAAGACTTTGAAGAAATCTATGCTGAATAGTTCAGGCAAGGAAAACAACGATACGCAAGAGATGTCAAGAAGCTGGTTGAATAAATAGATAGATATCCCAGTAAACACACTCTGCCACATCCACATTATAGCCACTCACATTTTAGTGGATTTTGTAAATGGCAAAGCATCACATCACCGTGATGACACTCTTTGGACCGTTTCAGAATGTTCACATTATAACCACTCCCGTGTCAGTGGAGATTGGGATGTCCACAATCACCACATCATTTTAATGATACATTTTAAAACGTGGATGTAACTAACTGAGCCGCCACTCACTTTGGTATCACCATCTCTTACTAAATAGCGACCACCGCCGGCAGCACCACTAGTCTAGTACTACTACTGGAATTCTCTTTGTTCTACTCTCAGTCATCTGTCATCTCCAGCTTACACTTGTCTGTGTTCCATTAACGACGTTGACGTCAATAAACTTTAGTTTTAATGTTTTTGGTTTTTGTTTGGTAAATATCAACACATTTTTACGTAAAGGTAAGTACCTACTTGTATTAGCTACATTGTTACTATGAAATGCTGTATTCTTATTTTATACCTTGCCTGTAATTTTCATGTTTGGTGACATATCGAATGACATCATTAAAATTCAAGGGAAAAAAGCTAATTTATCATTTAACATAATATATTGGTTAACATTGGTTATTTATTTTTCAATTACAGAATACTTTCGAATTCATAATTTAGTTTTTGTACCACATTAGGTATACCAATAGGTACAGTGTTGTCTCCATGTCATCCATGCGGCGTGCCCCATTTGATATTCGACGAGATTATTAGGTACCTACCTTTTGTGTGCTATCAATTAATTGGTAAAATATAGGTATACTTTTATATTTAAATTTCATTATATTTATAAAAACAGTATAAAAGAGAGATAAATAAAATATAAATATATAGAGAGCATTTTTAGATTATTTTTTATTTAAATACCTACTGATAATTGTTTTCTTACCAATTGACGACAAAATGCAGTCATATTGTATGGCATTTGCAATAATTATTACCCATCATTTTACTTTGCTCTAGTATATTATTTTCTAGTATATTATTTTAGTACCCGAATCCGAGGATTGTCTAATTATAAATACCCCAGTCAAATTAGAACAAATTTCGACGTTTGATGAAAAAAACTGATAAAGTGTTTAAATTTGGCAAATATGTTCATTTAGGCTTACCTATACTATTAAACATACTAAAGGTCCCCAGCACAAACTGTTGCGCTTGAGCCACCATCTTGGAGAAATGGCGGTCCGATTCAGTTTACTGCTTATATCTTTCTAACCATTAGCGATATCGATATTATGTTTATATGCAAAATAAAGCTTATAAAATTCTGTACAAAAAGTGTTATATTGCATTTCATCGACACGTTTGAACAATTGTGAATATCACTCGTATATAATAAAAATATATCATTGTATTGTCATAAAATACAACTTTCAAAATGTCTTTTCTGTCAGTCCGTTCGTCTGCCCGTCTGCCTCTCCGTCCGTCATGTCTCTTGTAATTAAAAAAGAAAAGTCTGGTTTTATTGAAATTTTGACAATAAATTAGTGTTAGCTATAAGAAGAACCCCAGCGTTTAAAAAAAAATCGATCAGTAAGTATGTTATGGTTGTAGGTTTAAGTGACATACTTGCAATTTTAATGATCTCCCGATGATACCATCTTGATTGTCGAAACGTTGGTCTGTATACTGTGCAGTATCTCTGTATTTTTAGCATCTTATCAAAGGTGTTACAACATTTTTTATTTATTTTGCTTTTATCATGATTAGAGAATATTATTTAGGTATTATGCAAATCACAACTTACACACTTTTTATTTATTATAAAAATACCTACTTTCTGTATATTGTTGCCCTAATCTGGGCACGCTAATATACTAGTTAGGTAAATACTTTAAAACACTTATTATTGGAGAACCAATCAAAACAACTACTCTCCTAGCTAATACTGACGAAGTATTGAATTACATGATAGGATTCTTAACATTTTAAAGAAGAAAAAATATTGAAAATACTTAAATCATTTATTTACATTTAGTCATTCACACTTTTTTTATTTAATATGAAATTATCTATATATTGGTACCTTAACCGGGTCACCCTAATATACTACTTAGGAAAACACTTAACACAAGTGTGAATGACTAAATGTAAATAAATGATTTAAGTATTTTCAATATTTTTCTTTCTTTAAAATGCTAAGAATCCTATCACGTAATTCAATACTTCGTCAGTATTAGCTAGGAGAGTAGTTGTTTTGATTGGTTCTCTAATAATAGGTGTTTTAAAGTATTTACCTAACTAGTATATTAGCGTGCCCAGATTAGGGCAACAATATACAGAAAGTAGGTATTTTTATAATAAATAAAAAGTGTGTAAGTTGTGATTTGCATAATACCTAAATAATATTCTCTAGTGTTACAACACTCTTCACATGCCTTTTTTTCATAAAATTTTTTATAACCTTTATATTTATTAATCGATTTTTTTCAAAATCAATAGAGTTCTTCCTTTAGGTAACACTAACTTACTGTTCAAATTTCAATAAAATTGAACTCTTCTCTTTTAAATTATCATACTCACAAAAAGTGTCGTACAGAGAGACAGATGGACAAACTGACAGACTGACAAACAGATATTCGACGGATATTTTAAAGTTATTGGGAATTCCAGAATTAACATAATAATATGAATTTTTTTTACGAGTGATTTCCGGTTTAGAAATGTGTTGATCAAATGTAATTTCCTATTTTAGAAGATGATAATAATAGATACGGGAAAATATATTACATTTTTTGAAGAGAATTTTATAAACTTTACTTTTTATTGGAGACTTAATTTCGATATTTCTAATGGTTAGCGAGATATAAGAAAAAAAACTTAATCTGAGCACCATTTTTTTAAGATGGCACACAGTGGGAAAAATATGCCCCTTTTTGGACAAAAATCTGCCGACAGTAGAGATTTCAATCAAATTAAATTTAAAAAATGGCAAATACTCTTAAGACATTGTACTTTAGAGTAGTGCTGCGGCAAAGTGGCCTTGGATTAACCTAACCTAAAAATCGCAGATATTACTTTCACATCCAGTGGAAGAATAGAAACGACAAAAAAATTTAAAAAAATTTTATTGTTCAAATAGGCTTAGAATGTCACGAAACGTCGAGATTTTAGGTTTGAGCAAAAAAAATGTCTGTCGGTCTGTCTGTAACTTCTTGTGCGCACGATTACTCTGGAACCGTTTAAGATATCGACTTGAAATTTGGTACACATATATATTTTAACGAGATCTGGAACTAGGTTATATTAAGGCGCCGTTACACGGCGCGTGGTTCGCCGAACCACGAACCTGGTGCGTGGTTCGGCGAACCACGCGCCGTGTAACGGTGTCTTAAATTGAGAGTGTCAATACGGTACATTGTTCATTCAGATTTGTGACGCATTTGGTTGTATCCTTTGGTCCGTGCAAGTTTACCGACATCCGATGGATCGCGGTAGCACACACCACGAACCGCGAACTAATAGCGAACCACCCGTGTCAGACGGCGAGTGGTTCGTGGTTCGTCGGGCCAGGTTCGGCGAACCACGCGCCGTGTAACGGCGCCTTTATATTTTCATCTTATTCCGTTGAACGGTTGTGAGGTAAATTGGGGTAAATGGGGGTAATAGGTAAATCAAGCAGGTAAGAGTCCATAGAATTGGTATTTAGTATATACAAGAGAAGCTAATGTCTCAAAAAAAATTTAGCATTTGCCACCCCCAATACTACCCTCACTCCATTATAAAAGGAGGTGAAAAAAATTATTTCATCGTAAATGACCATTTGAAAGCTTATTTTAAAGAGGACGATTAAATGAAGTATTTATTAGAAATTAATTGAAAATTTTTTTGAATCTCAAAATTTGCCAAAAAAGTCATTTTTTAAGTAACCTAAAATATTTCAAAATCCTGACATGATAGGCCAATTCTGAGGCCAAATTCGTATTCAGCTCGAAAAAAATACTTCGGAAATTGGATAATGTTTAGGGTTAAAACTGAATGAAGTAAAAAAAAAATGAGGCCTTTGGTTCTTGTAAACATACTAAATCACATTTTTTTTCACCCCCTTTTATAATGGGGTGGGGGTAGTAATGGAGGTAGCTGATGCCAAATTTTTTTTTGAGACATTAGCTTCTCTTATATATACCAAATACCAATTATATGGATTCTTACCTGCTTGATTTACCTATTTACTCACATTTACCACAATTTATCCCTCAACAGAATAATATGAAAATATAATGTAGTTCCAGATCTCGTTAAAATACTTACGTGTACCAAATTTCGAGTCGATATCTTAAACGGTTCCAGAGTATTTAGTATATATAAGAGAAGCTAATGTCTCAAATAAAATTTTGGCATTAGCCACCTCCATTACTACCTCCACCCCATTATAAAAGAGGGTGAAAAAAATGTAATTTAGTATGTGTACAAGAATCAAAGGCCTCAATTTTTTTTTACTTCATTCAGTTTTAACCATAACATTATCCAATTTCCGAAGTAATTTTTCGCGCTGAATCCGAATTTGGCCTCAGAATTGGCCTATCATGTCAGGATTATGAAATATTTTAAGTTACTTAAAAAATGACTTTTTGGCAAATTTTGAGGTTATGTATAGGATTCAAAAAAATTTTCAATTTATTTCTAATAAATACATCATGTAACCTTCCTCTTTAAAATAAGCTTTCGAGTGGTCATCTACGATGAAATAATTTTTATCGTCCTCTTTTACAATGGGGTGGGGGTAGTATTGGGGGTGGCGTGCTAAAATTTTTTTTGAGACATTTGCTTCTCTTGTATATACTAAATACCAATTCTATGGACTCTTACCTGCTTGATTTACCTATTTACCCCCATTTACCTCAATTTACCCTATAACCATTCAACGGCATAAGATGAAAATATAACCTAGATCCAGATCTCGCTAAAATAAATATGTGTACCAAATTTCAAGTCGATATCTTAAACGGTTCCAGAGTAATCGTGTACGCAAAAAAGGTACAGACAGACCGACAGACATTTTTTTTGCTCAAACCTAAAATCTCGACGTTTCATGACATTCTAAGCCTATTTGAGCAATAAAATTTTTTAAAAATTTTTTGTCGTTTCTATACTTCCACTGGATGTGGAAGTAATATCTGCGATTTATAGGTTAGGTTAATCCAAGGCCACTTTGCCGCAGCACTACTCTAAAGTACAATGTCTTAAGAGTATTTGCCATTTTTTTAATTTAATTTGATTGAAATCTCTACTGTCGGCAGATTTTTGTCCAAAAAAGGGCATATTTTTCCCACTGTGTGGCGGCGCGAACGTAAGAGATAGAGTTGACGACTTTAAGCATGTTTAAACAGTGGGCCTTAATGAACATCTCTGCCAAGTTTCAAAACTTTAGGTATCAGTTTTTTTCCTCTAATCCTCCCTATTTAACTGGAATAATTCAGGTACTTATATTTTTTTTTTCTATTTTAGAATGATATAATAGACAATTAAAACTATCTTCGTTCGTGAGGCTTCTGGCAGTGGCAGTATAATGAGAGAAAGGATGGTAAGTTTATATAAGTTCTAAAATCTTAGACATTTTGCATTTGAATTTTTTGCAAACCGCTGTTTTTACCAATTTTTTCTGTAGCTATAATAAGGCTCTATAAAAAAAATATATTCTTTATTGTTTCATATTGAAATACTCGTTTCGGTACTTAGAAACTTCACCTTAAGTTTTTTTTGCTTAATTTTTAATTTAGTGTATACTTAGTGTCTTATTTTAAGTCTCATCGAAACTTTATTATTTTGCTAGAGATAGAATTCAAATGGTGTCCACGAATCAACAGTGATACAAAGTTCAAATAATTTTAGAACCGTATTCTGCATGCCCTGCTAGAATCAAATTCTGAATTCGTATCTTTATTGCTAATTCATGTTTTACAAAATAGTAGTTTATTTTCAATCGTCATCCTTTTTTTTATATATTTTCAATAGTGTCAATGAAGTTGTTCTAAAGATGTAAGCTATTAAAATTAAATTTAATTACTTCCACATCCAGTGGAAGTATGGTAACGACAAAAAAATTTTTGAAAATTTTTATTCTTCAGATAGGCTTAGAATGTCATGAAACGTCGAGATTTTAAATTTGAGCGAAAAAAAAAAATTCTGTCTGTCGGTCTGTAACTTTTTTGTGCCCACGTTTACTCTGGAATCATTTAAGATATTGACTTGAAATTTGGTAGACGTATGTACTTTAAGGGGATCTGGAACTAGATTATATTTTCGTCTTATTCCGTCGAAGGGTTGGGGGGTAAAATGTGGTAAATAGGGGGTAGATTGGGGGTAAATCGGTAAATCAAGCAGGTAAGAGTTCATAAAATTTGTATTTAGTGATACAAGAGAAGCTAAGGTTTAAAAAATTTTTTTGGCATTAGCCACCATTACCACCCCTACCTCATTATTAAAGGAAATGAAAATAAAATTGTGATTTAGTGTGTGTACAAGAACCAAAATTCTCAAAATATTCTTTTTACTTCATCCACCTCCACTACTACCCCCCTATCACCACCCCCACCCCACTACCGTGTGGGATATCGTTCTATGGGTTTTTGGGGTAGACGATTTCAAATATTATATTATTAAAGTTCTAGAAACAAGTATTTCCACATTTTTTCGTAATATAAAAGTAGATTTATTTGTTGCAATATAGATTCTTTTTATTTATTTTAAAAGTAATTGAGCGGTAATATTCAAGTTGTTATAATATATATTTCTTGTACACAATATGATCATATCTATATCACAAATGAGTGGTACTGATGTGGCTGAAAAGTGAAAAATAAGTAAGTAACTTTTGACGACATGGCTGAGTGCGGCCGTTTAGCGTCACTGTTGCAAAAATCACATCATTATGATGTTAAAATGATGTGGTTTGGTTTGCTGGGATTATATTTAGGTATATAGTGACATTTTATGTTTAAATACATTTTATTTATGTTCTCATACCTGCAGATGAATTTTAGTTTAACATTTTAAATAAAGAATATGTAATCACAAGGTTATTTTGTTTGTTACTTCCACTGGATGTGGAAGTATAGTAACGACAAAAACATTTTTAAAAATTTATTGTTCAAATGGGCTTAGAATGTCATGAAACGTCGAGATTTCAAGTTTGAGCGAAAAAAAATTTCTGTCTGTCTATCGGTCTGTCGGTCTGTCTGTTGGTCTGTCGGCCTGTAACTTTTTTTGTGCGCATGTTTACTCTGGAACCGTTTGAGATATTGACTTGAAATTTGGTACACATATGTACTTTAACGTGATCTAGAACTAGATTATATTTTCATCTTGTTCTGTCGAAGGGCTGGGGGGTAAATTGGGGTAAATTTGGAGTAAATAGGAAGAAGCTTTGGCATTAGCCACCCCCATTACCACCCCCACCCCATTATTAAAGGGGATGAAAAAAATGTGATTTAATATGTGTACAAGAACAAGAAACCTCAAAATATTTTTTTTCTTTATCCACCCCCCACTCCCACCCCCTGTCACCACCCCCACCAAACTACCGATGTGGGGTATCGTTTTATGGGTTTTTGGGGTAGAGGATTTCAAATATCATATTATTAAAGTTTCATAAACAATTACTTCCAGATACAAAATTTTTTCGTTGTGTGACTTGGATAGAAAATCCGGATGTGGAAGTAGTGATTCTTTGGGCAGCGGTTTTTCAAATCTGATAGGGACAGAAATAAAGTTCGAAAAACGATATGTTGTGTTATGGAATTTTTATTTTGTGTGTTTGCATTTATATAAAATAATTTGTGAAATCTACAGATTATTTCTCAAATTAAAATGTATAAGAAATGTTATTGTAAATTTAAGACGAAATTTTAAGAAGTTCTAATAACATACAAGTTACAGTTTTTCCATGATGGTAATTATTGATTGCTTTTAAGGTGTAAAAAAATAAACCTCGAGTATACTCCGAAAAAATAAACATTTCTCATTTTATTGTTCTACCATTGCCATATTCAAAAAGGTACAAAAACCGGCAAAAATATTATTTTTTAGACTGACAAATTATTGTAAATTGGGGAAAATGTAGTATGAATGTATAATATTAAGTATACAGTAGTGGCAGCCAAAATTCTTGGGTCGATCCCCATAATAAGATAGAGTGAAATATAAAGAGCAAAATAATGTAAACGAAAGAGAGCGATTTAACAACAACGATGCCAGCACTTGTGTATGTTAAGAGTTCCGCCCTCTATCCCCTCTTATTGTCCCTCCTACAGCTTGAGACGTTTATGATGAAAACAGCAGTTTCCTAAAAATTGCTTAGTACATTTCAAGATGAGTTGGGATGTACTACTCTTGTCAAAAATGATGTTACGCGTATTGGAGTTTGCTGGTTGGTAGTTATTTGACGCATTTTTTAATGCTCAAATAACTAAAATACTGTTTTATTTTTGCACATTTTTAGCCATGTGGCGTGAAAATTAAACTAGCATTCCCTAGGTACATAAATAAAATAAATAAAAATTCTTTAAATAAATAGGATTTCTCCCTTTTCCAGATCACAGTCATTTTAGGTGGGGATGCCTAAGCGAATACTCTGCAGTGATGGGATAAAGTGGGGTAAAAAGAAAATGCAAAATCGGATGAAATTCAATTATTGATTAATACGACTTTATTTGCAATTGGTTTCTTGTTAAAATAATTTAATTAACAGTAGTTCATAGAAACATCATGATTTTTTATCCTTATTTAGATTTATACTGCGTATTTTAACATGGCGTAAAATAATTTACGTTCCCCAATCTCCCCCAATGTCAAATCTTGGTATGCTTTACCGGCAACAGGTAAGAAGCTCCTCCCACAGTCTACACGTGCGCACCTCCCATTGGGATGTCTAAATTAAACAGGCAGCAAATATGGGCGTGCCGTTTTTTTATCCATAGTTCACCCATGTCCTCAAAACATAATCTTTGTCTAATTATGAAGAAATGACAGAAACAGAATGAGTTGACGCAAATGTATCACAAAGAAAATTCAGTAAAAGAGGAAGGATTATCTTGACGACTAAAAGTAGCTAGAGAGAAAAGTGGCAACAGCGTAGGTTAAATCTCTTTCTTTTCAGCATATTATTTGTCCATTTCTCTTCTCTTCTACCTTACATTGGCATCGACTCAATATTTTAACATGCCACCAGTGTATGTATGGGTAGTAGTTATAGATAAATATTTGTTCCCTAATGGCTATTTCTGATTTGTACAAAGATATACTATTTTAATTTGGATAATCTGTGCATTAGGGAGGGCTTGTGAAATGTAGGTTAACCCATTTATCTTTGTATTTAATGCGTGGGACCAAGTTGTACTTTTAGACATGATTGATGACTGCCAAAAGACTAATTGAAGAAGTTTTTGTATATAAAAAAAATTGCAATAGAAATTCATGAAAAATGTTTTTCCTTGGCCTGCTAATATTTTTGAAAAAAGTATATTTTCAAATTATTTTCCTCAGTAATGAAGAACATTGGTCAACGTAGATATCAAATTCATTCATTTTTTACAAAACGACACCTTTTGATGAAATTTTATCTTTGATTGGCTTTTAATTCTATAGTTTAAAATGTAAATGAAAAATCGAAAGTTTTTGACGAGTGTCAAATATTTTCACAAAATAACTATATATAGGTACAGTCGAGGTGAGGAAATTTTTTTCGTGACTTTCAATTGAATTTTTTTTTTTTTTTTGTTTTCGTAAGATGTCTTCAATTAGTCTTGGTAGTCATGTATGACTTGTGCGCCATGTTTCAATACAGAGATATGGGATAACCTTAATTTCATTGGCCACCGATGCAGTACAGTAAGTAAATTGCTTCCCATACATTATGTAAACGGGCGGTAACAATTCTGAAGCATACAGGTCGTTACACAGTGGGGAAATTCCGGAATTTACTGTTCAAAAATCTCTAAGACCTTAATATCCATCGGATCAGGATAATTTTTTTAAAATTAAAGGTAATGAAATTCCCTACACATCTGTCGAGGCAGATTTTTAAATGACTCGGTCAACTTTCCTTAATGGCATAATAAACTGCCAATTAACTGTAAAGAAAACATATTAAAAATTTAAATAATGAACCAATATCGCTATATTCATATGAAAATTAAATTTATTAGTCTACACCAGGGATTCCCAACAGGTGGTCCGCGGACCCCTAGGGGTCCGCGGACGATGTCTTGGGGGTCCGCGAAATGTCACTGAGATATTCAATTGTTTTGTATTTTACTTGACTTGCAGTGGTAGATTCTACATAATCTTCATTTTAAGAAGAATTTAAGCTTTTGAGGGGTCCTTATCAGTATAGCGACCGATGAGGGGGTCCTTGAAAAAGTCTTGTTGGGAATCCCTGGTCTACACATAGTACATAAACTATATAGTAGTAAAATCAAACTGCGAAATACATAATTTGACAGCTAACAGCTGTCAAAAAGATAAAATTAGCACAAAAAATATTTAAAAAAAAATATATATTTAAAAATTTGTCTCGACAGATGTGTAGGGAATTTAACTACCTTTAATTAAAAAGAAATTATCCCGATCCGATGGATATTAAGGTCTCGAGAGTTTTTTGAACAGTAAAATCCAGAATTTCCCCACTGTGCGTTGGTATCTCTATTTATCATAAATAATGAATCACTGGAATTAAGGAGTTCCATAAATAAATTAGTACTGGTATCTTATCATTACCATACCTGAGACATAACTGTTTTTTTTTTCCCTTATGGGTTGCGGTCCCGAAGCCCCGCTGTACTGAAACTTAAGCTTATTGTATCCCATAGTCTCGTTATCCCATTAATCCCGTTCCTTTCCAAAAGGAGAGTATACGGTCAATGGGAGTTCTGACTATTTCTTCCGGAGTTACGGTTAGTTCCCCGAAGTGTGAGAACCTCCCAGCCACTAAGGCTGGGCATTCACATAGTATGTGGTGAGGAGTTTCTTCATCCTCACCACACAACCTGCATTCTGGATTATCTTTCACACCTATGTTAGTTAGGTGTCTATTCAGTGTGCAGTGTCCTGTTAGGATTCCCACTGCACATCTCAGCTGTTTTCTGCTCAGCTTTAGCAATTCGTTGGTCTTTGTCATGGATGGCCCGCCGGTGATGAACATACGTGACTGCCTCATCCCCGGCGCGCCGGTCCAGTACAAGACATGTTTCTGACTCAATAGTTCCTTTACCATTCCTCTTGCGGTATTGTATGATATCCCGCAGGATGGCTCAGGTCCCATCAAGGCTGTTTTTGCGCCTTCTTTGGCCAGCTTATCAGCTTTTTCGTTGCCTTCATTTCCCTGGTGTCCTCGCGTCCACTCCAGTTGTATACTGTTGTGTTTCGCCAGTTTCGCTAGGGATTCAAGCCAGTCTTTTACCGTTTTGGAACGTATCTCTACTGCATTCAGAGCTTTGATAGCTGATTGACTGTCAGTGATAATGCGGATTCTTTTGTCAGTATATGACCTCCGTATCATTTCTTGTGCAAAAACTTCTATGGCTGTGACTTCTGCTTGGAACACCGTTGCGGTACTGCCCAGGTTCAGACTGATGTCTGTCCCTGGTTGGTCCCCAGTAACACCTGCTCCAGTACTACTTGACGTTTTAGGTCCGTCAGTATACCATATGGTATCATTTGGATGTCTTCGCAGTTGCCTTGTTCCTTCCTCTTCCCTATCGGGACCTGAAGGTCTTTGTGAAGTTGTGGCTTATGCTGATTCTGTCTGACTGCATATCTAGTTTTCCCTATTTGTTGGAATATTTAGGTGTGGTATTCTTGGAATGGTCCCATGTCCGTTTATTTTCAGCCTGTACGCCGCCAACAGTGCTTCACTCTCCACCACTAGCTGTAGTGGGGGCAGGCAAAGTAGCGCTTCCATAGCTGCGGTAGGCGTTGTTGACATTGCTCCCGTTATGCCTAGACATGCCAGTCTTTGTATTTTCCGTAGTTTTCTCATTGTCTCCCCTTTTCCGGCTTTATGCCACCAGATCAGGGAGGTATAGGTTATTATTGGTACTACAACCCGTTGGTATAGCCAGTGCACCATTCTTGGTTGCAGTCCCCAGTTTTTGCCTACCATTCTTCTGCTGGCCCATAAGGCCCGCGTAGCTTTGGTGGTCACTGTGTCTAGATGTGCATTGAAGTTTAATTTAGTATCTAAAATCAGTCCCAAATATTTCACTTCATTGCTCACCTGCAATTCATTTCCCCGGAGATATAATCTTCCCAGGTTGAGTTTCCTCTTTCTTGTGCAGGCCACAGTGGTCTTCCTTTTATTCACGGAAAGACCTTCCTGGATACACCATCTGTCTACTATAACGAGAGCTCGATGCATCTTTTCTGATGCAGCGCCCTCGTGTTTTCCTGTTACCAGGATGGCGATATCATCCTCGTAGCCTTGCGCATATATTCCCCGCTGTTCCAGTCGAAATAGGAGCTCGTCCGCGACCAGGCACCACAGGAGAGGAGATAAGACCCCCCCCCTGCGGGCACCCTCTGATCACGGACACCTCTTCTGTCGTGGATCCTAGCGTGGACTGAATTTTCCTAGTTCTGAGTGCTGAGTCGATCCATCTTGTTATTGACTTTTCGACTCCGCGTCTCTTCACTGCATCACTTAGTGAGTCGAATGAGGTATTGTCAAAAGCACCTTCTATGTCTAAGAGGTTCCTATGGCAGTTTCTTTGCTGTCTAGGGCCCTTTCTATTTTTCGAGTAAGCTCATGTATTGCTAACTCACAAGATTTTCCTGTTTGGTAGGCATGCTGGTTTCGATGTAGAGGTTCTGTACTCAGTTTATCGTCCCTGATATGCCTATCAACCAGTTTCTCCGGGGTTTTCAGGAGAAGTGATGTTAGACTAATGGGTCGCAAGGATTTGGCCTGGGCGTAGGTATCACGCCCGGGTTTTGATATGAATACCACCTTTATCTTCCGCCAGCCGGTTGGCACATAACCCAGGGCCAGACTGGCCCTGAATAATGTGCACAGAGGTGTTGCAAGTATGTCCACTCCCTGTTGGAGTAGACATGGAAATATTCCATCCAGCCCTGGTGACTTGTATGGTTCAAATGAATTGATTGCCCATACAAGTCTTGTTTTGTTTATTGTTTTATTTGCAGTTTTCCAGTCCTCCTTTGACGCCCTTCTTATTGGTATGTCTTCGGGTGGACCGCTTCTGTCTTGTAGGGTGGTTACACTGCCTGGGAAGTGTGTCTCTAGTAATAAATCTAGGGTCTTCTTCTCAGTGTTTGTGTACTCCCCTTGTTGTCTTTGCAGTGATCCTATCTTTACCTGATTGTCTCTCTGCAAGATTTTCTGGAGTCTAGCAGTTGCGAGAGTATTTTCTATCTCCTCGCATTCCTTCCTCCATGATTTGGTTTTTGCGTCTCTAATGGCGTAAACGTATTTCAGACGGGCCTCTTTGTAGTCATCCCATCTGCCAGTCCTTTTGGCCTGGTTGAACAGTTTTCGAACCTCTGCCCGTCTGGAGGAGAGCTCGCGATTCCACCATGGGGTTTCACGCTTGACTCTTCTCTCTTTCAGAGGGCAGCTTAGCTCGAAGGCTGTTATTACTGCTGAGGTTATTAAGTCGCTCAGTAGTTCTACTTACGCCGGTGTTTGTGGTCTTGATGGACAGTCGTTCAGTCCCTGCTCTAGGTTCTCGTTGAAGAGTTCCCAATCGCAGGTTCTTGGGTTTCTGCTTATCTGCCCTTCTTCCAGTGGAGTTTCTATTTTGAATCTTACCTGTGGTCCGATAGCGATGGTTCGTGGGATACATGCCAGTCACTTATCCCTCGTCCCGCGCATTGCGTGGTAATGGTAATGTCAATTACTTCTCGTCTTGTTGCTGTGACGAAAGTCGGTTCGTTTCCGCGGTTTGCTACTTCTAGCTTATTACTAATAACTGTTACTTATTAAAGAACCCAAACTTACACGGTATTTACATATACGTTATTAAGCTAATTTATAAAAGTTATGCACTTAGTATATTTAGTAATAGTAATGTAACAAACTTACAAAAATATTATATAACAGTAATAGTTTATAGTCCTGACATTGGTTAGAACTGGTACTCTACGAGGACTCTACTTTGGACATAATTGTTACTTACTGAGGAACGTATATTATCTAATGATTATATAATAGTTACTAGATTTGGTTGACTGGGAAGGTAGCTCCATGAAAAGTGGGACACACTGTTTATAACTGGTGGTGGAAAAAAAATTCTCCCAGCAACATCGCATGGTCCGTGACGTGGTTGAAGGAGGGCAGCAGATTCCGAACTAGTTTGTCGAATGACGTACTGTACTTATTCCCAAAAAAATAAATGTGTCTTATGCAAAAAATATAGGCCGATCACCTGTCTAAACTCCTGCTGTAAGATATTTTATTTCATACTGTCCGGTAAATGACTATTTCTCGGACTCATTTGCGGCCGGTAAATCGAACATTGCAGTATCTGATGCCGTAATGTGTTACCTGCGAACATTACAGTATCTGACACTGTAATGTGTTACTTAGCAACACTATTGTATTATTTGTTTATATTGACAAAACAATCCATATTCTTTTTCATATCTATCTGATGAATTATTCCGTTGCTTCCACAGATTTATTTAAAATCTCCTCCGAAATCTCCATAATACCCTACAAAACAATGCAGAAATTATGGTTTTATTTATTTGACAGTGACAAGCTAAAGACAATCATAATTAACAAGGGAAAACAATTGCTATACCATCTTTAAGGTGATGCGATTGTTAGATTACGAACTAATATTTTTTAAATTTCAATAATTATTTATTTATTTATTTATTTATTTATTTATTTATTTATTTATTTATTTATTTATTTATTTATTTATTTATTTATTTATTTATTTATTTATTTATTTATTTATTTATTTATTTATTTATTTATTTATTTATTTATTTATTTATTTATTTATTTATTTATTTATTTATTTATTTATTTATTTATTTATTTATTTATTTATTTATTTATTTATTTATTTATTTATTTATTTATTTATTTATTTATTTATTTATTTATTTGTTTGTTTGTTTGTTTGTTTATTTATTTATTTATTTATTTATTTAATCACTCTCCAACAGGTACTTGACCCAACTATAGGACAGGGAGGTACAGAGAAATTCTACTCAAAATTATGCTAACAAACAATAACGTGTATAAATAAAAAATCTATCTCAGAGATTAAAAATAACTTATGGTAAATAACAAGACAGATAAAAAACAAACTACAATGTTTTTAACATTATCTATATAAAAGATGAAATATAAAAGGAAAGACAAACAAGTTCAACTAGTTTCTTTGGTAATATGTTTTTAGAGCATTCAGACAGCAATGAAAAATGTCTATATCACCACAGATTGCGTTGTGATTGTCGCATATTACATAAATGGGTGAAAACTTTAGGATATTTGTACGAGGCGTAGCTAGGTACAATACAGAACTATTACGGGACATTGTTCTGGGGATGTTAAATGATAGTTTTGAGAGTAATGTTGGTGCGTCAATAATATTTTTAATGATTTTAAAAAGAAAAATTTGGGACAAGCATTCTCGCCTACGGCTTAAACTAACTAAAGAGTACTTATTCAGCAAGTCCTTTTATGGAAAACCGATCGCTGAGTAAGTACCTTCGGATTTGAAATACATAAATTTAAGGAATTTGCGTTGAACCGATTCTAACTGGTTGACATGTGGGGTCCAAACAAGTGACGCATATTCAAGCTTGGATCTGACATAGCAGCAATAGAGCATCTTAAGCGTATCTGGGTTTGAAAAATCACGGGAATTTCTAAGTATGGACCCATATGTCTTGCTGGCTTCTGATATCATGGTGCTAATATGTTTATTAAAAGAGGGGGTTTTATCAAAGATAACACCTAAGTCACGTAGTGTTTCGGGCCGATGAAGTACATTATTGCCTATATTATAATCGTAGAAAACTGGTATGAGCTTACGTGTAAAAGACATAGCATTGCATTTCTGCGAATTTAATGGAAGATTGTATTTAATACACCAGTTACTAATTTTGTTTAAATTTTCCTGCATAAGAAGACAATCGTCAATGGTATAAATTCTGGAAAAGAGCTTCAATCGTCAGCATACATTAGATAATTAACTTTGTCTGTTAAGTCATCCGCTATGTCATTAATAAATATTGTGAAAAATAGTGGTCCAAGAACCGACCCTTGCGGTACTCCCGAGGTAGCAACGTATTCGACAGACTTGAATCCATTGAATGTAACATATTGGACTCTGTTTGACAGGTAAGACCTGAATAATGTTATCAAGCTATCAGAAAGTCCGGCATAATTTAGTTTTCTAAGCAGCATATTATGGTCAAGTCTGTCGAATGCCTTGGAGAAATCAGTATAAATTATGTCGGTTTGGGATTGATCGTCGATGGATTCCGAATTAAATTGTGTAACACAAAGCAGATTGGTGGTTGTAGAGCGCCATTTCATAAAACCGTGTTGATGGATGGTGATTTTTGTACTTATTTTATCATAAATGACATCGTGTAGCAGAAATTCAAGTACTTTAGCAAAATTACATATTATTGAAATGGCGCGAAAGTTTGATATGTCAGTTTTGTCACCCTTTTTGAAAATTGGACAAACTTTAGAACGTCTCCATATATCCGGAAAATTACCGTTTTTTAAAATTAAATTAAAAATTGTTACTAAAGGTGTGGCAAAATACATGCACAATCTCTTAGCAGAAATGCAGATATGCCGTCTGGGCCAGTGGTCATTTTATTTTTATTTATTTTAGTGCTTTTCTCACATCATCCTCCTTAAATTCCAATACATTATACCTTTTTATTAATTTTAAAAAGGATTATAAAGACAGTATGAAATAAAATGTTATACGATACACGTCCGGTATGTCTCATTACAGTACTCGTTTATATTCCGTAAAACAACTCGTACTGTAATATGTCACCTACCGGACTTAAAACGTAAATTACTATACACACAACTTGTATGCTTGGACACTACGGCAGGTTGGCCTAATCTTCCAGCAGATATGCGCGTAGCATCGCACCAAGAAAGGCATGATGTGCTGTAAGGACAGTCTGCTGATAGAGCGTTGTATTATACAAGACTCTGTGCAGTACAAGCAGAACCGATGAAGGGCTTGAATAGACTAGGTATTTAAGGCATTTGACACAACATCATATGAAGTATTGTTACACTCGCTTATATATCTTGTGGTACCAGAGCCACTAGCGAGATAGATAGAACAACTGCTATCGCTCTGAAGGACTCGTTTTATCATAGCAGGGATACAGCGGGTTAATAACAATAATAATAATAACCACACTATAAAACCATTTTTGTTTCAGAGATTGACTAAATAGCTTTTTAGACAACTTTAAATTAACAACACATTTAAGTTCAGCTGGAAGCCGATTGAATAATTTTATTTCCATATACCTGAGGCAGTCCTCATATTTTGTTAGATAATGTAATTGTATCTACAAGTTTTGACCACTTTTGGTATTGTAATGGTGATGAAAATCATTAGTTTTAAAAGAATCTTTGTTGGGTTTAACATAAGATAATATTTCTAGTATGTATATGCATGCTAAGGGTAAAATTTTTAGTTCTCTAAATACATTTTGACAGGACGTATTTCTTATCGCTCCTACCATATTCCCAATAGCTCTTTTCTGTAATTTAAAATTTTTTTCAAAATTATGAGAGGCCCCCCAGAACATTATGCCATACTCTTACCTCTAGACACAAAGTTAGCATGATAAAGAGACATTACAGTTAACATATTGGAAATATTTTTTAACCTATACAATGCAAAACAGCTTTTTTGATAACAGAATCATGTGTTCATTCCAACTTAGCCCACAATCAATGTGCACTCCTAGAAATTTAGTACTTCTTAGTTGCTCAATTGACTTATTATCTACTTTTATCAAATAACTATTATTGAAAGAAATGAATCTGGGTGTGAAATTGATAAATATAGTTTTGGAGATGTTCAACAATAATTGGAGTTATTATACCAATCTGTGCAACTATTGGTCATATTTTGAGCCACTACTAATAATTCTGGTACAGTTTTTTCAAAGGCAATTAGAAAATTGTCATCATCAAACATTGTTAAGGTGTTTTGATAAAAAAATTCAGGCGTATAGGGAAAATAGTAATGGACCCAAAACCAAGCCAATTTCAACATGCATTTCCTCAGATCGTTTACTATTTATTTCGACGAGCTGTTTTCTCCTAGAAAGATATGAAGTAATCCACTCACAAATTTTACCCATTTTTTGAAGTTCTTCTATGAGCAAATCATGATTTATTAAATCGAATGCCTTGCTCAGATCCATAAAGATACCTACGCAGTTATTGTTTTTTTCTAAGTTACCGTACCCTGTGTTAAGAAAGTTCAAAATTGCTGTCTCAGTTGATCTTCCTTTGATTAAACCATGTTGTGCTTGTGAAAACCAATTATTTTTGTCACAAAACTTTTCGATTCTCCTGAAAACAACTTTTTCTAACATTTTTGAAATAGATGACAAAAGGGTCACTGTTCTATAATTTTCAGATAATGTATTATCTCAATTTTTAAACAGTGGAATAATTTTGGCTAATTGTAAAACTGTTGGAAAAACTCCTGTAGTTAATGAACAATTTACTAAATATGTAATTGGGGCAACAATGAACTTAAGAGATCTCTGTAATAAACTAGTTTTTATATTATCTAATCCACAGGAATTAGATTTTTTAGTTCTAAAATTATACCGTGTGTGTAGCGGCTCGCTATAGGCATAGGTAGTAGAATTACAACATCGCGTGTGCCAGCTGGCTGAAATGAAATAACTGAGAGCTGGGATATTCCGCGAGTTTACAGCGCTGTGTTGTCATATCTCTCGCGCTACGTGAATGTACATGCCTAATGGACAATTACACGCACGGTATTAAATATTTCTGCTTCAGTAACAGGTTCCAAAAATAAAGTATTTTCAACTTAAAATTGCTATTTGAATTAATTTTTTGTTTGTTTAACTCTTAGGTTTGTCAATGAATTAAAAATTAAAATGTTGCGCAATTTTGAATGAGTCAGTTTCAGGGCTATTTTCAACTTGTATTTCATCTATCGTATTATTTTTATTGTTAAATATGCGAAATATTCAATAAAACGTATTCGGAAATGGGAAATAAAATGGCTAACCTTATATAGAGAGATAATAATTATAAAGAAAATGTAAAAATATATAATAAATCTTTACCCTACCGATGAAAATGAAGTCAGGAAAAATATAATGTATTTAACAAACAAAAAATCGGTAGGTATTCACGGAATTAGGGCTGAATCATTAAAACAGATAGTTGATTATAACGTTTGTAATAAACAAATGTTTTGAAACTGGAATATGTCCTTCAGCGTTTAAAATAGCGGTGGTAAGACGTATATTTAGAAAGGATGCTAGACTAGAGCCTACAAATTATCGACCTATCTCATTAATTAACAACTTTATTAAGATTTTCGAGAAAACATTAAAATCTAGACTAAATAAATTTGTAAATAACTGCAATATAGTGTCCTGCAATCAATACGGGTTTCAGGATGGAAAATCAACATCCGATGCAATATAATGTCTTACTAAACAAATATATATATATATATATATATATATATATATATATATATATATATATATATATATATATATATACTTGATAATGGTAAGCCTTCACTAGGTATTTTTATAGACCTAGCCAAGGCATTCAATACGGTAAGTCATCAACTATTGATCGAATGTCTTTAAAATATGGGCATTAGAAATTTACCCTTAAAATTAAGTAAAAGCTATCTCTCTGGAAGGAGGCAATGTTAGATATTGATGAGACAAGGAGTGATTATCAGATTATAAATGGTGGTGTTTCTCAAGGTACGATACTTGGACATTTATTATTTATTTTATATATTAACAATTTATCTCTTGTAGAAACTGATGGTCATTTAATTGCCTTTGCTGATGACATGGTGATTTATTATGAAGATGATAGTTGGATAAACTTAAAAACAAAAGCAGAAAACAATTTTGCTAAAATTAAAAAGTGGCTCGAATACAAACTACTGTCTATAAACTTTTATAAAACCTATTTTATTCCATTTACATCCTATAAACCACAACTACCAAATTATGACGATTAAATATAAACATAAACGACACAATTTTTAACATTTCTTATGCAAAGACGATAAGGTATCTTGGTATACATATAGACCAACATCTTCGTTGGGATATACATGTTACCGAATTACTAAAAAAATTACGCGGAATAATCCCACTTTTTAGAAAGCTTACAGAAATATTAGATTGTAAACAATTAATAATAATGTACAAATCTTTTGTTGAATCACATCTACAGTACGGTATAATAGGTTGGGGTGGGCTGCTAAATTTTAGTTTGTCAAACAGCATTCCGAAAATAAAACTATTGTATGCGAAGGATATCCACATCATACAACTAGAAACAAAGACACTTTAAGAATTCCTTAAGAATTCCATGCGAAAAACACTGGGTCAACGGGGTAATTCCTTTCTAGCACCAAAAATATTCAATTCATTGCCAAATGAAATCAAAGAAATTAACACTAAAAAAAAATTTAAAAGATCATGCACGAAATATATTTTAGAAAATGAAAGAAGTATGTTTCACGTTTTAGTTGATCGAAAAAATTATTAGTTTTCAATAATAAATGACTATTAATCTAATATATAAAAATCTCGTGTCATAGTGTTTGTTATCGAACTCCTCCGAAACGGCTTGACCAATTTTTATGAAATTTTTGGTGTATATTTGGTAGATCTGAGAATAGGTCGTAGGCTATTTTCATACCCCTAGGTCATAAGGGTGGCCCTATCCAGAAATTTTGTTTTTATTTTTTGGACAAACATTTATAACTTATATGGCAAAACAACGTTTGCTGGGTCAGCTAGTATGTATATAGGAAAATAAAATCAATAAAATAACACATCAACTCCTCAGATTCTATGTTGCTATAGATTTTTTTCTTTTTCTTTTCTCCTTTTCTTCTTTGGGTAACAAATATTTTTCTTCTAATTTAAAAAAAAATCAAAACTTACTCCATACTTACCTCGTAAATGCTTATATACTTTATTGTGTTACATACATACATACATACATACACACACTTAGTTCTTAAGATACTAAACAGCTTAACAGCAGCAAAAATATTATTTTAAATATTAGGAAAATTTACGAAAATCCGCTGCTATAGGCTGTTATTTGGAAAACTTATGTTAATCGCATTATTTATATGTTAATGGCATTATTTATATTAAATGGTTATTTGTTTATATTTTTGTACCCGTACAAGTATCTTAGAGATGCTTCAGGGATTCTTCTTCTTTATTTGTATATTCATGAATAGATAAAATTATAATTTATGTTAGGCCATCTGTTATATATTATGTATCCGTTTCAATGTATTTATAAGTGATGTATAAATAAAGATTATTATTATTATTATTATTATTATTATTATTATTATTATAAATAATCATCAATATTGTATTTACATAACTGAGCTGTATGGTCCGATATACCACTGAATATAACCTGACATATTATATTTTCTGTATTTGACCAAATATAATCAAGACAACTATTGGAATATGTGCTAAATCTGGTCGGCTCATTTATTAGTATATTAATATTATATGTTTGTAACAAATCGTCGAGCTCGTTTCTTGCAGAAGCGTTAGAAAGATAATCAGATTCAGGTCACCACATAAAAATATTTTAGACTAGGAATTTTTAACATGATTTGTTTAGAACACTATCTAGGCATGTCAGAAAATCATTGAAACTGTACGACAAAGCAGGTGGCATTTAAAAAAGGATTTTGTAAGGGAAACTATCCAAGTCCAGATGAATTTGCATCTCACTGCTGCCATTATCTGTTGAACTTCACCAAATTCGGTCCAACCAAGGTCACTTGGAATTCGTGCTCTTCGGAGGCATACAGTTTGAGGCCATCAATATAGAATGGTGAGTATTAAGGTATTCACACAAAACTTCCAATAACTTGGAAACAGTGACAACTATATTCCCAATAACATTTTTCTCTATCGTTTCTTATTTTTTAGTCACCATATGTATGTTTTTTAACTAAAAGTATGTCTGGTTTCCTCCTCGATAATTGTGTCAACTACAGTCCAAATATTACTTCCACTATAATTTTTCAATTAATTGTTTTTTAAAATGACCACTTTGTGTGTTCTTCATATTGTTCTTCCTTGACAGTTATGTTAACTGCATGCCAATTATATTTTTCTTATTACGACTACGTTGTATATTATCATATTTTTCTTTCTCGGCCGTTGTGTTAATTATAAGCGAAATATTATTGCCACATTTTTCTTCATTTCTTATTGTAACCACTCTGTACATTTTTTATATTTTTCTTCCTTGGCAGTTGGGTTAACTGCATGCGAAATATTATCGTCCTTCGTCACATTTTTTTATAATTTTTTTTAGGATGATCACTGTGTTTTTTTCGTTTTTTTACAATTGTGTTAACTACATGCGATATATTATTGCCTTCACGTTTTATCTTCATTATTTTTTTATATATTTTTCTTCTTTGACAGTTATGTTAACTACTTGCCAAATAGTATAATCTTCCGTCATATTCTTTATCTGGAATTATATCCCAGTTCTTCGTTGGCAGTATCTTCAACTACTTACTAAATATTATTTTTTTCTCTCTGATTTTGTAGATATAGCGCCAACAAAGAGACAGACAGACTGAAGGAATTAAAAGACTTTGATTTTCGTAATCTACATAGCCTGGAGAAATCTTGAAGGGTGACTTTTCCACGATTACATTACTTAGGTCCCTTGAGGTAAACCAGAAAAGGCAAAAAGCCCAAAAGTTCAGTTACTGCACTGCAACATATCTTTTCCCCGTTTTCTAGGGCGAAGAACACGATGTAACAATATTTTCCTACCTATCCTTCACCCACTAAACCGGAAAAATTACCTCTATTTTCGTTTTTTCGGTGCCAGGCTTGCGAGGACTTTTCGGATCGTCTTTTTTTGTCAATTCGAATAAAATAAGTAATAATTTACCACAGGTGACCTAACCCACCCCCGGGGGTTGAAACTACCCCCACCCTCAATAACAAAATACTACGAAAATAACGATAATAAGCTCTTATTTATATATACGTCCCAGGCAACACGGTCACGTCATTTTGACGTTATTTTTTCGGCACCTTAATCACCAATGCGACGTTAAATATGACGTGAAAATGACGTGAAATATGACGGCAAAATGTCACAGCCCATTGACGTCATTTAAGTGACGTCAACAGACATCCCTTAAATGACGTCGATGGGCTTACATATGTGAGCTATTTTTGATTAATTAATAAATGTACATATGAGAAATATAATAAATAAGCCAATTTGGTGCAATATGGCATGTAAATCGTAAGGGCTCTAGGATTTTTCCATTTTCCGATGTATGATATGCATTACAGGATAAGCTGCCATGTACGATGTACACGAATGGACAATTAATAGGTGAAGAACTCGCTGGTTTTTGCTATCTCGGCCCAACCACATAATAATGATCTTTAACCTGACCATAATAGGATCCATCTAAATCAATCAAGGTTTCCTGAATGTATCTGACTGAACATTGCAATTTATATTTTTATTTCTTTTCTATAAACTCATTAGATTATAAGGTATAAGGAAGGACTGATTATTTTCAGTGGTTTGTATGTGGCACCATCTAAAAATAATTTATGCAACAAACAACGTGGTAATTCATAGTTTGCATGTGGCGCCAACTAGAAATAATTTCTGCAATAAAAAAATTACGTCACCAAACGTCGCTTCGACTCTGAACATGACGTCATAATTTAGTCACAATATGACGTTACTGAGACGTCATTTTTTCGTCACGTGACGTCGTCGACCAAAATGACGTCAAAATGTCGTTAAAATGACGTCGGTCTGCTGCCTGGGATAGATTTAGGTCACTTTTTGACAAAACCAATATATGACACTGGCTAATGGCTATTGGCTATTGGCCAATGAACCCTAGATCGAAAAAAATCCTATACTGTTGATCATATTAATATACAGCCAAAAAAATATAATTGTAATTATTCCAACTTAATAAGACGTTTATTATTACCATGTAATTAATGCTAAAAATCAACTTATTATTATTGTATTTTTAAAAATTCTGTAAATAATTATTGGGGTGGCAATTTTGTAAAACTAATGTTTTTTTGTTTGGTGTTTAATATCACTAAATAAAAACGTAATAATGACGAATTTAATGTACGGCATGGCATTATGACGTACAAATGCAGACGTCATTAAGACGTCAATTTTTGGTAACATGACGTCGCCGAGGAATAGTTACCAAAAAATGACGTTAAATGACGTGATGTGACCGTGTTGCCTGGGATATACCGGGTGGCCACGAGTTAAAGTACGCCCCCAATTTTTTGGTTGTTTTTTAATTTGAAAACTTCGTTTTTGGTACACATGAATTGGACAATTTTTTTTTCTTAAATAGAATGACTATATTTTTTTATGGTTTTTATATTTAGCACAAAATTTTAAGTCTAACAGTTTTTAAGGATTTAAAAAATTCCAAAAATAAGTGAAATTTAAATATTTAATTTCTTTCAACATGCCCGCGTCAGATGAACGCGAAGTACGAAAATTACGACGCAGGCAATGCAAATTATTAGTAAGGTTGTAGACTTGCCTGTAAAGAACAAAATAGTTATTTGAATTACCTGATAGGTACGACTATTTTTGAGTTTTTCTCAAGAGGCAGTATTTTATTTTCGTTTTCATTTCCGTAGGGATCCTATGGAAAATTTCTTAATGGGATAAAAAAGATAAGCGCCAACAGATAATTCTAATAAGGTTCCTATCTACATTTAAATCCAAAACTGTTGATGGCGAAGACAATGACAGATATTCGCAACAATTGAATTATTCTTGATATACTCACTGATTATCTGAAGTAAGTATATTAGATTTGTTATAAACAAGTAAATTAATATATAATGGATCAAAAATATTCAAGATATGAAAAAGTTGACATGGTGATTAGTTATGGAGAAATTTAACGTAATGCAACTAGAGCACAAACTCTGTATGGACGGAGATGCCCAGAAAGAAGACAATCTCCGAGAAACTATTTCGCCCGGTTGGAGCATCAATTTGGAACTGAACCTAATATAAAAATTGAAGAAAGATTTATTGCGGATGAAGACAGATAAGACAAATTGAACATGAATTACCAGTTTAAAAAGAATCAGCCAGCAAAATTTTAAAGAAACACGGCTATCGTTCTTATAAATATCAATTGCATCAATTTTTGTATGAGAATGATTATCAACGAAGAATAACCTTTTGTAATTGGTTACAGTTACGCCAACTAAGAAATATGAATTTTATCAAAAACATTTTGTTCTCTGATGAATTGAGACTTACAAGTGTTGGGTTATTTAATCGGCACAACGTTCGATATTGGCATTTAAAAATTCTCATATTATGAGACAGGGGCGGTTTCAAGAGCGATTTGGGTTCAATGTTTGGTTAGGAGTAAGTATATAGGTCCAATAATATTTGACGAAAATCTAACTGAACTAAGATATCTAAAATTTCTCTAAAATATAATCATTCCACAAATTATTCAAATTCCCAATACCAATATTGATGAGGTTTACTTCCAACAAGAGGGGGCTGGACCACACAATGCTATTATCGTTAGGAATTACCTAAATGGAATTGTTTCCAGATCGTTTGATTGGGACCCATGATCCAGTCTGCCTCCAAGGTCTGCTGACTTAACCCCAGTCGATTATTTTATTTGAGCGCATTTGAGAAATAGAATCTACGAGTCTCCACAAGGTGAGACGTGGAAGAGAGAGTTAGACAGGAACTTGCATAAATAACACATCAATAACTACAGAATGTTAGACGTACAACAATAACACGCGATACTCTGTGTATTAATCAAAACGGTGAACAGTTTGAACAATTTTGATGGTTTATTATAATTTAGGTTTTAAATAATTTTGTTATTTTATTTACTCATGGTTGTTAGGTTTTATTAAAATTATTTCTTGTTTAATTTGTGTTTAACTTTTTTACGAATGGCCAAAAAATTAAAGTTTTTGAATCACTATTTCTGATTACTAAAAGAAAATAGCACGGTTCCGTTAAAAAATTTTCCCTAAGACTCCTACGAAAATGAAAATGAAAATGAAACTACTTTTTTTGAGAAAAACCTAAAAATAGTCATACCCAGTAATTCAAATAACTATTTTGTTGTTTACAGACAAGTCTACAAACTTACTAATGATTTCCATAGCCATAGCCTACTTAGTAATTTTGAAAAAAATAATAATAATAAAGAATTGTTCGTGTCTCACTTATTTTTTTGGAATATTTTAAATCGGAAAAAATTGTTGTAGGTACTTAGAATTTTATGCTTAATAAGAAACCATAAAAGAATATAGTCATTCTATTTAAGAAAAAAAGTTGATGTCACTTTAGGTCCAACCGGAAGTGATAATTTCGTTTCTGTTAGTCTAAAAGTAGCTCACTTTTTTCTAATTTATGTGTACCGAGAATGAAATTTTTAAATTCAAAAACAATAAAAAAAATTGGGGGGTATATTGACTCGTGGCCACCCGGTATACTGACTGTAATAATTGCGTGCATGTAGAGGAATCACTTGAACAGGATGATGATAATCTTGATTACGATATAAATTTAATTCCAGAAATAATAATGTCTGATGATAATGGCAATGATGGTAATGATGATAATTACAGTGATGATGGTAATGACGAAGAAGATAATGATTATGAATGTAACGAGATGGACTGTGACGTGCATTTCGACTCCGACGAACAGTGCGATTATAATTGTAAGCGTCGAAAGATCTATTAGCATAGAATAAGAATTGCATATAATGAACCACATGTAGTGAATGATCATTGAATGAATAAAAACAAGAAAATATTTTTACATATACATATAATCAGTGAAAAATAAAAATATCTATATACACAAATGAACCGTCTCAATCAATTCCCTACAAACCACTGAAGGAAAAGTTCACTTCGTGTAATTGCTGATTAATTCTCCGAGTTGGTTGGGTCTCGTCTGATCGAGGTTTACTTATTTTATTCGAATTGACGAGAACAAATCCTATCCGACAAGCCCTCGCAAGCCCAGCACTAGAAAATCGGAGAGGGGGTGGATTTCCGATTTAGGAATAGTGAGTGAAGGGTAGGTTGGGAAATACTGTCACCATCGTGTTCTCCGCCCTTGAAAATGAGGGTATACCGTTTTCCAGCTTATCGTTGTCTTCGTGGCATTCCGTTATTGGGAGTGGGAGTAGTCAACCCCCGGGGATGGGTTTAGCTTTACTTTTAGTCTCCACCTATTTTGCGCTAAAACCAATATTTATTGGTATATTTGTTAATGATATGTTTGGCATCTTTCTTTAAGAATTATTTATTTCTGTTGGATGACCACCCGGTACATTTTTGTATTGAAATTATATAAAAAATTTCCTGGCGATAGTGATAACTACATTTCAAATAATATTTTCCTGTTGTTTACTATTTTATAAAGTGACCACCCCGTATGTTTTTCACTAAAAGTATGTAATATTTCTTCTTCGATAATTGTATCGACTATAGTCCAAATAATATGTCCAACACAGTTTCTTAATTCGTTATTTTTTAGAATGATCACGTATCGTCCTCCATCATATTTTTTCATTATTCTTTAGGGCAACTACCTTGTATATTTTCATATTTTTCTTCTTTAATAGTTGTTTTAATTATGTGCGAAATATCGTCCTCGGTCAAATTTTTTTCTTTATTTTTTATGCCCTTAAATTACGGTAAAATTATTATTTTTTTTTTATTTTCTGTGGGGCACCCTGCCATTTTGATCTACTCTATTGAAAAGAATTACTGTAATTTTTTGGGATTTTTTTAACTCAGTTTTAGGGGTCGCTACCGCCCAGTAAAGCTTCAAAATTAAAAAAAAACTAGTTGGGAATTAATAATTAAATTTAGTTACAAAAGAAATTATGTTCATTAAACATGTAATTAATATGTAAAATTTAAGACTTGGTAGCCATCCCTAAAACATTATTTAAAGATCTGAAATTTTTATGGAAGTCTTTTTTTATATCATAGAACAAAATAACAGGGTGCCCCGGGTAAATTTTAAAAGTTAGTTTTTAAGGACCACCCTACTTTCATATTTTTCTCAAATTTCTTTCTTTACTGCATGCGAAATATTATCGTCCTTTGTCACATTTTTTTCCAATAGATTTCTCTACTGTGACCAGCCTGTATATTTTTACATATTTTTTTTTGATAGTTGAACATGCGAAATATGATTGCATTCTTTTTCATTATCTTTTTAGGATGACCACCCAACACGTGTATATTCTTCTTCCTTGACAGCTGTGTTAACTACATGTCAAATAGTATACTCCTCCGTCCCATTTTTCTCAATATATATTTTTAGGATGTATATTTTTAATTGGAAGTATTTCCCAGTTTTTCTTTGGCAATAGCTTCAACTACTTACCAAATATTTTTTCTTTTGTAAAGCGGTTCTATAGATGTAAGTAGAACTAACAGTCAGACAGGCACCAGACCGACAGACAGATAGGCAAACAGATTAACGGAACTGAACGACTTTAATTTTCGTAATTACTGTAGAGATACACCGCTGGGCTGACTACGTCCTCGCTGGGTTGGATTTGGGTTATGCTTGTTATCAGCAGCGAAAGCCAGAAGACGCATGGTAGAGGAGTGTGGGATGGGTAGTGTAGGTGTTTCGGCAATGCGTTGCCATATTGTGTCGTGATATGAAGTATTGTGCTCCTCTTTTGTGTATTTCTGCTTCTACAAATTTTCTTCTTGTTCTGGGTCTTCCGATTCTGATAGAGCATATACCGTTGTGATTTCTTTGTCATTTTTTCTGTCGTTTTTCTTTCCCGGTGTACTTGGTCCTTCCTTAGTTTGTTCATGATCCTCTCGATTGTTGTTCTCCACGTGTAGCATGGTCTCCCTGTTTTTAGTTTATTGCTGTCAAGTATTAGCGCTTTCTTCAGTAGATGTGTTGGGTACCTTTTGGACATGTCCCCAATAATTTATTGCCTCCTTTTTTTAATTATCTGCCTTCCTAGTAGTGTTGATGTTTTATGTCGCTATTATCGTCTTGTTGTTTTTGCGAGTACTTGGATGATGTAACTTTCATCTCTTCTCAAACTTCTTCTGTTGGCTTTTATTGTTGCCGCGTTTTTAACTCCATATGTCATCGTTGGTAGCATGATGGCTATGTACAGCCGGTTGGCCAGGTACCATGATAGTTTGTTTTTCTCGATGAAAATTTATATCGCGCGTACCTCCGTTGACGTGCTGAAAGAAATTCGTTTCTGGCGCGGTGTTCTATTAACCTAATAGTACACTACTGGTTAGCTCAAGTTTAGTTTAGATATTTGCTGGAAGAAAAGTATTTATTTCCCTGCTTTTAATTTATTATCATCATCAGGGGTAAACGCGTCAAAATTTATTTGTCTAAGAAAGTTAAGAATTATTTCTTTGAAATCTAAAAGGAGGGCTATTTTTTATATACAATTTCAAATAAAAATGTTTACATCTCATTATTTTGTTTATGTGAACATATATTTTATTTTGTATTTCAAATAGTGTCATTAGTTATTTAACTCGTGTTATGAGGCGTTAAAGAATTTATTACTTTGACCTCTTATACCCCGCCAGCTGTGGACGACCTCTTGTAAGCATGATGGTTCTTGTAGGCATTTCTTGCCCGTCAACATTACAATGCAAAATATTATAACATGTTACACTATGTACATTTAATTATTAATTACAGATCAAGCGTTTGTTAGTAAAAAAATTGTAGACTTATTGTTTATTATTTTTGTGTTTCTCTCTTCGTTTATTACTGATTTATTTCTCCTCTTTGCCACCTGCCAGCAGATACACGATTTTACTGCACTATACAATACTATGGTATACTGCGTTAGACCAGGAGCACTGTGGAAAGTTTTGGTTTGTGTACCTAATTAAACACTAAGACTCCTTACTGCAAATGCCCAGAGATATATATTATTTTCCAAACACATGCCATCCATTCATGCAAATTTAAATATATCTTTTACACTTTGTCACTTTGTATTTAACTTTTTCAAATGGGTATGTATCTATTGGGGTACTCTGAGGCACATCTACTCACTTTGAAAGCTAGCTCCACAGAAATTAGAAAAAAAAGAAATTCAACCTTAGTTTAGTAGGCTTCTTATTGAAATTTAGCATTTTTTCTCCGCTAAATCAATACTTTCCGAGTTATTCGACCAAGAAAATCAAAACCTGAAAGTGTGCTATTGCTAGAGTATCGCTGTGGAATCCGCTATCTAAAGAGTGCTGCTTAATTGTCACCATCACTATTGGATTAACAGTGTAGTATTAGCGTCTTAATCCTGCTGCTATTTTCCGGACTTTTTAGGGCTACAGGTGGCTTGACATAGGTTACTTTCTCCACCACTGAATTTCTGAAGATTGCTGCCTGGCCATTTTTTATTTATTACCATCACCATCGCTTTCGTCGTCGCTGTCGTAGTCTCGATAACGTAATCGTCACTGTCATCTCACTACCACCGTCATCGTTACTGTCACCGTCACCATCACTATCATCACCATATCATCGTATCATCGTATCATCGTATCATCGTATCATCGTATCATCGTATCATCGTATCATCGTATCATCATATCATCGTATCATCATATCTTCATATCTTCACATCGTCATCTCGTCATATCGTCATTTCATCATATCATCATATCGTCATATCGTCATATCGTCATATCATCATATCATCATATCATCATTTAATCATATCATCATATCATCATATCATCATATCATCATATCATCATATCATCATATCATCATATCATCATATCATCATATCATCATATCATCATATCATCATATCATCATATCATCATATCATCATATCATCATATCATCATATCATCATATCATCATATCATCATATCATCATATCATCATATCATCATATCATCATATCATCATATCATCATATCATCATATCATCATATCATCATATCATCATATCATCATATCATCATATCATCATATCATCATATCATCATATCATCATATCATCATATCATCATATCATCATATCATCATATCATATCATCATATCATCATATCATCATATCGTCATATCGTCATATCGTCATATCGTCATATCGTCATATCGTCATATCGTCATATCGTCATATCGTCATATCGTCATATCGTCATATCGTCATATCGTCATATCGTCATATCGTCATATCGTCATATCATCATATCTTCATTTCATCATTTCATCATATCATCATATCATCATATCATCATATCATCATATCATCATATCATCATATCATCATATCATCATATCATCATATCATCATATCATCATATCATCATATCATCATATCATCATATCATCATATCATCATATCATCATATCATCATATCATCATATCATCATATCATCATATCATCATATCATCATATCATCATATCATCATATCATCATATCATCATATCATCATATCATCATATCATCATATCATCATATCATCATATCATCATATCATCATATCATCATATCATCATATCATCATATCATCATATCATCATATCATCATATCATCATATCATCATATCATCATATCATCATATCATCATATCATCATATCATCATATCATCATATCATCATATCATCATATCATCATATCATCATATCATCATATCATCATATCATCATATCATCATATCATCATATCATCATATCATCATATCATCATATCATCATATCATCATATCATCATATCATCATATCATCATATCATCATATCATCATATCATCATATCATCATATCATCATATCATCATATCATCATATCATCATATCATCATATCATCATATCATCATATCATCATATCATCATATCATCATATCATCATATCATCATATCATCATATCATCATATCATCATATCATCATATCATCATATCATCATATCATCATATCATCATATCATCATATCATCATATCATCATATCATCATATCATCATATCATCATATCATCATATCATCATATCATCATATCATCATATCATCATATCATCATATCATCATATCATCATATCATCATATCATCATATCATCATATCATCATATCATCATATCATCATATCATCATATCATCATATCATCATATCATCATATCATCATATCATCATATCATCATATCATTATATCATCATATCTTCATATCGTCATATCGTCATATCGTCTGTGGCAATTTACTTACTCTTGAATAAGATTTCTGGTAACCAAGGATTTCAAGAAAAACAAAAAAGAAGATAATATAATATCATTTTTGAATATACATATTTTAAGAAAAATAAAATGTTAAAAAGAAGATAAAATCAGAAAGATTAATTATATATACGTATATCAAGTCTTATTTTTATTTAATTATAGAAAATGTTGATAAAGAAATAATTCAACCACTATAATCGACAACCGACAACGACTCCAGCACCCGGCTTTTTGGTATATTTTGTAATTTTAGAAGAATACAAATCTTAATTATTTGACGATGGAACCAGGAATTCGAATTGCAGTTACCCAATATATATCTGTCCATTAATTATTGGACCCTGTCCTTTAAAAGTCCTTCTTTTGGCAAGAATTCGTAGAAACCAGAATCCCAAGATCCAATCCAAGATTTTCCCAGTTTTTCTTTGCATTTTCTCAAGTGGTAAGTAAATTGTTTACTCATTCACCCTCGTTATTAAAAAGAATAGGTCAATCAGTTATCGATGGCACCTCCTACAATTGATGATATTTTGTTAAACGATCAACCAGCCACATCAGATACAGTGATACAGAACAGTAATTATGTTACGAATACATATACTATTAAATTTCCTCCTTTTTGGGTTAATAAACCGGAAATATGGTTTACTCAAATAGAATCGCAATTTTCTATTCACAGGATCGTTAACGATCGAAAAAGGTACGATTATGTCATTGCCAGCTTGCCCCCGGAAATTATTACAACGATTTATGACGTTGTCCCTAATCAACCGGAAAGGGATTTGTACGATGACTTAAAAACTATTCTTATTTCTCGTTTGACCTCAAGCGAGGAAAAGCGCTTAGAAGACTTGCTCTCTGGTTCCCAGATGGGGGACCTCAGACCGTCCGATTTTTACCGGTCAAAGCTATCAATTGTCGGAGGATCCCATGTGGTGAGCCAGGAGCTCCTAGTCAAATTATGGAAGCGGCGATTGCTTATCTTCATTGCAATCACCGCATCCGGAAAAACTGAGATTAAGGAATTAATCGACATTGCTGATCGAATATGGGAGTCGTGTCAAAATTCTGTGAATTCCCTTACATCTAATTCAATTTGTAACGTTATTCCCACAGTTTCTACGTCAAATTTGATTGCAACTTTTCAAGATACGTTGAATCAGGTATTACACAAAAAGAAATTTTTACATCTCAATTGCATGCTATAGAGTCTAAAGTTTCTTCAATAACTTCTGCTACTCCTACAGTTACTGGCACTTATTGCGATAGTTGTAAAAGTCGTCTCGACTTCGGAAATCGCAGTGGCTCAAGGTCCCGTTCTAATAGTCGAAGTGGTACCCGCGTTAGATATAATCCTTCTAATGCCAAAGTTTGCTATTACCACCAACTTTATGGTCGTAAAGCATTTAAATGTCTCGGAGATTGGTGCACTCAAATAGATGTCAAAGCCGACAATCAAAGATGAATAAAAGTCAATAATATTTTGACAACTCACGTTAATATTTCAGATACTAAACGTCGTCTTTTTATATTTGATAATGCTAATAACTTAGAATTTCTCATTGACACAGGTGCTGATTTATCGATAGTACCTCGGAATCTATTAACAGATACTAAAAAGAACCCCGATATTGTACTGACGCTGCTAATGGTTCTATTATAAATACCTTCGGAAAGAAATTTTTGAAAATCGATTCAAACTTACGTAGGTTATTTCCTTTCGTTTTTAATATAGCAAATATTAATGTCCCCATTATCGGAGCTGACTTTCTAACTCACTTTTTTAAATGTTTAATCGAAAATGTAACAAGTTTATCAACATATTTATTTTCTAACGATGGTCTTTTGCATTCTCCTAAGTTGTTTAGCATATCAAATTAATTCACTACATTACTTTTAGAATATCCTAGTTTAAATAGTTCGCCAAATTACAATTTGCCCGTTAAACATTCCGTAGAGCATCATATTATAACAGAAGGTCATTTACCTTTCTCACGACCACGTAGGTTGGATAACATTAAATTTAAGATAGCTCAGAATGAATTCAATACTATGGTAGAATTAGGTATTTGTGTACCTTCTTCTTCTTCCGTATCCTCACCATTGCATATGGTGGCAAAAAAAGAAAGTAACGATTGGAGGCCTTGTGGAGACTATCGTCGTCTAAATTCAATTACTGTTCCTGACAGATACCCGTTACCGCACCTCCACGACTTTAACTCGCAGTTGTATAATTGTGGTGTGCCTATCACCAAATACCTGGCGCAAAAAGTGACGTTTTTAAAACAGCGATTACTACGCCGTTCGGTTTGCTTGAATTTGAGTGTATGCCCTTCGGCTTACATAACGCCGGTCAAACTTTCCAACGTATCATGAACGAAGTTTTAGTAGGTTTGCTTTTCATTTTCGTCTATTTAGAGGACATCCTGATTGCAAGTAAATCTAGTTCGGAACATTTAGAGCACTTGAAACTTGTTTTTCAAAGGTTAGAATTGTGCGGCATAAATATTAAACCGTCAAAATGCATATTAGGTGTCAGTCATTTGACATTTTTAGGACACAATATTTCTTCAGCCAGTATTTTACCTTCTTCTGAACGTGTCGATGTCATAATTGATTTTCCCTTACCTACTACAGTTAAACAACTTCAGCGTTTCATAGGTATGGTTAACTTTTATCATCGTTTCATACCTTCTTTCGCTGAAATCTTAATTCCTTTACATGCTCTATGTACTAGTTTACTGCATGATAAAGTTAAAATAATATATGATTGGTCTATCGACTGTCTTGACAGTTTTTCCAAAGCCAAAGCTGCTATAGCTGGTGCAACCTTTTTAGCTCATCCACGTTTTGATGATAACTTGTTTTTATCGCTGACAGTTGGTTGTTCAAATGTCTCTATGGGGGCAGTTCTTGAACAGCGCGATGACGAAGGTGTGCTTGCTCCGCTAGCCTTTTTCTCACGAAAACTTACCTCAGCACAGACGAAGTACAGTGCCTATGACAAAGAACTTCTTTCTTTGTTCACAGCCATTAAACATTTTAGGTTTTTACTTGAAGGTCGCACATTTATTTGCTTTACTGACCATAAACCTTTGGTCAAAGCATTATTCGCTGAAATATCTCCCAGGCAAATTAGACATTTAGAACTCATTGCTCAATTTGCATGCGAAATCAGACATATCAAAGGGAAAAACAACATTGTTGCCGACACCTTATTACGTGAGCATGATACGTCTTCTTTACAACAATGCATTTCTCCAATTGTAACCCAAAAGTCTAACCTAGTTGATATTAACTTTGACTTAAATTTATTGAGCAGATCTCAAGAAGATGATTCTGACCTTAAATTTTTATTATCAGATACTTCATCAAACACAAAAAGTACCTTTCTTTTATAGAAAATTAAAATTCCATATTCTGACAAGTTTATTTGGTGTGACGTTTCTCGCCCTTAATTTCGTTCTTACATTCCAATCGTTTATAGACGGACAATTTTTGATATTTTTCATGGTTTATCTCACCCTGGTATCAAAGCGACTAGATCGTTAGTTTCTAAAAATTATTTTTGGCCCAAAATGACTTCAGATTGTAATCTCTGGACAAAAACTTGTATTAGCTGTCAAACTAATAAAGTGACAAGACATACCAAGAGTCCGATAGCTAACGTTGACTAAAGGACGCTTCGACCACATACATATAGATTTAATAGGACCATTGCCTCCTTCTAAGGGTTGTTCTTATATTCTTACTGTGATCGAACGTTTCACTAGATAGCCCGAAGATTATCCACTTCAAGATATTACTACAGAAACTGTAGCGCGTACGTTATTTCAGAATTATGTTTGCCGATTCGGTGTCCCTGTCACAGTGACAACGGATCAAGGGGTTCAATTTGAATCGAAATTATTCCAAGAATTTTCAAAATTTTTGGGACTTCATAGAATTCGTTCGACACCATATCATTCTTCCTCGAACGGAATGATTGAACGGTTTAATAAATCTCTTAAAACTGCTTTGAGAGCTAAGCCTTCTACACCACATTGGGTAGATGAACTTCCTATCATACTATTAACTCTCAGGACAATCCCTAAAGACGATTTGCAATGTACCTCCGCAGAACTCGTTTTTGGTCAAACTTTAAGACTGCCAGGTGAATTTTTTATTAAATCATATACTTGTCAGGATATTCCTTATTTTATTACTAAATTACGTACTTCTTTTGACAATTTAACGTTCATTCCACCTTTTCCTCATGTTAATTACAAATCATTTATCAGTTCAGACATTTCGACTTATAATTTTGTTTTCGTTCGGAAAGAACGTTTTAAAAAATCTTTCTCACCTCTGTACGATGGACCATTTAAAGTTTTGTCCCGTACAGATAAGTTGGTTACTTTTATTAAAGGAACTAAAACCGTCACAGTAAACGTTGATAAAATTAAACCAGCATATTTACTGACAGATATATGCGATGTTACTGTACCACCTATTAAGAAAGTTCGTTTTGTCATCGACGAAATAACTGATTGACCTTTCCTTTTATCAGCGGGGGAGTAATGTGGCAGTTTACTTACTCTTGAATAAGATTTCCGGTAACCATGGATTTCACGAAAAACGAAAAAGAAGATAATATATCATTTTTGAATATACATATTTTAAGAAAAATGAAATGTTAAAAAGAAGATATAATCAGAAAGCTTAATTATGTATAGGTATATCAAGTCTCATTTTTATTTAATTATAGAAAATATTGATAAAGAAATAATTCAACCACTATATCGTCATATTGTCATATCATCATATCATCACATCATCACATCATCACATCATCACATCATCACATCATCACATCGTCACATCGTCACATCGTCATATCGTCATATCGTCATATCGTCATATCGTCATATCATCATATCATCACATCATCATCATCATCATCAGCATCAGCATCATCATCGTTGCTATTATTATTACTATTATTATTATTTCTGTAACTTATACAATACACCAGCACAAGCGTACGTATAAAATAAATAATTTTTATTGGGTTTATCATTTGTATTATAATTATATAATTAGAAGCATAATAAAGAAAACGATCAGCTTATGTATCCTTAAACATTTTCATCTGCGATCAATTGTAAATAAATGTGTCAACATTCCACAATTACGATTCTATGAACATATGCAATTAAATTAACAGAATATGCAGTTTGTGAACCATATGGCTTCATTGATCTAATCCCTTGAAATCAAAGCAATATTTTGATACGAATATGGCTAAGTAATAAAAACGTCGTTGCAGTCCATTAATTTTTTAAATTCCAGCGGTCTATCATTTGATATTCTCTCTGCATTAACCATGTTAAAATCGCTATCTAAAGATCGAAGGCTTCTAACTCGTTACGACGGAGCATTGATGGACAGTCTTGTCTCAGCCAGTTTATTGTGAGATGTAATTATTCCTTCCTTCTTACCGTTAGTACTGATTCAGAAAAAAATACTGGTTTCTGGTTTTCTTTTATTATTTATTCAGATTCAAAACGCCAGAAGTATTTTTTTTGCTTAAAATGTCCATACAATTATAGTACAGTCTAAATATCTTAATGTAATTAGAACAAATTCTGTGAAACATATTATGCCTTTGTTGGGGCCAATTGACTGTTATATAGGTTTTCAATGTTTTTGACCTAAGGATCTGCATTAACAAAATAATAGCGAGTTATTATACTCTGCAAAAACGAAGAGTATATTGTATTTGACACATTGACACATTTCTAAATCAGTAAATATCGCTCGTAGAGAAAAAATGTTCATATCATTTATGTTAGTGAACGAATTCTGAACAACTTTCAAAATGTCCGTCAGTCCGTCGGTCTGTCCGTCCGTCCGTCGGTCTGTCCGTCCGTCTGTCCGTTCGTCCGCCTGTCACGTTTTTTGTAAGCACTATAACTTAAAAAAGAAAAGTCCGATTGTATTGAAATCTCGAAAGTAAGTTAGCGTTAGTTAGCGGAAGAACCCTATTGTTTTTGAAAAAATCAATCAATAAATATAAAAGTTATTAATCATTTAAATTAAAAAATATATGTTTTTCTTAATTTTTGTCATTTGTACTTAAATAGAAATCTTGCGAAATCTTATTCTCTATATATTTTTTTTTTGTTTATATATTTTACTATTATATATATTTCATATTAATATATTTAATTCGTTGAAATATAATACACGAATGGTATATACTACAGACATTCAATTATTGCAATGAAGTGTGATGATCCAATAGCTAAAGCTTTGTGTGGCAATCCAAAAGTCTTGTATTCGAATCCCTGACAGGGTGTGTGTTTTTTTTTTTCATAACAAAGTTGGTATCACAAAATTTAGAATGTCCAAAAACTAACATTATTTACAAAAAAACTGCGAAGAGTATCCTATAGAATGTGTAATAATTATAAAAAAAGCTCAGTTAATAGGCGAAGAGTATAATGCTTCCACTAGTTCTAATATATACCTTATTTACCTTCCACTAGTTCTAATATATACCTTACTTTTATGTTAGGCTATTTTAACCCACACGCATTCGTAGATGATTAGAAGTTCACGATAAACATTATTGATCTTAACATGTTCTGTTATTTGAGAACGAGTAGTGGAATAGATTTAACGTCTTACGGTAAGACGTGCGGGTAGTACTCGTAATTCTCTCGGAATATATAGGGGGTTAAACTGACAGTATTTTGTATAATTCTTAATCATCGGGTAATGATAATTTCTGCAAAAATATGAAAAAAGTTCCTGTAGACATGTGTCCGGAAATGCTTCCTAACGAAGCTAGGGCCATTTTGAAGAACAGTTGACCTTATTGATATTTAATTAAGTAAGGAATCTTATCGCAAATAATTCCTAAAATATCAAATAAAAACCTACTCTAGGGTCCTAAGTCCCTTAAGAAGCATTTCCAGGTACATAGATATAGAAGTTTCTTGCATTTTTGCGAAAACCATCAACTGCCAAAGTTTTCTGATGTATTTTCCTAACACCCTAGATTTTATTGGTACATTATATTAGTTCTTTGGATTACATTGATAATATTGATCTTTTAAATTAGTTTCAGTTCAGTTTAGTCTGCAGAGGTTATGTCAATAATCATCATATGCGACAACTTTCGTTTACAGAACGCCAATTTAAATACGCTATTGAATAATGACAGCTAACGTATACCGTATCCATTATATTCAAATTTCGATAACTTATTAAATAGAGAAATATTACTCGTCCCAGGGATATTAATATTTACTAGTTCCACGCTTTCATTTGCCATTGCTTACGTAATTTGAATTAGACAAAACTAAAACTTAAAAAATCTTTCTGATCCGACTCTTTCTGCTACACCTGAAAATAATTTTAAAGTACTTATGTAGTACCAGAGACTATACGTATATATCAGCCAAATGAATAGGGCAAAGTACTAATAAAATATTAACACGGCTGATACCACATAGATGTCATATGTGAAGTGCTCGCGTTGACAAAAGTCGCTTAGTTTTTGTTCCCGTTGGCACTTTTAGAGAAAAATGTATGACCTTGCCAGATATGTAGCTGACACCCCACTTGTAAAAAAATCGTATTGAATATAAGGTCACAAATCAAAATTGTCTAACTAATCATACCACGTGATAGAGCCAATCATGAAGCATATTTTATCCAAAAATCATTAAATTCTCTGTAGAATTTCTATTTTTAAAATAAATAAATAAATGATCTTTTACGTTGGCTTATATGGCAGTAAAAAACAAAAATCCTCATTTTCTCCGTTCAACTACAGCAGAAAATTAATTATTTTTCGAACACTTTTTCTTTCCCACGACGATATCTCCCAAACTATTATATTTATCAAAAAAAATTATTCTTTATAAAATATTCGCTATATTTTTCAGATTACTAAGGTTATTAAATAAGATTTTTTGAGGATCTAATAACCGAGATATTTAATAATATGTAGTGTGATGTCAATTTTCGAAGCATATCGGCAGCGTCCCGTTCGCTGGAGATATTCGCTGTCCCACTACTTTAAAGCTGTTTCAACAACCCGCGCTGCTTCCCGCAAAGGCCTAACTTTAAATAGACACGCGCATTGTAACTTGTGGTTTGTGATATTTTTAAATTTTTTGTCTTGAAAATGATTAATATGGAATAAATATAAGTATTTGTTGATTATATTAATTCAGTGTTATATTGACCTACATAAAATTTGTATGTAATAGATTAACACCTTATAAGAAACTCCTTAGTTTACCGTTTGCAAGATATTTTCAGCTGGTACGTATTTTTTCAGTAAAATTATCGACCTTATGATGTATGTGCTTTTCAGAAGAAATTAAAATGGAAAGTACTACTGACGTCACAAGTTCTAAAAGTGAAGTAGAGACAAGAATAAAGTTTAGTGTAGTAAGAAATTTTGTAAGAAACCGGCCCCTGTAATCAAAGGTTCTGAGAAATCATTTGCAACATTTAAGGGAAAAAAAATAGTAAAAGAGTAAGAAATTGAAAACAGTTCAGATGGATCCAGTGACTGTCCATCAACTTCTTCAGGTGTGCCCTTGCGTAAAACTAATTTTTTTATATAGAGAAATGTATTTTTTGTCAAAAGGCATCAACAGTAAATAAGGTCTCTCAAGTAATAACCACGAATACAGAAAGAAAAATAAGACTAATAACAGCTCAATAAAATCCAATAATTTTCGAAAGAATTGGTGCTAACGATTTAATAGCTATGGAAACTAAATATCATGTTTCATGTTTCTTAAGTCGTAATAGAAAATGCTATCTAACAATAAAAATAAAAGTGGAAAACGTAAAATCAGAAGAGATCTGGCATTTACCAAAATATGTAAAATTCTTGAGAAAGGTTTTTTAAAGCATAAAGGGTATGGTATGAGAAGTGTGAGAGGTATTTAGAATTGGACCGATGTAAGTCCAAGACACAGATCAGTAGACTACTTAAAAATACATTTACTGACAAAGGAAAGGAAAGGAGAGGAAAGGAAAATATACATATAGGTACATAAAAGAACGCTACTCGCACACTTAATTCAGTATTATGAACTTATACAAGTCGTTAGATATTCGATGTTTTAAAAATTCTATTCTTTTAGGATGAGGCCGTAAGGTTTGTTCTTGTAAAAAACCATCTATTTATGCTCCTGCATGGGGAAAAAGTCCTGCAAGAACTCCTCGTTCTGAAGAAATAAAAAACTACTTAAAGTTGACTACACAATTATTCCTATACGTGTAAGAAATGTGTTTCTCTGTCGGTGTGGTAAAGATCAAAGTCGCCGACATTTTTTACACGCATAAGAATTGTGTAGTCAACTATATCAATAAAAATATATTTGAATTAGATGAAGGAAGTGGTATATCTTTAATTGAGATTTAAATTTTGTTATATTATTTTTCATTTTTCATAACTTTTTTATTTTGATATGGATTCTGTTATCTGCCAACATTAAAATTAATAAAATTTGAAAATCAATTGAAATATGTATACATTTATGTTATTAAACACATTATTATATAAATTAATAATTGGTACAAGATAAGTACAAATCAGGTTCGGTTAGATTCACCTCGACATTATTTCCTCATCACATACGACCATAAATTCCTTTCCGAGTGCACTAAGATACGCTTTTAAGTGATTCTTCCCATTCTAAACAATTTTTATTTGAAATATTTTTAGATCCGACAATTGTTTTTAGGCTCTCCCTGGAGCCGCCCTGGTGCACCGATTGCAATAATATTCAACAATGTTTTTCCTTAAACCTCCCAGATCTTATGTCAAAAATTTCGGAAAGTCCATTTCATCGTAATCTGAAATTTGGATTTGTACACGTCAATAATTTACCTATAGATGAAAAAGTAAAATAAATTAACTGAAAAGTTCACAGTCCTGTGTAGGTATTCATTAGGGATTGCATTACCGGTTAACCGGCTAACCGGTTAACCGGTTTTTAGGACAAAAAACACATAACGATAATTACCGGTTATTTTAATTTTTTACCGGTTATTTCGGTCAATTCTGAACTTACGATATGTCACGTATTCAACATTTCTATTTATGTCACTGACTAGTATTCACTAAATACAGAGTGACTGTCCCAACACCGAGCACTTTTAACAATAAATAAATAATATTATAAAAAGTAAACTACAAACACCAAGCCCTAAGAAATACAAGAGAAATATTGACAATATCTTACGACAAAAAATTGAATATTTCACTGCCGCAAAATCCGTGGATATATTTAGAAGTATGTTATTACCAACTCTTATTAACTTATCGACCCACCAATATCGATTGAGAAAGGGCATTTTCAGCTGGTGGTATTCTATGCACAAATATCAGATGACTAACATATATAGCTTTGAAAAAACTAACCCTTTTAACAGGCTATTTTTAAAAAATATTGTATTTTTAGATTAGGTATTCAGTAAATGCCCTATTTGAGTTTATGTTTATAATTTTTGTTATTTAAGTGGTTATTTTTGTTATTTACAGAATAATTAGTTATTTAAATTTATTTCATTTATATTTTTTCTTTTTGGTAAATTAACTCCTATATAAAAAAGTCTATTTGACAGTCACATTTTTGTCACTTTGACAGCGATAAAAAAGGTGCATCGTTTTTTATCACCGATTAATATATTCTTACTTTATTAACCAATCAAAACGTACATTATCAAAAAAATCCACCAATAGGATTTGTTTAAAGTGAGAAAAACGGCTATCGATAAGTGGAAAAAATGTATGTTACTTTTTTCGTAGTAGCCATGTGTCAAACTAAAAGAGTCATTGAAATTATTAAAATTTGACATTTCATCTTAATTTCTGTACACAAAATAAATGAGAAAAAGTGATTTTGTGATGTTCCACAAGAAAATATTAACGAAGCTATGAATGAAAAGGTCCCAGTTAAAACGAGAAACACTAAAAATTCTATATGGAAACAATTTAAAGCTTTTTGCAAAGAGCATTATTCCCTCGAAAAAGGTATGGCTACTATGATGAACTTGCAAATATTTTGACTGACTAGGGTTATAACATGATAAAGAACATTAGAAAATGTTTTTATTTTTTATTATAAATCGTTATTTTTAAAACATTAAATAAACAGTTTTGTTGTTTTAATAATTAGTTTAGATAATATTTTTTAATCATATATTAATCTTCTGTAATACACACGAGGTTGATTTTCTACTTGGGTAAATTCGTGTCGAGATTTTTCCATGCCCTTAATTCTCGAATAATTTTCATGGGAAAACAGGTTTTTGTCCAAAAAAAATTTACCCGGTAAAAAATCGACCTCTTGTGTATTAATACCCGATAAAAATGCCTGTTCCTTAAAAGCAGAGTACACCTAGTAGTCGCACGTCACTTTGAAATCTGTACTGTCAGCTATAATTTTTAAGTATTGTGGAAACTATACTGTACGATATGAGTCGTTTTGGGAAAATTATAATTATTTTTAATAAATTATTGTTGTTGTTCGTTCACATTCATATTCTGTCATTAATTTATCTTGCCAAAAAACACTCGAGCTTTTCTTTTATGGATAAATTTCTTTTTAACTCAAAAGGACAATGTTAAAAATAGCTGATTTTTGGCCCCTATCCCGGAACGCATAAAACCAAGAGAAAATGGTTGGAAAAGGCTCAAGATTAATAAAAACACATCTTCGTGGTACCAAAAGCCTGGGGAAAATTTTATTTCACCCCTAAAAACATAAAAACAACCACTAAAATGCTATAAATAATAGCTTATACTGAATGGGAAAATTATATTTATTTTATGATAATTATTAGGTATCGATTCAATAGAGATAACAAAAAGGTAAAAACTACCCCTATCTACACCTTATTCGGGGGATGGAACGCCATGCGCAACATGTAATATTAAAAAAATAGGTACCAAGGTGATTAAAAATGTATAAAATGATTTTTTAATATTAGTTGAGCCGACCTTCAACTGATCCGACCTCAGCATCTCTATTTTCGAAAACAACCCCTATAAGGGGTATAATAAAAAATAAATAATAAATTATTATATTATAATTATTACATTATTATATACATATATGTAGGAGTAAATATATATAATTGCATTTTTAGAAGAATGCTTATCAAATCTTCAGATAGTTTCGCATTACAATAATATAATAATAATAATAATAATAATAATAACAATAATAATAATAATAATGTTTATTTGGAATTAAAAGATTACACAATGTAACAATAAAGGTGTTTATCAAATAAACACTCAGGTTTCGCAGAGGTATTCTAGTGACACTTATTTGCGATTTTGAGTGTGTGAACATTTAATTTTTACACTATTTATTATCTATCTATATGTAATATTTACTTATATACTATAATACTGCACATACACATAGTATCATAGTTGACATTTTGCTACTTATATACAGTTAATTCACCAGTAAGCTAAAAAAATAGCAAAAAAAATGTTGAATGTAAAAAGGATCGCCTCCTCGTGGTGCATCCTGGAGAACAGAATAAGTGGCCAAATGATCCTTCTTTGCAAATATCCATTTACATATTTACTGTACCATTTTCTCCAACAAGTGAAGCTTACCCAGAAGTATCTTTACATAGAATAATATAATAGAGAATAAACTAATATCATTTTCAACCCCTTTCAGCGATTAACTATCTTCAACGTCTATCTATTAAATGCAGACATAAGAACCAATAGAAACCTTTCATTTTATTTTAATGTGCTCTGCAAATATTTTGTACTAGATGCTGTTCTCTCTAAATAACGGCAGTTTTTCTTTATAGGGATACTATTAGGTAATCAGTATAAGTGTTGCTGTAATATTTTCATATGATTCTATATATTTCATAAATTGGTAATCTTATTTTTTCTAGCATTAGTTGTCTATAGTGCCTGTCATCCCTAAACTGGACTTGGTGTTGATTCATTTTAATCACCTTGTTTCTTATTTTTTAGTATTTGTAGCGGTGAATACGATTCTACCACCTGAATAGGGTAGTTTGGTTGTTTTCGAGGTTGCTAAATAACTCGCTATTTGTTCTTTATTAAAAAAAATGTGTTGAATAAAACCATAAAGATATATTGTAATATTACGTGCGGTAAATATTTTTCATATTGATATAGAGGAAGTTTTTCGTAATAATCACGTCAAGACAAAGTGAATGTCTGTCCCTCTTACTAGTAGAAAATAATATGGTGCATTACTAAGTGCCGCCGCATTTTTTTAGTATCCGATACTGTTGCACCCCGAATAGGGTAGTTTGGTGGTTTCCAGGGTCGATAACTAAAGCGCTTTTTTGTAATAATGCTTGCTGCGAATATTATTTCATACCCTTATAGGGGTTGTTTTTGAAAACAGAGATGCTGAGGTCAGGAACAGTTGAAGGTCTGGCTCAACTAATATTAAAAAATTATTTTGTACATTTTTAATCACCTTGGTACCTATTTTATTAATATTAGATGCTGTGTATCTCGTTTCATCCCCCGAATAGGGTGTGGATAGTGGTAGTTTTTACTTTTTTGTTATGTCTATTGAATCGACATAATAGTTATCATAAAATAAATATAATTTTCACATCCAGTATAAGCTATTATTTATAGCATTTTAGTGGTTGTTTTTATGTTTTGGGGGTGAAATAAAATTTTCCCCAGGGTTTTGGTACCACGAAGATATGTTTTTATTAACCTTGAGCCTTTTCCAACCATTTCCTCTGGGTTTTATGCGTTCCGGGATAGGGGCCAAAAATCAGCTATTTTTAACATTGTCCTTTTGCCAATCAGTAATTTTGCTCGAAAAACTGACATTTGAAAAAATCGCTCGACCTCCGGTCTCGCGTTTTTTTCATGTCAGTTCTTCTTATAAAATCACTGATTGGGAAAATTATTTCATTACAAAGAGAAATTTATCCAATAAAAAAAAGCTCTTGTGATTTTACTGTTGATAAAAAACCTTTTGTTTGTTCATTATATCACATATAAGTACATATATAAAAATGTTTTTTGTTAAATTTCGATAATTTTGTATATGGAAAAAGACAATTGCCATTTTCGCCACCCTAATCATCTATTCTAAAAATTACCGGTAATTACCGGTTAACCGGTTATTTACATTTTTATTTACCGATTTACCGGTTATTAAAACTTCCGGTAAATTGCAATCTCTAGTATTCATTCACCCAAGTGGAACTTGGGTGCTCCCGGAGTTTGAGGGGGTTGTTGAAACAGAATAACAATGAGTGGGGCTCGGAGCCGTAAACAATTTTAATCCGCCGATAAGCTCCGAAAATTGACATCATGCTACACATTAAATATCTTGGTTATTAGATACTCAAAGAATCTGATTTAAGAATCATTGTAATCTGAAAAATATAACAAACATTTTGTAAAGAATTATTTTTTTAAATAAATATAATAGTTTGTCAGATATCGTCGTGGGAAAGAAAAATTGTTCGAAAAATAATTCATTTTCAGCTGTAGTCGAACGGAGAAAATGAGAATTTTTGTTTTTTACTGCCATATAAGCCAATGTAAAAGTTCGTTTCTTTATTTATTTTAAAAATAGAAATTCTACAGAGAATTTAATGATTTTTTAATAAGTTATGCTCTATGATTGGCTCTATCACGTGGTGTGGTTAGTTAAAAAATTTTGATTTGTGCCCTTATATTCATTACGATTTTTGTGGACAAGTGGATTCCTAATCTACAGGGTGTCAGGTACATATCTGGCAAGGTCATACATTTTTCTCTAAAAGTGCCAACGGGCTGAAAGATCGAAATTAAATTGTACTCCACTAAAACGTGTTGTATATTTCCACATTGTTGTCAAATCTCAACTGGGAACAAGTAGAAGTGAAACGGTATTGTAGCATTACAACATTCAGGACAGGGCACTCCATCGAACTCCAAGTGCTCCGCCTCACCGAGGAGGTCACGAAGGGGTTCAACCAACGACGGGTCACGGCAGCGCTGTTCCTGGACGTTGCCAAGGCCTTCGACAGGGTCTGGCACGATGGTCTCCTAGCCAAAATGATGAGTATGGGTTACCCCATTGCACTCGTCAAGCTAGTGAGATCATACCTCCACAGGACAGATGAGGGTGAAGATCGTGGACAAGGTGTCCACGTACAGAATAATGGAGTCAGGAGTCCCCCAAGGCTCAGTGCTCTTGTTGTAGAACTCTCCAAAATCGTCCTAAGTAGAAGACATTATCAAAATTCGACTTAGGCAAAAATTTCATTTAAAGACATTTTTGGGAGTCTGCAGAGGCGCAGATCAGTCCACAAGGGTCGTTTTGGGTTCTATAAGGCGTTGGAAATGACCAGGTGAAAATTCGAAGAAACACCGAATTTTCACTTAGAAAAAATGTTTTTGGTTCAGAATATGAGAGTAGAAGTATATAATGACAAAGATTTATGAATAATATACTTTTTCAAAGGTACCATAAATTGGACTTTGAAAAATAATATTTTTGGAAGGGCGTCAAAATTTGGCCCAGGAATCGATTTATCGAAATTACGCCAAAGTTTCACTTGCAGACTAAATTTTCAAAACTGCGTTGAAATTTGGCTTGAAGATCGATTTTTCAAAAGTACGCCAAAATTTCACCCGCAGATTAAATTTGGCTTGAAAATCGATTTTTCAAAAGTACGCCAAAATTTCACCCGCAGATTAACTTTTCAAAAGTACCTTGAAATTTGGCTCGAAAATCGATTTTTCAAAAGTACGCTAAAATTGGTCTTAAAATGGATTTTTTAAAAGTACCACAAAGTCAGTTTAAAAAGTACCACGAAAATATACTTTAAATTATTTTTTATTTTTTATTCCTCAACCAAAGACATTGACCTTTGAGGTACGGTCATTGAAAGCCCAATTCTAAAGTATGAGCATAAAATTTTAACGATGCACTGCATCCGAAAGGCAAAATAGAAGATTTTGTCAAAGCCGGCGTAGTGCCGATAAGCAAAAATTGATAAAAATCAATGCACATGTACAAGGCCGGTTTCTCTCATGGAAAGAGTTTGGATTGACTCAGCGGCTCGCAATTTGGTCGAGCGCGTTGAGTGGTCCAGACAAAGCAATGGTAGAAAAGCCAATAACAGGGCTTTTCAAATGACAAAGTTATAGAGGAAAACGCCTTGTGCATAAAAATCCAAAAATTCAATTTTCCCTAAAAGTCGCTCGAAGGTGAGACGCTGCCAAATCGATAATATTGAACGACTGTGATAAGGGTTAGTAAGTCGTGGACTGATCGAACGCCACTCAACTTATGCAGTAATAAGTCCTCTGAATGTGTTTGAGTACGTGAATCTCCACGATACAAGAACTTTAAAGCTAAGTAGTCTCTAGCGAAACTAAATTCATTTAGTAAAACTTTTAACCTCCCCACAATAAAATTGTGGGAGGTTACTACATTTAGTCCAAAATCGAAAATTGAGATAACATCAGATCTTTACGTTTTGAGGTCCCAGGAACCCAAAAAAGTTGTTTTTGAAAAATGTCTGTGTGTGTGTATGTGTGTGTGTGTGTATGTATGTTAGCACGATAGCGGCGAAGCTACAAAATGGATTTGGATGAAACTTTGCATGAGGGTTTCTTTAGTGCTCCAGAAGATCTGAAAAGGTTTTGGTTGAGATCGGATTACGTTTAGTGCCGCTTTAGCACAACAAGTTGTTTATTTTATGATTACTTACAATTTGTAATTAAACCATTGAAAAGCAGTAAAAATTCCGATTTCAACGATATATCACACTTGCACTTTTTCAATTTGGTTTCCGTGAAAAAAAATAAAAAACAAAATAACATGCTTCTTGTGTAAGATAAATTTTATAGTCTAACCTAACGTTCGATAGACGTGTCAGAGAATGTATACCACAAAATAATACAGGGCTGTACCCCTTACTCTTTGCAAATTTGCAGCCGCAAAGGCTTTTTTTAGAGACTATTGACGGAATCGGAACTGTACTGATCTAAGGAGAGTGAAATTCTACATCTCAACGCGACATTCCGAACGACTAATTATCTACGGTTAATTAGTTATTAACGCGCAAAGACTGTCTATCTCTTTTTTTGCGGCGGATCGAGATGGAAGATGGACACTCTTCTAACACAAATTCGCGATCGAGAAACGTCAAACGAAAAATTGCAAAAATGTCACTTTTGATTCGTTCGTGCCGAGCTGAATTTTTTTAATTTCGACATGCAATTTACGATGCAAATCAACTACAAGTCTTTCTCTTTCCATCGCTACATAGTACGGCCGTCGCGGTATCGTATTTTTTAAAATACGAGTAAATTTAGATGTCGTGTTTTCGACCAAAATTTACCCTCGGACGCCGCAACTCTGAAAACGGTTTTTCATCTGTAACTCGGAAACTGTGAGAGATAGTTCAAAAATAAAAACTTCCTAAGGAAAACTACATAATGTCAGGAACGTTTTGCCGCATTCGAAATATTAATGGGACTTTTCGTTTGGGTCCGGCGGGCCTTTCAAGATGACGGTGTCATGCACTTTTTTCATTAAATCGTTCGTAACTTCTAAATGGCGACTCCTACGGCAAAAAACTTCGACCTAACGAAATTGTAGAGAATTGAATTGCCTAAAAGTCTTTTTTGGATTTTTATGCTGCTCCAAAAATTACCAAGATACTGTCGGCCAAAGTGGAGACTTTTTTGAAATTCGTCTAAAATCTCGAAGTTTTTCTCTTTAAACCTCCATAACTCTTAAACGGCGGTCCCTAGGCCAAAATACTTAGCCCTAACGAATATGTAGAGAATTTAATGCTACAAAAAATTATTTTTTATTTTTTGACATAAGACAAAAAATAAGGACGTTAGGAACGAAACAAGTGGAAATTTACATTTTCCAAGGAAACGTGTTTTTTTCTCTTCTCTTGCGAATATCTAGATAAATATTGATTTTAGCAAAAAAATAGTAGGGATCTATTAAAAAGACAATAAAATGATGATGAATTTGCTTCGTCAAAAAATGTCTGTAGGATTAATGGTTTCGCTGGTATATACGTTTCAACACAAAATTTCGATTTTCCCATATGCCCAAATTATATTTGATACTATCTCCGCCAAGTGAAATTTATTGTTTTTTGTCCTCAAAGCAATGCAATGTACAGGGTGATATTCTAATAATGACAGAGGTGTTCAGTGATTTCGGCTGATAACTCGGGAACGGTTGAAGATATCGAACTGAAATTTGAAACGTAGGTATAAATATTGTAGACGGGTGGATTACGAATTAATAATACAACTACGTCACAAAAATGAAAAATTTTTACAACAGACGAACTGGTACAGATATCGACTTAACTGTTGGAGTTATTGAATTGAAATTTGAAACATAGGTGGAAATATTGTAAATGGACGGAATAAAAGTGAATTAATAATACACCTACATCTACATGATGTCACAAACAAGACAAATTCTTACAACAAGTGAACTGGTACAGATATTGACTTAACGATTGGAAACATGCAATTAAAATTTGAAATGTGGATATTGTGGACGGACGGAATACAAGTGAATTAATAATACACCTACGTGCACATGACGTCACAAATAAGAAAAATTTTTAGAAACTGGTGCAGATATCGACTTAACTATTGGAAACATCCAATTAAAGTTTGAAACGTAGGTGGAAAATTGTAGATGGATGGAATACGAGTGAATTAAAAATACACTGATGACGTCATAAAAACTTAAAATTCTTATAACAGGCGAACTGATGATGATATCAAAAAAAGATTTCTACAAGACGTCACGAATTTTTTTTTTAATTTCCAAGAAATATCAAATTTTCGGAGAAATGTCACTTTTCAGAAAAATGTCAAATTTTTAAAGAAATGTCAAATTTTCAGGAAAACGTCAAATTTTCGAAAAAATGTTAAATTTTCAGGGAAATGTCACTTTTCAGAAATATGTCAAATTTTCGGGAAAATGTCAGTTTTCAGAAAAATGTCAAATTTTCGAAAAAACGTCAAATTTTCGAAGAAATGTCACTTTTTAAAAAATGTCAAAAATTCAGGAAAATGTCAAATTTTCGGAAAAATGTCAAATTTTCGAAAAAATGTCAAATTTTCGGAGAAATGTCACTTTTTAAAAAAATGTCAAAAATTCAGAAAAATGCCAAATTTTCGGAAAAATGTTAAATTTTCAGGGAAATGTCACTTTTCAGAAATATGTCAAATTTTCGGGAAAATGTCAGTTTTCAGAAAAATGTCAAATTTTCGAAAAAACGTCAAATTTTCGAAGAAATGTCACCTTTCAGAAAAACGTCAAATGTTTGAAAATTGTCAAATTTTCGGAGTAATGTCACTTCAGAAAAATGTCAAATGTTCGAAAAAATGTCAAAAATTCAGGAAAATGTCAAATTTTCGAAAAAATGTCACTTTTCAGAAAAATGTCGAATTTTCGAAAATTGTCAAATGTTCGGAGTAGTCACTTAAGAAAAATGTCAAATTTTCGAAAAAATGTCACTTCAGAAAAATATAAAATTTTCAGAAAAATGTCAAATTTTATTAAATGGACTCAAAGGAAAATTCCTACTACGGGTCCATCTGTGGTATAAGTTCTCTGCTAGTGTGTTAAAGCGAGCAGACTGTATTTTTGACGTGTCAAGTGCCTCGAGAGATTGCAAGTTTTTTCGACGTTTATAAAGCCCACGGATGGTGTGAGAGGCCATCCTGAACCGCTTACAAGCCCTACAAGTGTAAGCAACCTCCACCGGAACGCTTTCGGTGAGTTTTTTCCAATAAAACTTTGAAAGTGACATTATATTTTAAAAACTATTTCCGCTACTTCCGGCATCCCGCCGAAAATTCTTCCGGCAACATAACCTAAAAATAGTACTACATAACCTAAAAACAATTTAAGGCATTGTACCAACATAAACATTTTTCGAACACCAAATTCCCAAAGAAACATTGGAAGCAAAAATTTGACAGCTATCACTTTCCCGACCGATTTAGTGAAAAATCGGTCGAGGCCAAAAGATAAAACAAAATATACCAACTCAAACTTAAACGATCCACCATGAACACTACCCTGGCTACATCTGGCAGGGAAGCTGTCCACCAAGAGTTATATGGTTTTTTCCAAAGATGGCCATCCCTGCCATCCATCCCATTACCAACGAACAAGTTTTTTTCATTTAGTTGTTTCCCGTATCAACAATCAAAATTATTAAGTGCTCTTGCCTACGAACGTTTTTATAGTATTGTGTTTATTTTTATATTAATTTTAGATCCATGTGGACACATTAAAATTTTAACCTAGTTTTTAAGCCTGCCTATAGAAGAAAGGAGCTACTTTTCTATTTTTCTCCAAGCCAAACCGGACCTACCCCGTCCAGCCTCACATTCGCCACGCAAGACTTTTTTTTCTGAATTAATATGAAAAAAATATTTCAACTTAATAAATTTAATTAAGTGAGATCGTTCATATTGTTTAGTGCTCTTTTCGGCTTCAAAGATTCACCGGGTGGGGAGGTTCCAGCCGCTTCCAGTAGCTGCCGATTTTTTTAAGTTAATTTCAGTCAGCCTTAATTATTCATTTACCCAGAGTCTGAAATGATTCTAAAAGCTCGCATTTTGATTCTGAGAAGGTATGTATGAATCTTTTCTACCTAATCGATCGTTAGCGTGAGCGCTCTCGCTTGTATGGTCTGAAAGTCACTACCTTGATTGGGGAAGGCACGATTCTTATCTTGAGAATTTTGTATAACCAATTCTGTTAAATAAACGGATTCTTTGAACTAATATTTCTTAATTGATCTTGAGGCCTGTTGACGGTCTATAATCCCTGGAACTTTCGTATAGAAAACCGGATGTGTCGAGTTAATTCGCATTAACGTTCGACCTTCTGGTTGCTTTACGGAGGTTTGATAGGGATTTTTTTATGCGTTTTTTGAGAAATATATTCCGTTATTAATGGACCAAAACGTGATTTTCGCGTACCAAAACTAATCCCTCCGCAGAGAAATTCTTCGGTTGGGATTTTTTTATGCAAAAATTCAGGAAATTAAGAGGTGCCTAAACCCCTAACGAGGGAATTCAGGTCCAGAGGTAGTGCAGCCTTGGTCCATTATTCGGCTACCGAAGTGCATCTTATCTCGAACCCGCCTGGGAGGTAGAAGAACAGGGTAATACGCGACTGGCGCCCCCTGAGAAATAAATTGGTGTCGCGTCATTTTGACGCCCGGTAGTGCGTTCTTCTACACTCTCCCCGCACTTGTTCTCCATCTTCACATCCGATCTACCCCGGACGGAGAGGACCTCCATGGCCCTCTACGCCGACGACACAGCCCTGACAGCCAGATCCTGGAGCGCCAGGCTAGCCACCAGAAACCTCCAGGAGGCGGCCACCCTCCTAGAGGACTGGTGCAACAGATGGAAGGTAGCCGTCAACGCCGAGAAGAGCAAGGCGGTCCTCTTCAAGAAGGTAAGAAAACAAAACCCCACAGGTCACGTTTCCATGTTTGGCGAGGACATCCAATGGCACGACACCGCCAACTACCTTGGCGTGGTCATAGACAAAAGCCTAACATGGAGACTGAACACGGAGGCCATCGTCAAGAAGGCCAGGAGGACGAGAGCCCTAATCTACCCGATGACGGGTAGACAGAGCAGACTCAACCTGAGGAACAAGCTCACGCTTATCAGGTCCCTCATCCGGCCTCAACTGACGTATGCTTCGGTAGCTTGGGGCTACCAAGCAAAGAGCTACCTCCAACAGATCCAGAGAGTGGAGAACGTCGCCCTCAGAACAGCAGTCGACGCACCCTGGTTCGTCCGCAACGAGGACATCTTCAGGGAACTGGACTACACCCCGGTCACGGAGATCATCAAAGAGAGAGCCAGAAAGATATACGCCCTTGCCGAGGAGCATGGGAACCCACTAGTCAGGGAGGCAACTGACTATGACCCAGCAGATGCTCCGAGGCACAAGCGACCGAAGGTGCAGCTTCTGGATAACGGGTGAGTATGAGAGACATACCACCACCCGACGATCCACCCCCACGGAAGAGACATGACGACACCCAACCACCCACCCAAGACCCTGCGGATACCGGACAAACAACCGTCCAGTACCTGTAGTCCCCCTAGCTCCGGGCAGACCGAAAATGCTACCAAAGCAGTTAGGTCTGCCCTTCCTCGAGCTACACAGCTCATCCTTACCCTACCGATGATCCGGATGACAGGATGCCTCTTGGCATCTTGTGTACCGGCAGTCACTCCCGCCACAAAACCTAACACACCTAACAGACCGATGACTACTCCCCGGGGGGCAAACAAGCTGGCGAAGAGCAGAAGACGAAGAAAGAAGAACGCCAGAAGAGGCCTTAGCCAGCAAGGTCCAACGAGCCAGGACCCAGGGAGGTGGACCGAAATCGTCTGCACCGCTCACATTTGTGAGTGGGGCCGACGTAAAGTAAGTTCGCCCGCCCTGCACGAGGCTGGTCCCCGGTCTACAGCGATGCATTGGGGTAAAGGGCAATAGTCCTGCCCGGCCCCAGTCATCCGAGACCGACATCTTTAGCCAAGAATATTGGCGCATTATAACAGTTTCTTTTATTCTGGCACGCGACGAGGGTGAATTAGTCGATTCATAGATTAAAGAATTTTTATAAGTCGATTATTTCATTCTGATATCGGAATAGAGATAAATATGGCTATTTCGACTATTAGTGGCTTTTGTTAAGTAAATAAATGCAATTTTTAATTATTGAAAGTACCTATGCTTAGTGAAAATACATATGTCGTTACTACTTTTAAGATATTAATAGTAATAATAATAATAATAATAATACGTCTTTATTAGCATAAAATTATTATTTATTTATATTATTCAAATTGTAGGTCGATTTAAAACTTTTTCATTTCTGGATTTCATAACAATAAATATTATAATTATTTATGTATGAAGTAAATATAAAATAGCCGAGTGTGTAACAAATTCGAGAACAACACTCACATATGTGAGTTGAAAACACGCTTTATACACACACAATGGTACACTATTATTTTGCACGACCATTTGAGTGATGTACCGAATAAATTCAAAGTATTGCTCGTATAAGTTTGACAATACAAATTTATTATATATACTTTCACATCCAGTGGAAGTTGGGAACGGAAAACAAAATTTTTGAAAATTTGCATTGTTCAAATAGGCTTAGAATGTCATGAAACGTCGAGATTTTAAATTTGAGCAAAAACAAATTTCCGTCTGTCTGTAACTTTTTTGTGCACACGTTTACTCTGGAACTGTTTAAGATATTGACTTGAAATTTGGTACACATTTGTATTTTAACGAGATGTGGAACTAGATTATATTTTGATCTACGTTAAGAGTTGAGGGGTAAATTGGGGTAAATGGGGGTAAATAAGTAAATCAAGTAAGTAAAAGTCCATGAAATTGGTATTTAATAAATATAAGAGGAGTTAAGGTCTCAAAAAAATGTTTGGCATTAGCCAATATTAAAGGGGGTGAAAAAAATATTGTGATTTAGTGTGTGTACAAAAACCAAAGTCATTTTTTCACTTATTTCAGCCCCACCACCACCACCTCCACTACCGATGTGGCATATCATTTTATGGGTTTTTGGGGTACACGATTTCAAATATTATATTATTAAAGTTCCATAAACAATTATTTTTACATAGTGGAGTGCAATTACAGTATTTTCGGTGTCAGATACTTGGATAGGAAGTTTGGATGTGAAAGTAGTGATTCCCTTAGGCAGCGGTTTTTTATTTATTAGGTCAACAAATAAGTATCGCATTTCATATATTTTATAACTTTAACCATTCACGTCAGAAAAGCAACAGCCCTCTGAAATCCAGGTGACCTAAATTTGTGTGAATGTATAAAGAAATTCAAGAAAATAGAAATATAAAAATGTTTAATTATAGCAATTTACTTTTGTTGAAGAATAAAGTAGTACATCTGTCTCTATAATTATGTCACCTTTTTTTGAATTTTGAAGAGAACTACTATTTCAGCTTTGTAAATGAGCCAGCCCAGTTTAACCGATACAAATAATAGAGAAGTATATAAACGTGATTTTCAAAAAGATAATATACAAGAAGTTAATGAGAGACTAAATATGGTAAATTGAAATGTTAAATCTAAGCATAACTGATGCATTTAATTTTTTCTTTGATAATGTCACATGGTGTTTTAACGTTGCGTGTCCACTAAAACAATTTAAAAAGCGACCCACTTCTAAAAGCGGTAAAGGATGGATAACAAATGTGTTAATCGAAGAGGGTAACAGGGTTCGCAAAATTTATTATGATATGAAAAATTCCAACTGTCCGGAAAAAAAAATTGTTTTATGATGAAATCAAGAAAAGGTATAGGAAAAACATTAAAATTGCTAAACTAGAATACTACAACAATAAAATAATAAATGCAGACAATAAAACTAAAGAAACCTGGAATATCATTAATAACAAACTGGGAAGGACAAAGCCCAGTCCTTGCCATATAAGCCTTCATATCCAGAACAAATTATTTTCAGACGGAAATCAAGTGTCGAATTGCTTTGCATCATATTTTTCCAGTGTCGTCCCTGACAATATTAATGAACATTTTGGGCATAATTTATCTCTACCCTGTACATTATCTAAATATATCCCAAATTCAATATCTTTTTATCCTGTTGACGAAAAAGAACTATCAAACGTCATACATAATAAAAAATATATCTGACAATATACTACCATCACTTTTGTACCTCATAAATATGTCACTGGTTAGCGGAGAACTTCCTGATTTTCTTAAAATCGTGTCCATAATCCCCATTTTTAATAAAAATAATGTTGAAAATTAACCGGCAAATTTTTCTAAGTGTGTTTTCGAAAATATTAGAAAAAATTATTTACGATCGTATCATGTCATTTATAGAACAAAATAAAATACTGACCGAATGTCAACATGGATTCAGGCCAAGAAAATCAACTGAAATGGCATCGGCATATTTCTTTAAATATATTTATAAAGAATTAGATAAGGGCAAATATGTTGTGTCGCCCTTTTTTTCGATTTATTGAGAGCTTTCGATTCTGTGGACAGACATATACTGTCGAAAAAATTGGAAGCTATTGGTATACGAGAATGTCTTTTAAGTTGCATTAACTCCTACATGGAAAATCGTAAATTAGTAGTAAAGTGTAATGAATTTCAATCAAATATCCATGACATAACCCTAGGGGTCCCCCAAGGCTCAATATTAGGCCCTCTATTATTTTTGATTTACATTAACGATCTGCCAAATTACATTCAACATGGCGTTACCACGATGTATGCAGATGATACCACTGTCTCGGTATCAGCTGTCACACAGGAAGAACTATATCATAAAATTTATATTACACTAGACGATGTACCCGCATGGTGCCAGAGAAATAAACTCATTTTGAATGATGAAAAAACCGTTTTTATAAATTTTAATTTTAGAAGGGCATAAATTTTATTGAATCAACAAAATTTATAGGCACCTACATAGAGAGCAGATTAACATGGGAACTGCATATAGAGCACATTTGTAAATTGCTTAATAAAGCCTACTTCGCTGTTTTACAGCTAAAGGATACAATTGCTCGGACGGGTCTGTTAAGTGTGTATTATGCTTTAGCATATTCACATTTACCATTGAATATATTAGCCTGGGGCCGTTTATCATACAACGAGTATTTGTTTCCCAGAAGAGATTACTAAGATTAATTTTTAACCTAAATAATAGATCCAGTTGTAAGGAATTATTTAAAAAATATAATATTTTTACAGTTCCTAGTATCTATATCTACAAATGTCTGGTATTTGTAAATTCAAATTTGTACACCTTCTCCACTTCCGGAGATAACCATTTATATAATACAAGACATACAGATCTGTTGGTGATCCCAGTGCATCAAACGGCGACATTCCAAAACTCACTGCACTATAATTGTATTATTTTATTTAACAGCGTTCCTAAAAATATGAGAGAATTGAACTTATCTTTATTTAAAAAATAAATAAGAAAACTATTCATAGAAAATGCATTTTATAGTGTTGACGAATTTTTAAGTAGATAAAATTTGTTATTATTATTATTATTTTTCAATCTATTGTGTTGCATTTGTATGGACAGAGTTTTTATAAGAGGTTTGTTTGTTTTTATACATATGTATTTTTGTGTACTTATGTGTTTTAAGTTTTATTTCTGTAACGAGACGGACAAATTGTTTATTTCAATTTGTGTGAATTATTTAACTAAATATTGTTATTTAGACATGCCAAATGTACATAATCTATAGAAAACTTTAAGGCTATCAGGTGTTGGTGCTGTTTTTAACCGGCTAGAATATTCTTGAAAAGCCGAATCAGCATCACGAGATGACATCAATGTTTTCCACGCAATCTTTTCAGTACCAGAAAACAATGAAAATGTATCGCATCCTGTGAATGCGTGGAAAAATGAAATCAGATCTGGTACACCACGTAGAAGATTAGAATATAATTCATGAATGGGAAGATACTGCAAATTCTTTCTAGTTCCGTACTCAACCTAAAGTCTTCGACTTCTGCAATTCGTGAAAATGCCAACAGTGCTATAACAATGACATCTGAATCAACTGTCTTATTGATTACTTTGCTGTGACCTAGCTGCATCCAGGGTGTGTAAAAGAAGACTTGCATCTGCTTCCTCGTGCGATAAAGGTGACATGGAGGACACGCTCTCTTCACCAAGGACGGATCCAGAAAGGTTACGGGGGTGGGGGGGGGCACTGCGGCAGTCTACTGCCAAACGATCAATAATTATATCGACGTTTTCAATATTCACAAATAAATAATATTAGATCCTATTCTTCTCGGTACCCTGCCCCCCCCCCCCCCCCTGGTGCCCTCCCTGGATCCGCCCTTGCTCTTCACCACCTGATGAAATTACCTTGTTTTTGTATGTCCCTTGCTAAAATCATACTATTTGCCAGTTTACTGAACTCTTTATATAATTGTTACACATACTATAGGATACTCTTCGCCTCTTGTAAAAATTTTAGTTTTTGGATGTTCTGAATTCTGTGATACCAACTTTGTTGGTGAAACACTCGTTAGTATAAAAAAATACATTCAACTTGTCTGGAACACACGACCTTTGGATTTCAAGAATCAATATTATAAATTAAACATTCAACATGTGCCTCCACCAAACCTGGCCCGGTGTTAGTAGGGTTGGGCAGAGGCAGGTCGGGTTTGTGTTGAACGACAATGGGTGTAAGGATTAGAGTTGGATTGCAAGACAAAACTTTAGCCACTGGAACATCATACATTAATACAAAAATTAAATGTCTGTAATACATATACCATTCGAGAATAAATTTTCAAAGATTAGATATATATTAGTAAAATATATAAACAAAAAAAAAATAGTGAGAGGAAATAACATTTCCCAAGATTTCTATTTAAGTACGAGCGACAAAAATCAAGAAAATAATTTTTTTTAATGATTAATAACTTTCTTATTTAACAATTGATCTTCTTCTAGCTAACACTAACTTACTATCCAAATTTCAAAACAACTGGACTTATCGCGATTACAAAAAACGTGACGGACCGCTGGACAGACAGACGTTGTTCAGAATTCGTTCACTGACGCAATTTTTTGTCTGCGAGCGTTATTTACTGTTTTAGAAATATGCCGATCAAATGCAATATACTCTTCGTTTTCGTACTTGCGAAGAGTACATCCCTAAATTAAATCTGGAACAAAGAAGAAAACAATTAGTGTGTAATGTAGTTTGTAGTATAGTGTGTAATGTAGCGAATACATAGTTGCCAAATTAAACTAATAATAACAGGATAGCACAGAGTTGCGTTGATTCCTACTGAGCGAACCAAACCTATGATTTATCTATTAATTTGCAAATAAAATAAAAACCATTGTTTTTACGAAATAATTGCGTATTACCTTTTTTTTTGTAGAATATTCAATTGTCTTTAAAATGAGACTTTGCGCACTCAAATTAGTTAATTAGTTCTTGAAATATTTGAACCTAAAGAAATTAGTACAGCGGCCATTTTGATGACGTCATCACGGCTAACTTAATCACTTCTGAGAGTGTCTCCCGACGGATTTACATAGTAAAATATGTCTACAACCCACTCCCAAATTTTGGCGCTGGTATCCAGAAGTGAAATATTTTCACATAATTTGCTGCTTATTCCACGCACTACGTCTATAGTCGCTTTATAGATATATACTAACCATCAAAATTTCAAAATATTCGGATATCAGATGAGCGAGATATGAGGGTATTGAGGGTGGCTCCATAAAAAGTGGAACACCTGTATATGTAGTCAAATTTCTCTACTTTGGTATCAAAAAAACGGAAGAACTTACGCTCATAGTTTTTTGTTCTATTTGTCAACATTTAATTTAAACCTGATTAGATTTTTAGCAAAATCTGTGTTCCTAAGGTCACGTATTAATATTAGTAAAAAAAAATGTAAATAAATTCTAGAGAACAAAATATGAACAACATCCTAATAACTTTTGTTTTTAAAATCTATACATTTCAAGAGGCGAGAGGACCCAGGTTCAAACCACCGACAGGGTTTTATTTTTTTTTATACAACTAGTTGAAAAACATTTTTTTTACGCCTGGTTATTCAATCTAGTTAAAAATATATTTAGGACTAGGACTGGTGTTCCAGTCGAATTTTTTTAATACTGTAGGTACTTATATATCATTAAATATTTCTTATTTATGATAGTAAAAAAGAACTTAATTTGATTAACACCTGCATAATGTTTTGTCAAACCTATTGTACACACTTGTGATATGTTGTCGGTGTGTATATTCAGATATTTATACATTTTAATTAAATAAGAACAGGCAAACCAAAAATTCTAAATCACGGCAACGTCGCGGTACATTTCGGTAGCTAAGAAGATGGGTTTCTAGAAATTTTGATGCGACATCTCGTATTGACTGATACCCAGACAGCACAATATAATCTTAGAATATTCCTGAAATATGCTCTTGAGAATAAAGAATCATTCTTAGAATAGGCCGTGAATATATAAATTCTCCACGGAATGCTCTTAGAATCGACCAATGGGAATATCCTACATTAACCTAGATTATTCCTTTAAGAATATTCACAAATTATTCCAGGAATAATCCAGAAGACGTGAGTCACTTTTGGTAAAAGCAGAAATAATAACATCAAAACGCACCGGGATGAGGGAAGACGCTTGCAATTGTTTACAGCAGCTCCTTCAGCTTGATGTTTGTTTATCTTACTTTTCGATTTAAATAATTATATAAAAATTAAAATTTAAAATAATAACAGTAATCACCTGAAAACTTTCCACTCCTTGTATATTAGTGTCTTCTTCCTAAAAATTCTACAAATATGGGAAAATAAAATATTTAAAAAATAATATTGAAGAATTATTTATTATTTAATGAACATATTTATATTTTGAATCTATCTTAAGACTAACTTCTTTGTCCGTTTCATTGTTTCTAAAACAGAAGAAAACATTTTAGATGATTTTTATTTAGAATTTAAACTTGAATATTGAAGAAAGCTATAATGGTAAAACCAAGAGTCAACTCATATTTTTGTATTTTGTAATTATTTTCACGTCCAGTGGAAGTATAGTAGCGCAAAAAAAATTTGAAAAATATAAAATTTTTCTAATTTTTTTTGCGCTACTATACCTCAAATAGGCTTAGAATGTCATGAAACGTCGAGATTTTAAGTTTGAGCAAAAAAAATATTTCTGTCTGTCGGTCTGTCTGTCTGTTGATTTTTAACTTTTTTTTGTGCGCCCGATTACTCTGGAACCGTTTTAGACATTGACTTGAAATTTGGTACACATATGTATCTCAACGAGATCTGGAACTAGATTATATTTTGATCTTATTACGTTGAAGGGTTGAGGGATAAATTGGGTTAAATAGGAGTAAATAGGTAAATCAAGCAAGTAAGAGCCCATAAAATTGGTATTTAGTCCATATAAGAGAAGCTAAGGTTTCAAACATTTTTTTGGCATTAGCCACCCCCATCCCGTTATTAAAGGGGGTGAAAAAAATAAAATTGTGATTTAGTGTGTGTACAAGAACCAAAGGATTCAGAATTTGTTTTTACTTCATCTCCTCTCCTCTCGCCAAGAAACACTAAATCATATTAGCGATTTCTTTTCAAATAGTTATTTGAAGTTGATTCTTCTTCAGCATGCCATATGTCTTGATAGTAAGTTTCATCAAAATCAAAGAAAAAAATTACATTAAAAAAATAAAAATAGAAGGATATCTCATATCTGTTTTAAAAAAAAAATTGCTAATATAATTTACTGTTTTTGGTGAAAAAACGCTTCGCAGGAGACTGTGTAAGTGAATTAAAACCAAATTTGTCACCTACACAGAGAATTTTTGCCACTCTACTTAAAAAAAAATATATTCAAATCGTGCAAAAAATAGAGCAAGTATATATCCGAACCGTAAACAAATATATTATGTTGAATAATTACCTGTAACTGTTGCGAAAAGTGCTGTTTTAGAAAACACTTTTTTGTCTTTGTGTCGGTGTAAACGTAAAGCTTGGCTAAGTCCACACTCATTACTTTTCTCAGAAAGCGGCGTGAACATTCCTTGTAATTATTACCACCCAATCTACACATAGGTACTATCAATCTAGAAAAAAAATAAAAACAAGTAATTAATATCCTTTTACAAGAAATAATAGAGAAGATTGATTAAAATGAAAACTTGTAATAAAAGTTTACTACAAATTATTTGTTCTTTTCCTCTAAGTCTAAGTATCATTTGCTAGTCACATAATCTAGGAAGTATAGTAATTTTATGTGCGACAGCCTAGTTACGTAATTTATCAATAATTTAATTTGAATTTTGATCGTGTTGCTGCACAAATTCTTGACTAGAAGTAGTGCTCAATGAAAAATTTGTCATTGTCATGCTGCTCAATAAAACTAGCGCTACAATTAAAATTTTCAACAAAATCGCTTTCCAATAAATTACTTTCTCTGCCACTATTTGAAACATTAAGTACTTCTAACAATATTCTCTAAATGAACACTACTTATTAAGTTCGTGGTACCTGCAGTACTATGATTAAAAGTTTGGGAATTATTTTGACTGATGCTATCATAAGTACTTTCTTGTAAATGTGAAGAATTTGTTGGTAAGCTTTGGTTCAACTGTAATAAGTGTCTCTGATTTATATCATCAGTATTATGGTCTAATAGAGTTTTAGAGTTCTATTAACTTCTCTATGATACTGCGCCAGTACCAGTAATATTTCTATCCCTTTTTCTTTTCATTTTAGTAAGAAAATGTACAAGTGACGTGATGCCCTGTTAAATTTTCCCTATAAAGATTAATGTACTTACTTACTTCATCGGTCACTTATCACTTAGGTATACTACACATAAAACCACTTAAGTATCTCAATAACAACAAACGATTAAAGCACGTAAATTCTGATATTGAGGTTATGTTATGATATACGTAAATAGGAAAAAATCGCGGGTAGTTTAAAACACTACATACATGTGCATGGATTTATTTCTGAAGTCTAGCCTTGGCTACCTGATAACCTGATAACAAAAATATGGATTGAGCTTTTGTTTAAAACTGGTAATAACATCATTGTATAAATATAATCATTAGGATCATATTAAATATTTTATATTAATCGAAATAAATAATAACACGCATATATTTAAGTTACATTTCACAGAAAAAATTAAATGCTTTTTATAAAACGTTGATTTGGTTGAGTAACAATTAATATTATTCTTTCATTCTCAAAGTATATTCATGGAATATTCTTGACCCAGAAGGGAATATATATTCCAAAATGAATATTACTATCATATTCATGGTGAATATTCCAGATATATATTTAAAATTATATTACTGGAATAATCCGTTATCTTATATATATTCCAGGATTATTCCAGAATTAATCAGAATATATTCATTCTTTTTTTGCATAATTACAGAATATTCTTAGGATATACAGTGCTGTCTGGGTATGCACTACATCATTCTCAGATTTGATAAATTTAATACAGCCCATGAGCGGTCTTATCGTATAGTCTCTGGTAGTACCCACACAGCACGATCGGGATATGGGATAACAGATTGACGTACCTGGATATCCCAGTACGTAAAATAATAGAAAAACTGATGTACCTTTTAGTATAACCTATTTTAGGACGTCCTCAAGATAGCCCAGTTTAGTACGTCCCAGGATATCCTTTTATGGATGTTAATGGGCTATCCTGAATAGGTTCCATTTTGACATTAACTATGTCGACTAACATCGAGATTAAGAACGGGTATCCAATGAAGAGCCCTAAATCTCCTTAAAATGTATCCTCTAATATATTTAAATAAAGCGCCATTTTGATTTCCGACCGGCCAAATTGGCCAAAGCAAATACCCCAAAATCCCCAAACACACAGCAGCCTGTGCAGCAGCCATGCTTTATTAAATTCTCAAATATTTAAATAATAATTATTGTTAGTGGCTGTATGAAATATTTTAAACTTGTATCTTTGTGTTTTGTCTATTTAGTTCAGCATTATTTGAGTGTCTTCATTCAAGATTATAAAAAGTGAGTACCCTGCTATAGAATAAGCATAAAAATATCGTAATGATGCAATATCGTAATAATGGTTTTTATTAGATGTAGATTTCTTTATACAATTTATAACTTGTTCAAAAAGGAAATATTTATAGATTTTTAATATATTTATACAGCATTTTTCATTAAATGGCCATGGCAGGTTAAGATAAATGTCCGTGCCTTTGCAACCTTTTTGCGTGTGGTTCCTTCCAGTGATGTATCTTTGCGTAAGATACTACCACAAAAAGTATTGACCTCAAAAACTTCATAATATCTGGGAAAAAATTTTTTTTTCGAAAATCTGAAAAAAAAATTTTTTTCTTAATCAAGTGAACCAATTTGTTTGTATTTCATATATATTTTAAATATACTCAAGACAATTTATCACTGATATATTCATGAAATCTTTTCATGAAGAAAACAAAAATTGATGCTTTTGAATTTTTTGAAAAATTTATATACGTACTTACACAACAGCGACCGCCTCTATTTTTTTACCAATTATACCAATTATACACCATACAATAAGCTATAACATATATTTTTTACAAAACCCTATCGAAGGGGTAACGTAGTCAAATTGGCAAAGATAATGTTACTTGCTTACACCCCCACACCCCCCTCCCCCCCCCAGTAAACACCCTGTATCGTGGGTTCGGAAATTATATCACTAAACAATAATGTATTTACTTACGTACTAATTACAACAAATAAAGAAAAAGAGTATAAATTGGTTAGAAACTCGATATATTAATAAATATATAAATGAACGACAACTGCTTGGATTACACGTATTGAAAATTTTTTGGAGCAGCCTACGTATTTTTTTGAAATTACGAGATGTATTTTTCACAATACATATATTTTCTACAAAGCTCCATCGAAACGGTAATACATAAAAAAAATTATGTGTTTAATAATAAGAATACTTAATAAAAAAACATGTCATGCTAATGATATATGATAATATTAGTCGTCTTCATCACTGTCCTCATTTATTGTAACACTGATATCTTCTGCGAACAATTCAGACAGTTTTACTGATTTTCGGAATATCGTCGAAAAACCTTGCATATGATAAAGCTATCTATCGTTCAACAGAAAACTAATTCATTTTTTTTTTTAACTTAAACATGAATTTATCATATGCAAGGTTTCTCGACGATATTCCGAAACCATCAGTAAAACTGTTTGAATTATTCGCAGAAGATATCAGTATTACAATAAATGGGTACAGTGATGAAGACGACTAATATTATCATATATCATTAGCATAACATGTTTTTTATTATGTATTCTTATTATTAAACACATAATTTTTTTATGTATTACCGTTTCGATGGAGCTTTGTAGAAAATATGTGTTGTGAAAAATACATCTCGTAATTTCAAAAAAATACGTAGGCTGCTCCAAAAAATTTTCAATACGTATAATCCAAGCAATTGTCGTTCATTTATATATTTATTAATATATCGAGTTTCTAATCAATTTATACTCTTTCTTTATTTGTTGTAATTAGTACGTAAGTAAATACATTATTGTTTAGTATTACCCTCGTGTTATAATTTCCGAACCCACGATAAATGGTGTTTACTAAGGGGGGATGTAAGCAAGTAACATTATCTTTGCTAATTCGATGGAGTTTTGTAAAAAATATATGTTATAGCTTATTGTATGGTGTATAATTGGTAACAAAATAGAGGTGTTCGCTAACGAGTAAGTACGTATATAAATTTTTCAAAAAATTGAAAAGCATCAATTTTGTTTTCTTCATGAAAAGATTTCATGAAAATATCAGTAATAAATTGTCTTGAGTATATTTACAATATATGTGAAATACAAACAAATTGGTTCACTTGATTAAGAAAAAAATCTTTTTTCAGATTTTCGAAAAAAAATTTTTTCCCAGATATTATGAGGTTTTTGAGGTCAAAACTTTTTGTGGTAGTATCTTACGCAAAGATACATCACTGGAAGGAACCACACGCAAAAAGTTTGCAAAGGCACAGAAACTTATCTTAACCTGCCATGGCCAAATTTCTATGTATTAAATAAGAAATTTTTGATAGGATTGTAATGTATTAATAACACATATTATTGCAAATATTTTTAGATATTTTATATTTTCAATAATTATTTTTTAATTTATTAAGTATAGAAAGAAATAATTATCGAGATGGTGGGACTGTGAAGTGGCACCTCACTTATTTTCTTTTTTAAATATGAGGTCGCGAGTGCTCAGCTTCATAACTGAAAAATGTTAGTTAGTACAATAATGTACTTCACATTTAACGTACTTTTACTTAGCACTAGGAAAAAATACATTACTTACCTGTCGAGACAGATTTTTCTCAATCAACGGAGCAAAGTATTTCAAACTTCTCATTTACTTTTGTTTTTATGACAAGTTCATAATTTCGCAACTTTCTTCATACATTAATTTTTTAAACGTTTTTTTTTAATAGCTATGTTTTCAGAAATTATATAAACAAATGCAATTTTAAAATACAAACTTGCTTTAAAAATTTTTTTTACCACCATTTATTAATGCAAGCTGCTGGAAATTAATTTTTCTCTACAGACTTATATGGCTTTATTAAGTGCAATGATCGGAATATTTCTTTGATGTTCAGTTAACTTTTAAGTTTAAATTCACAGAATGTCATTCATCTAAAAATGAATTTTCTACAGAACATAAAATTATAAGAAAAAATATGTCACACACTTATTCCTCTCACACGACACTGACTTCATGGTATGGTGCTACTTTTTTTTTTTTTTCAAAAGGCAAACATTACCTTCGTTAAGTATATACTCTGATTTTGTGTTAATCATACAAAGAAATGTAATGGAAAAAAAGTAATACAAAATTATTTTTTTTTGTGACATTTTTATTTGAACCATTTTCCATTGATTTATTCATACTCAATTTCTTCATTACTCTTTTATAACTTCTCTATCATCTTCTATTTCCTCTTCCTTATCATCCTCTTCTGTACTACCTTCGTTCCAAGTCTATTTTCAATATAGTCATCTAATGATCTAATTCATCTCGTCTATTATTTTATCCTGATTTGTCTCAATCACATTAACACTACCTTCACTAGTGCCTGGAAAAAATCAGCATAATAATTTCTGTTTTAAACATTGTCAAATACATATACAGTGTGTCCACGGATGGACTTAACTAAACTTGTAAATTTTTTTACTTTTGATTTTTTCATAAAAATCCATTGTTTGTAAAAATTTCTGTTTATTCTGAAAAGTCTAGCTATTCTCAGAATTACAATTTACTATACAGAGTGTTCGGGAATAAAGAACATATAAAATTTTACCAAGAGTAAAGTACCTTTCCTTTAATGAATATAATCAAAGCTTATGAGGAGCTGTAAATAATGTCAAGTGCAGTCCGAATACAAATTTTCATCAATATACTCAATAGTTAATAGTTTACGAAATTTATTTACTATGCGGATGAAAATTTGTTTTCAGACTGTACTTGGCATTACTTAAAACTTTCTTCATAAGATTTGATTGTATTCATTAACAGAAATGTACTTTACTTTTACTAAAACTTTATATTTTCTTCATTTTCGAACTCTGTGTAGTAATCTTAATCCTGGGAATGGTCAAGGACTTTTCAGAATAAGCTGAAGTATTTATGAAGTGTCTTTTTATATAAAAAAAAAACAAAAATACAAAAGTTTACAAGTATAGCGCTCAAAATTTATTATTGTTCTTAGACAGTTTGTACTGCAAGCGAAAACTGATCATTATGATATTTGTTTACATATCGTAAATTATATTATATTACAACTGTGTAAACTTAGCGACATGTAATTTTGACCAGATGTTTGAGCACATGACAACTGGGTTAATGGTTTAAAAATTGTACTTGTCTGTCTTCATCTCTTTTCTAATATGTCCATGCAGTTAAATAATAATAATAATAATAATAATAATAATAATAATGTTTATTCATCTCATATAACAGTTACAAATACATAACATTTAAAGTTAATATCCTTAAATTTACGAGAAAAAATACAATAAGACATGTATACAGAAAACGACAAATAAACATAAGTAGACCCACATAGGAATCCCTGCTCGTGGGTAGCATTCTATATTTATTTTATCAGTAGACGGTATGTTATATGTAAATATATAATTTTACAGAAATGGAGAATAAGTAAGAGTATACGAGAATAAAATATATAAATAATAAGGAGGAGACAAGAAAAAGAGGAAAAATAAATTCTGATAATAATACATAATATCACTTGTATAGACACCGTGCAGAGGTAGTCAGTAGGTTCGGTCAAGTAGTTTGTCGGACACAACCGAGCGCCAACACACGGTGCCTATTTATTACCCTAGAGGCAAATACTACGAGTTGCTGCTAGATGCAAATAATAACAAATGTACTATATTCCAGTTTATGCAAGGAACTCTAAAAATTACATTTTTAATAATAATTTTGGACGATATAATTCTAGTTCTAATAAGCCTAACAAAGAGAGGAAAGAAATAACGAAAACTGTATGTAGTGACTATTAAATACGTCCAAATGCATTTTTAATGTCAATCATATCATGAACTACGATTCTCGGCATACCAAGGATCCAGTTCTTAACTTTTATTTTAAACAGTTTAAACGAATTCAATTTTTTTATATACTCGGGCACGAGATTATATAATTTTGGTTCAAGGTAAGTATGGCTGCGTTGACCAATAGTTTTATCCATTCTTGGTACTGTAATTGCTTGTTTTTTATGTCTGGTGTCATTAGTATGCTTCACCAATAGATTTTTTCTCAAATGTTTACGTTGGTGTAAGATTAGCTGGTGGCAAAATAATTGGCTGATGTCTAAAATTTTTGCTTCACTGTACAGATCATCGCTTGGGTAGGTGTAACATTTGCCAAATATTATTTTTAATAACCATTTCTGGGCAACTTCTAGTTTTTTTAAGTAGCAATTTGTTACTCCTCCCCAAACAACAATACCGTACAACAAATGTGTTTGCACTAAAGCATAATACATTGTCGTCAGATATTTGATATCAAAAAAGTTTTTTAAATATTTAAATTTTGACAAAAGACATCTTATTTTTTTAACTAAATATTCAATGTGTTTGTCCCATCTGAGGTGTCTATCTATTATTATACCAAGGTACTTTATTGACTTAGCTGACTTTAATTCAATATCAAAATCGTTATATCTAAGACTAATGGAAGTGAAGTTTGGGAGGTTAGAAGCATAACTAGTAAAAGGTATGTACTGGGTTTTTTTCAAATTTAATGTGAGCAGTTTGCTGTTAAAAAGTCAAGTAAGTGAATGCCAGTCTTTGGCTCTATAAAATATGGCAGTGTCATCGGCAAAACCTATGACCTCGCCTACGATAGGAAGTTTAAATAAATCATTTATATATATAGTAAATAATATAGGGCCAAGGACTGTTCCTTGAGGAACTCCATAACTTACATTTTTTGTGCTGCTGATTGCGTCATTAAGTTTTACACATTGTGTTCTGTTACTTAGGTAACTTTTCATTAAATTATACGTGGTTCCTCGAAGGCCAATACTTTCTAGGTATCCAGTAAATCCGTGTGACTTACGGTATCAAACGCTTTTGCCAGATCAACGAAGATGCACATTGCCGGCTCGGCTGCATCTACTGCCCTGTAGATTTTAGTCATTAAGTCAGACAGAGCATCTTCTGTTGATCTGGACTCTCTAAAGCCATACTGAGTTTTTGAAATTAGTTATACTTATCTGTATAGCTACATAATCTTTTTTTGATAATTTTCTCAAGGATTTTTGAAAATATTGACAGGAGTGATATAGGTCTATAGTTGGACACATCGAACTTATCTCCGGACTTACATATGGGCTTAACAACTGCAACTTTGAATGCCTTTGGAAAAGTACCTAATTCTAATGATTTATTAATAAAGAATGTAATTGGTTTTATTAAATAGTCAGCACACTCCTTAATCGTCTCCGCCTTGATATTATCTAGACCGGGGGACTTGTTATTCTTTAATTCATGTATTACTTTCTTAACTTCACTCTCATTAGTCGGCTCCAGATATATCGAGTTTGGCACCCTTGATCTTGGATGTGGCTGATTAACCCTCTTTATTTTGCTGGCTAAGTTGCTACCTACGCCACTGAAGAAGATATTAAATTGTTCAGCAATTTCAGCTGTATTTGATATTAAGTTATTATCGTTGTTTCTTATGTTTTTTATATCGCTCGTTGTTTTTGTGTTTAAGATATTTCCAACACATTTCCACATATTTTTTGGACTATTTTGGTTTTTGTTTATTTGCTGTTTAGAATAATTACTTTTAGCTGTTTTTATTAAGTCGTGAACCACATTTCTATATCTCTTAAATTCATTTAGATTAATCATGTTTTGTTTGTCTTTTTTAACTTTTTTGTGTAACTGGTTTTTTTTGTTTATGGCTTTAACTAAACCTTCTGTTATCCATGGGTTTCGCTTTATTTCGATTCTTTTAAGAGGTATAGTTTTACTACAGGTTCCGATATAGTTGCTTAATTTGTCTATAAATAGTTCTACCCCTTCATCAATGTCAATTGTATTATAAATATCTAACCAGTTTTCGTTTCTTAATTTTTCTTTTAGGCTGGGGTAGTTTATGAAAGTTTTATTTTTATTGTTATTGTTTGTGTTTTGTGTACTTTCGGGGGACAGATCATATTTAAGGATTGTAGAATAATGATCAGTTATACAGGATTGATATACAATAGGTACAAATAATTCCGTAGATAGCTTAGTTTTCAAAAATATATGATCTAGGCATGTGCCTGATTTTTCCCTAGTCACAGCGTTAATTGCTGATATATATCCATTTTCATATAACGTATTTAAATATTCCTGGCAGTATTCAGTATCCTCAAATAAATCTATATTTATATCACCAAGTATTATATTTACATTATAATGTTGGTTATTGTGTTGTAGGTAATTATTTAGAAGCATATTAAAATCCGTTGGGCATAATGACGGCGATCGGTATATTGCTAAAATTTGTATACTTTTAGCTTTAAATAAGATGTTTAGTTTAATGACTTTATTTTTACCTAACGAAATGATTTCATAATTATAACTTAAGTTTTTATTAATATAAATTATAACACCATCCGATTTATTGACGTCGCCCTCATTATATATAATATCGTAACCGGGTATATGAAAAAGTTCTATGTTATGTAAGTTCCAGGACTCCGTTAGGATTATAAATATTTTAGAATTTTGCGCAATGCCATACATTTTTTACTTGACAAATTGTTAAATTGTTCATTGTGTATATATTTCACTGTAAATTGTTTAAAAGACTTCAGTCAAAATGTATATTGCAGACCGAGTTGCACACATACTAAAAATCGTTTTTGTTAAGTTTCTCGAAATACCATTTGTGACTGAAATTAATTTTCTCTATTTCGTCTAAGATCATTCGATTTGGTTATTTCTCAGCAATTTTGATATAAAAAGTAAACTGCAATCATTGACTGTATTCTGTAAGGATCAGAATACATTGTGATTACTTACCAATATCTAAATTATTTTGATGTCTCGTCTCAGCTTTCCTAGTAATGTCTTGAATTTTTTTATTTCTATTTTTTTGGATACCTATATTAGAAATTGCATTTGGCATGTCGCTAACTTTTGGATGCTTTTTATATTATGATACCAGTATCTTAAAATATCTGTAAGGAAATATTTTAATTATAAATTAAACTATTACTATAAACGGGATACTGCAAAGTAATAATCTTATTCCAGCAAATATTACCAATGAACATAAATTACAAATACAAAATGTGTTGTTATATAGCTCTAGAACACATAAATTATTGTTTTATGATTTAAAATACACACATTTCTTGTCAGGTGCTGTCAATAAATTTGATCTGTATAATTTGCAGGTAAATATAAAATAATTTAGATTACTAAAAACTTAACCTCCTACGGAGATGATATTGGCTTCACACTCTTCTCCATCTGTCCATCTCACCAGAATTTTTTGTAAATATTTAATTTGTCATCTTTTTGGTGTTTTTTTAAATTTTATTAATTATTGTTAAATATTCCATTACATTATCCATAACAAGTTTTTACCTTTGCATACATTTTCTGGAACAATATATTAATTCAATATATTTATTAAACAGAAACAGAAAATATTTTTACAAAAATAAATAAGCACAATGCTTTAGGTTTTTATAAAATATATTAACTCAAATTTGTGCCGTGTGTATATTCTGGAATCATGAAATTGCAGAATAATCTCTACGACTTTTTTAATACATAAAACTCGCTCAAATACTACCCAGTCAGAACTAGGGATGCAATGATGCTATCAATACTCTTGGTCAGTATCGAATATACTATATGTACTCGGTGTTTTTTAACGATTTCAATTGGATATCGATACTTTATATTCAATATAGATAGACGAGTACTTTCCCTTAATTAATATTTCTTAAAAAAAATCTTGCTGTTTTCACTTCAGTTCTGTTTACTTAATTCTAAATAAAAATTAGTTCAGAGCTATCAGAAGGTTATAATTATTAAAAGCGCATCATCTAAACACCATCATCATTTGGTTGCAAAAAGATCACATAAAAGCAAAGCAGCAGCTACATTTTAGTTTAGATAACTCCCTACTAAAAAGAAAATACAACACTAGAGGCAGTCGATACTATATGATAAGTACTTAATCAACTCATAGGTAAGTATCGATGACCGAATACATGTGAGTACAAAATATCGTTGCATCATCAACTATTTTGAAATCAACGTAAAACTATTTTTGCAATTAATTATTTTTTATTTATTAGCTTTTGTCATGATTAGAGAATATTATTTAGGTATTTTTCAAATCACAACTTACACACTTTTTTATTTATTATGAAAATACCTACTTTCTGTCTGGACATGCTAATATACTAGTTAGGTAAATACTTTTAAATACTCGTTATTGGAGAATCAATCAAACAAAACAACTACTCTTCTAGCTAATACTAACGAAGTACTGAATTACATGATAGGATTCTTAGCATTTTAAAGCAAAAATATATTGAAAATACTTAAATCATTTATTCAAATTTAGTCATTCACACTTTTTTATTTAATATGAAATTATCTACTTTCTGTATATTGAATAGAATAGAATAGAATAATGTTTATTGTGTAATAAAATTTATAAAATTATTTACACAAAAGGTAAGAGTTCGGGTCACGCTAATATACTACATAGGAAAACGCTTTAAAACACTCATGACTGGATTTTGCAAATCACAACTTACACACTTTTTTATTTATTATGAAAATACCCACTTTCTGTAAATTGTTGCCCCGAGAACGCTAATATACTAGTTAGGTAAATATTTTTAACACTCATTATTGGAGAATCAATCAAAACAACTACTCTTCTAGCTAATAATGACGAAGTATTGAATTAAATGATAGGACTCTTAGTATTTTAAAGCAAAAAATATATTGAAAATACTTAAATCATTTATTCGAATTTAGTCATTCACACTTTTTTATTTAATATGACATTATCTACTTTCTGTATATTGGTACCTTAATCGACGCTAATATACTACTTAGAAAAACACTTTAAAACACTCATTATTGAAAAACCAATCAAAACAACTACTCTTCTAGGTAATACTGACAAAGTATTGTATTACACGATAGGATTCCTGGCATTTTAAGGCAAAAGAAATATATTGAAAATATTTAAATTATTTATTGAAATTCAGTCATGAGAAAAACACTTTAAAACACTCATGACTGGATTTCAATAAATAATTTAAATATTTTCAATATTTTTTTATTCCAGGAATCCTATCATGTAATTCAATAATTCGTCAGTAGCTAAAAGAGTAGTTGTTTTGATTGGTTTTCCAGTAATGAGTGTTTTAAAGTGTTTTTCTCATGACTCGTCATTATGAGTTAGGTATCAAATTTGTAGGTGACTGACAACAATATTATAGAGAAAATTACCAAACAGGTATAAAAACAAGTTCTACCTAAAGCTAGTCAACTCGATGTCGAATTGACATCGAATTTAAGTAAAATTTACCTAAACAGGTATTACTAACCAAATATATTGTGCGATTACAAGTACGATTTATGTGTAATTTTACCTGTCTTAGTCGATATAACCTAATTTCGACGTCGTCTTATTCCACATAACCTCAACCAAAATTTTACCAAAACATGGTTAATTTTAATTTTGCGACTAAATTTATTATACATGATTTAGGTAGTTTTGACGTGAAATAATACCTAAATGTTTGCTGGGTAAAATGTTATGAAATGTCAAGATTTTAAGTTTGTAAAAAAGAAAAATCGGCAGCTACTGGAAGCGGCTGGAACCTCCCCACCCGGTGAATCTTTGAAGCCGAAAAGAGCACGAAACAATATGAACGATCTCACTTAATTAAATTTATTAAGTTGAAATATTTTTTTCATATTAATTCAGAAAAAAAAGTCTTGCGTGGCGAATGTGAGGCTGGACGGGGTAGGTCCGGTTTGGCTTGGAGAAAAATAGAAAAGTAGCTCCTTTCTTCTATAGGCAGGCTTAAAAACTAGGTTAAAATTTTAATGTGTCCACATGGATCTAAAATTAATATAAAAATAAACACAATACTATAAAAACGTTCGTAGGCAAGAGCACTTAATAATTTTGATTGTTGATACGGGAAACAACTAAATGAAAAAACCTGTTCGTTGGTAATGGGATGGATGGCAGGGATGGCCATCTTTGGAAAAAACCATATAACTCTTGGTGGACAGCTTCCCTGCCAGATGTAGCCAGGGTAGTGTTCATGGTGGATCGTTTAAGTTTAAGTTGGTATATTTTGTTTTATCTTTTGGCCTCGACCGATTTTTCACTAAATCGGTCGGGAAAGTGATAGCTGTCAAATTTTTGCTTCCAATGTTTCTTTGGGAATTTGGTGTTCGAAAAATGTTTATGTTGGTACAATGCCTTAAATTGTTTTTAGGTTATGTAGTACTATTTTTAGGTTATGTTGCCGGAAGAATTTTCGGCGGGATGCCGGAAGTAGCGGAAATAGTTTTTAAAATATAATGTCACTGTCACTTTCAAAGTTTTATTGGAAAAAACTCACCGAAAGCGTTCCGGTGGAGGTTGCTTACACTTGTAGGGCTTGTAAGCGGTTCAGGATGGCCTCTCACACCATCCGTGGGCTTTATAAACGTCGAAAAAACTTGCAATCTCTCGAGGCACTTGACACGTCAAAAATACAGTCTGCTCGCTTTAACACACTAGCAGAGAACTTATACCACAGATGGACCCGTAGTAGGAATTTTCCTTTGAGTCCATTTAATAAAATTTGACATTTTTCTGAAAATTTGATATTTTTCTGAAGTGACATTTTTCTTAAGTGACTACTCCGATCATTTGACAATTTTCGAAAATTCGACATTTTTCTGAAAAGTGACATTTTTTCGAAAATTTGACATTTTCCTGAATTTTTGACATTTTTTCGAACATTTGACATTTTCTGAAGTGACGTTACTCCGAAAATTTGACAATTTTCAAACATTTGACGTTTTTCTGAAAGGTGACATTTCTTCGAAAATTTGACGTTTTTTCGAAAATTTGACATTTTTCTGAAAACTGACATTTTCCCGAAAATTTGACATATTTCTGAAAAGTGGCATTTCCCTGAAAATCTAACATTTTTCCGAAAATTTGGCATTTTTCTGAATTTTTGACATTTTTTTGAAAAGTGACATTTCTCCGAAAATTTGACATTTTTTCGAAAAGTGACATTTTCCCGAAAATTTGACATTTTCCTGAATTTTTGACATTTTTTAAAAAGTGACATTTCTTCGAAAATTTGACGTTTTTTCGAAAATTTGACATTTTTCTGAAAACTGACATTTTCCCGAAAATTTGACATATTTCTGAAAAGTGACATTTCCCTGAAAATTTAACATTTTTTCGAAAATTTGACGTTTTCCTGAAAATTTGACATTTTTTAAAAATTTGACATTTTTCTGAAAAGTGACATTTCTCCGAAAATTTGATATTTCTTGGAAATTAAAAAAAAAAATTCGTGACGTCTTGTAGAAGTCTTTTTTTGATATCATCATCAGTTCGCCTGTTATAAGAATTTTATGTTTTTATGACGTCATCAGTGTATTTTTAATTCACTCGTATTCCATCCATCTACAATTTTCCACCTACGTTTCAAACTTTAATTGGATGTTTCCAATAGTTAAGTCGATATCTGCACCAGTTTCTAAAAATTTTTCTTATTTGTGACGTCATGTGCACGTAGGTGTATTATTAATTCACTTGTATTCCGTCCGTCCACAATATCCACATTTCAAATTTTAATTGCATGTTTCCAATCGTTAAGTCAATATCTGTACCAGTTCACTTGTTGTAAGAATTTGTCTTGTTTGTGACATCATGTAGATGTAGGTGTATTATTAATTCACTTTTATTCCGTCCATTTACAATATTTCCACCTATGTTTCAAATTTCAATTCAATAACTCCAACCGTTAAGTCGATATCTGTACCAGTTCGTCTGTTGTAAAAATTTTTCATTTTTGTGACGTAGGTGTATTATTAATTCGTAATCCGCCCGTCTACAATATTTATACCTACGTTTCAAATTTCAGTTCGATATCTTCAACCGTTCCCGAGTTATCAGCCGAAATCACTGAACACCTCTGTCATTATTAGAATATCACCCTGTACATTGCATTGCTTTGAGGACAAAAAACTATAAATTTCACTTGGCGGAGATAGTATCAAATATAATTTGGGCATATGGGAAAATCGAAATTTTGTGTTGAAACGTATATACCAGCGAAACCATTAATCCTACAGACATTTTTTGACGAAGCAAATTCATCATCATTTTATTGTCTTTTTAATAGATCCCTACTATTTTTTTGCTAAAATCAATATTTATCTAGATATTCGCAAGAGAAGAGAAAAAAACACGTTTCCTTGGAAAATGTAAATTTCCACTTGTTTCGTTCCTAACGTCCTTATTTTTTGTCTTATGTCAAAAAATAAAAAATAATTTTTTGTAGCATTAAATTCTCTACATATTCGTTAGGGCTAAGTATTTTGGCCTAGGGACCGCCGTTTAAGAGTTATGGAGGTTTAAAGAGAAAAACTTCGAGATTTTAGACGAATTTCAAAAAAGTCTCCACTTTGGCCGACCGTATCTTGGTAATTTTTGGAGCAGCATAAAAATCCAAAAAAGACTTTTAGGCAATTCAATTCTCTACAATTTCGTTAGGTCGAAGTTTTTTGCCATAGGAGTCGCCATTTAGAAGTTACGAACGATTTAATGAAAAAAGTGCATGACACCGTCATCTTGAAAGGCCCGCCGGACCCAAACGAAAAGTCCCATTAATATTTCGAATGCGGCAAAACGTTCCTGACATTATGTAGTTTTCCTTAGGAAGTTTTTATTTTTGAGCTATCTCTCACAGTTTCCGAGTTACAGATGAAAAACCGTTTTCAGAGTTGCGGCATCCGAGGGTAAATTTTGGTCGAAAACACGACATCTAAATTTACTCGTATTTTAAAAAATACGATACCGCGACGGCCGTACTATGTAGCGATGGAAAGAGAAAGACTTGTAGTTGATCCGCATCGTAAATTGCAAGTCGAAATTAAAAAAATTCAGCTCGGCACGAACGAATCAAAAGTGACATTTTTGCAATTTTTCGTTTGACGTTTCTCGATCGCGAATTTGTGTTAGAAGAGTGTCCATCTTCCATCTCGATCCGCCGCAAAAAAAGAGATAGACAGTCTTTGCGCGTTAATAACTAATTAACCGTAGATAATTAGTCGTTCGGAATGTCGCGTTGAGATGTAGAATTTCACTCTCCTCAGATCAGTACAGTTCCGATTCCGTCAATAGTCTCTAAAAAAAGCCTTTGCGGCTGCAAATTTGCAAAGAGTAAGGGGTACAGCCCTGTATTATTTTGTGGTATACATTCTCTGACACGTCTATCGAACGTTAGGTTAGACTATAAAATTTATCTTACACAAGAAGCATGTTATTTTGTTTTTTATTTTTTTTCACGGAAACCAAATTGAAAAAGTGCAAGTGTGATATATCGTTGAAATCGGAATTTTTACTGCTTTTCAATGGTTTAATTACAAATTGTAAGTAATCATAAAATAAACAACTTGTTGTGCTAAAGCGGCACTAAACGTAATCCGATCTCAACCAAAACCTTTTCAGATCTTCTGGAGCACTAAAGAAACCCTCATGCAAAGTTTCATCCAAATCCATTTCGTAGCTTCGCCGCTATCGTGCTAACATACATACACACACACACACACACACATACACACACAAAGACATTTTTCAAAAACAACTTTTTTGGGTTCCTGGGACCTCAAAACGTAAAGATCTGATGTTATCTCAATTTTCGATTTTGGACTAAATGTAGTAACCTCCCACAATTTTATTGTGGGGAGGTTAAAAATTTTGTCTATCGGACAGTAACTTTTTTTGAGCGCACGATTACGGTTTACCAGATTGACTTGAAATTTGGTACACCTATGTTGTATTAGGAGATGGGGGCGGGGGTAAATGGGGGGGGGAGGAATAGGTAAAAAGGCAAGCAAGCGTTTATAAAATTGGGATTTAGAGTACCTATGTACAAGAAGCCAAGGTAAAAAAATTTTTGTAGATCAGACACCCACACTATCACCCACACACGATTATTAAAGGGCGTAAAAAATAAAATTTTGATTTAGTATGTGTGTACACTGTACAAGAACCAAATGTCTGAAATTATTTTTTAGCATCAGCCAATTCCCACTATCACCCCCACCCCATTATTAAATGGGGTAAAAACAAAATTGTGATTTATTGCGTGTTCAAATTTATTTTTCTGGCATCAGCCACCCCCTCCTTGCGCCCCTCGCTACCACCCTCACCCCATTATTAAAGGGGGGGTAAAAAATAAAATTGTGATTTAGTGTGTGTACAAGAAATAAAGGTCTCAATTTCTTGCATCAACCACTTCCCACTACCACCCCCTTTAATGATAAGGTGGGGGTGGTAATGGGGAACGTGGATAAGAAGAGAATCTGGATATGGAAGTAAGTAGTGATTCCTTAGGCAGCGGTTCTTTGTTTTGTTTCCTTTATTAAATAATATAAGTATATATTGTTTACGTATAAGGACTTTCTTTTATTGATTATTATCATTCAAAATAATAGAAACGTAAATAATAATAAAGAAAATTTTTATACAATAATATACTTATTAAAAACACTAGGCAACTTCTAATACATAAACCTCATTAGCTAGTTAAAAAATTTCTTAGCATATATGAATTATATTTTCATCTATAAATATATTTAAATGTTTTGCTCTGTGATGTTAACAATATGCGGCCTTATTGAAAATAAAATAATACAATTTTTAAAAGAATAACACGATTTAATAAAATCAGTTGCTCCAGAATGTTTCCAAGATTGAAATTTTAATATTTTATTATTATTTAATTTTATAACTTTCTTTGTTTATAAACATGATTCAAAATTATTAAATTAATTTCACACTGAAAAGACAAAAATACTTATTAAAAACATTGGGCAATTGTAGTATATAAACCTCAAAAATTTGTTAAAAAACTTAAGCATAAATGAATAATGCTTTCCTCTATAAATATATTTAAATATTTCGTTCTGTGATGTTAGCACCATGCAGCCTTATTGAAAATAAAATAATATAGTTTTTAAGAGAATAATACGATTTACTACAATAAGTTTCTCCAGAATGTTTCTAAGATTGAAACTGTAATATTTTATTATTATTTAATTTCATAATTTTTTTTTGTATATGAACATGATTCAAAATTATTCAATTCATTCACACTCAAAAGACGTAGAATATTATTGAATTTGGATGAGAATTATTATAATATGAGAATTATAATAATAAAATATAATAGAATCATAAAAGATTATAAAACCAAAAAAAGGAAAAGTTGTAAAACTATAATTATTATATACAAGATTCAATACCGTAGGAACATTATTCTGTTGCTTGTGTGTTTGAATAATATTGAATGGGAATTTTTTAACAGGGTACATATAAAATATAACATAACCTATTAAACTTCATGTTATGAAAAACTTATCTGATTATTATTGAATATTTAATTAGTTATTAATGTCGTGTTCGAAACCATGAACATTTAATACGTTTTTTATACTTTCAGAATGCCAAAGGAAACTAAAGAAATGAGGATTTATACACATTCCCATATTTTAAGTCGAGAAACCTACAAAATACAATAATAGTTTGGCTCCAGAATTGAATACTGAAATCAGCTTGGAGAGAAAATATGAATCACGTGGAAATATTGTCAAATCTGACAATAATCGTGATGAAATTGAATTTGAGAATGATGACAAATAATGTACTTAGTTAATAATTTTAAAACCATCTAGCAACTTGTGGATGAAAATAAGTAAATATTGTGCATTAAGATAATTATTTGAAACTTTTATTACACTTTTAAACGAAAGATGTGATACGATATCCGGCCAAACACAGGTGGACAGACTGCATGAAAATACAGAGACCTATTACAATCTTTTATCTTGCAATTCTATTTGCCAGAGTGTACTGTATGGATTTTAGGTTATAATTCGGTAAATTATTATTATTCACTGAGTGTTGTAGATCATACCTATATCCTACAATAATTCCTATTATTTTTATCTTGCCACTTTTCATATATTTTTTTAATAATAGTGGTTCAAATAATAATATCTATGTTTATTTTAGCTGCACCCATGAATGAGTATATTATGGAAAACGAAGCAGAGAAGCTGTTAAAAGATTATCCAAGAAGTGCAAAAGAGGGGAGTGAGGCAAAGAAGAGAATAGAGAAGTAGGAGTGCGCTACATGCTAAAAATGCATGTTCCGCTATTAGTAAATTTGCAAAAGTAATATAGGTAGGTATTTATTTTATATTTTTCTAAGAAGTGTGCTTTTTAATATTACAAATGTTTTTCAATATTGAATGTGTTTGGCTTATTTCTATTATTAAAATATTATTATTATTATTTAAGTGGCGCTTAATTTCATTCATATAAAATGTTCTAGTGTCTTTGACGATGGTTAATAAACCGAATCGTAACTAAATAATATTTTATTTTTTAATCGACCATAAACCCAAGAAATTACGTATAAGTTATAAGGAATAAATAGGCAACTGCAAATATTTCAAAAATATGCATATTTGACAAAAAATCTAAAAAATTTTACAATTCTTTTTTTTTTATTTAAGTATAACATTATTGTCTAAATGTTGGTTGTGGCATTTTCTTAATTTTTATGTGTTTCTTGGTGGAATCCTTTGCCACATGTTTTCATCTAAAACAGTATCCGTAAAATCTACAAAATAATACAGTTATCCAATATTTTACTCGAAGATAACCTCTACGCGCCTTTGACCTAAAAGCCACAGGCGTAGAGTTTATTTTTCGGTAAAATACTGGATAATTGTATTATTTTGTTGATTTTATAGACATTGTTTTAGAAGAAAACATGTGGCAGAGGATCCCAACAGAAAAATTAAGTATAACATTATTGAACCCAAATTTAAAATGGTCTAATACCAAAATTAAGATGAACGTGGATATCTATTTGCAGTCCGTAGGATATCCTGGGAGATTTCAGTATGTAGTTTGTACAGCCTATTCGTAGCACTTAGGACATCCCGAAATATCCCGGGATGTCCTGGTACGTCCTTAGTACAAACACCGGTATATCCTTCAGGTCATCCCCCGTACAGCTTTTATCTGACACAGTTATGACATTGGGATAACCAAAAGAGTGCCTAAAAACATACATACTGGGTTATTAGAATGTCCATAGGCAAGCCCAAATACTACATGGGATTTGCCATAGTATGTCCCTCGGACAGCCTTGTGTTGTGTGGGTATTTCACAGTTTCGTAGTAAGCACCAAAAATTGTCAGTAAATATCGCATATGAAATGTAAGGGTAACTAACGCATTTGACATGTTTTTCTTGAAATTAATAAATATCAAAATATTAAGGTATAAAAATCATGATGTATATCAAGATATATATTACAATATTATATCATTTGATATAAGTCTGCGAGCCCTGTTTCCAAGTAAGTTTTTATTAAGTATCCCAAGTTCAACTAGAATTAGCAGCATCACAAAGAGACCTCGCAGAGGATATTTCTAATATAAGAGCATGCCAAGAAAATTTGAATGAACAGTTTAAAAAATGCAACGAAACATTACATAGACATGAAAAAAAATAGGTCTTCTTGAAAATAAAGTATTTGGAAATTATTCAAAAATTGAAAACTTAAGTCTTAAAATGATAATATGCAAAGTGCTCTAAATACACTTAGGGCTGAGATATCGAATTTTGATACACAATTAACTAGTCACTCACTCAGTCTAAAGGAAATAAAAGACTAGTCAAGAGGGAGAAAAATATTATAATTAAAGGAGTACTTGAAGCTGAAACTAACGCAGATATTCAGTTTATAAATGGGATCATAGAAGTGGGATCAAGTCCCAAATTATCAAATTATGCATATACATAGACTTGGAAAAAATAAGCCCACCAACGGAAAGCAGAGACCAATAAAGATATGTTTCCACGACAGTCCTATGCCTGAATTCTTATTAAGAAAGAAAATAATTTTCAGGTCCCGCGAACAGTACAAAAATTTATATTTCGTAGAAGACAAAACGCCAAACCAGAGAGAATATTTAAAAAACATAAGAAAAGAATTCAACACAAGAATTTTAGAGGGTGAAACTGATATCACTATTTAATACATAAAAGGAATTCCGAAAATAATTAAAAATAGTGTTTTGAATACTGATAGTACACATTCTATACAGCAAATAGATATCCTTGGAGGATCTAATTCATCAAATAATGATGGCACAAACTCCCAGTCTATTTCCTCTTAATTTTCCGCTTCTTCAGATGTTTCAAAAAGCTTTTAAAAGTATGTCATATCAATATTAGATCTCTTGTCCCTAGCTTTGACGTGTTCAGCGATTTAATGCTTTCAAATAATTACCAAATTACCACATAATTGTTCTTACAGAGACCTGGGTCTCCCCCGACTTTTTCTCTAATTTAGTACAGCTTAGGGCCGTTATTTTCGATCCCGATTAGACTTTAACCGTCGGTCAAATCATTGAAAGTACAATTGTTTCCATGGTAAATGAATTGGTTTGACCCACCGTTAACGTTTAATCGGGATCGAAAGTAACAGCCCCTAGTGGCTACAAGTTACTACGTTCTGACCGTCAAAATAGAGGGGGAGGAGTATGCTTTTATGTACACTGTAGTCTTAAGTGTAATATAATTAACACAGATTATGTAAGTAAAGAGCAATTATGGATATCATTAACTGTTAATAAAACTAGACTATCTGTCGGTGTGATATACCGGCCACCACAATCACCTATTTCATACCTCAATGAATTTGAAGACGTTTTAATCAATGTCTGTTTAGATAGTCAAGATATAATACTTATGGGGATGTAAATATTGATTTATCTACAGCTAACACCAACCATTACCGATAAATTAACAATATTATTAGCTGTTTCAACCTAACCCAAATAATAGATGAACCAACAAGAATAGGCAACACCTCGTCAACAACAATAGATATTATATGCATAAGTAATGATGTAACTTTTAATGAAGTGGGAACGTTAGGTATGCTGACTATGACAGACCATCGACTGACATACTGTAAGTTAAATTATTTTACAGAAAGAATACCACCTAAGACAATCACTTTTAGAGATTACTCTTTTTTCAATATAACCGAGTTTTCTAGGGACGCTAATCTAATTAACTGGAGTCACGTGGAACACTTAGAATCAATTGATGACAAAGTTGAGTTTGAAAATGGAGCTATAATATTTTTGTTCGATATCCCTATAAAACAATTACTGTCAGGAAAAAGTATCGCCCTTATATAACTCAAACTATTAAAGAGGTTATTAAACTTAAATAGAAAGCTCATACAAAGTACAAGAGAACTAACTCCACTGCTCACTTAGACTTTTGCAAAGACATTCGAAATTATCTATCTCTTGCAATCAGATCTGGAAAAAATGCTTATATCCAGAATCAAATTAAAATAAACAAATATAATCCGACAAAATTGTGGAGAAATTTCTCGTCATGGAATGTTCATGTAAAGCTTTCGTATGAAATTGATTCTGCCCTGCTTCGTGACGTTAATGCTATGAATAGATATTTCGTTGAATCTGCTGAGAATACGAATGTAAACCAAGATACCCTGAATTACTATTCCTCTTATCTGCAAAATAATGTTAACTGTCTTAACACAATAAGTCTCGTAACAAGTGATAAAGTGGAAAATATTCTTGACTCTATCCAGTCAAATGCCAATGGTGTGGACAACATCAATGTTAAAATGTTGAAATATACAATTCCTCACTGCAAGCATGCTTTAGCATATATTATAAATAGCTCTCTAACAACTGGTATTGTTCCAACATTATGGATAAAAGCTATTGTTCTACCCTTACCTAAAGTACCAAAAGCTACTAACCTTAAAGATCTTCGACCAATCAACATTCTTCCTGTAATGGTAAAACTGCTAGAGAAAATGATATCTCAAGAAATTAACCACTTAGAATCAAATTAAATACTACCAGGAATTCAACCAGGGTTTAGAAAACATCATAGTACTACGGCATTAATGAGAATATCAAATGGCATAACTAGAGGCATTGATAATCGTACATAACATACCTTATTTTATTAAATTTTAGTAAAGCATTTGATACCATAAACAACCCACTTCTGTTAGCTAAACTGAGTTATTATGGTATAAGGTCCACTTTCCTAAATTGGTTTACTAGCTATCTCAGTGGCAGAGCTCAGTTTGTTAAAATAAACAACAACGAGTCAGAAGAAATAAGTGCTCACTCAGGTGTACCACAAGGGAGTATACTAGGACCAATATTTTTATCATATTTACTGCAGATTTACCTCAAACTTTAGGATATAATTGGAGCCTACACCTCTATGCAGACGACAGTCAGCTATATAAGTCATGTCATCCTGAAAACGTTAAGCATCTCATAAGTGAATTGAATGTAAATCTGCAGTTAATAAGTGAATGGTCAAATAATAATGGATTACAATTACAACTGAATGCATCGAAAACTGTTGCAGTATATATTAGTTCCAGCATATTAATTGATAGAGCAAGAAATTACCAAACAACCGATATTGTCTCAAATAACAGTGTTATAAATCTAAGCAGTGAAGTAAACAATTTGGGTGTTATCTTTGGTCAGAACCTCTCCTTCGAAAACCATGTTACAAAAAAGTTAAGTGTATGCTACTTAAAGTTTAAATCGTTGTGGAAGTATAAGTATATTATGTTACCTGAGGAAACCAAATAGCGGCTTGTGAATGCAGTGATATTAAGTTATATGGATTACGGAAGCTCTGTGTATTATAATTATTTAAACTAAACTTTCAAAAACAAAATTCAAAAGCTTCAAAACTCATGTTTAAGATACTCGTATACGTACATTAATAAACGGGACCCTTCTTTAATGAAATGAATATACTAAATATAAAAACGAGATTCGAACTATATTATGCATGTTTACTATACAAAATTACAAATTTTAAAACTCCTACTTATCTGTACTCTTTATTAATTAAACGATCTAGTGTCAACTCTGTTAATGTACGAAATGCCGAGTTATATTCAACACCTCAACACAGGACCTCTAAATTTGAAAACTGTTTCAAATACCACGCATGTGCACTAATTAACAAATTAATGGATGTATTTAAAGTACAATTCTTAGTCAGTTTCGTTTAAATTGTAAGAATCGGTTCTTAAATGAACAAAAGCTAATTTAAACATTCTATGTCATACTGACTGTAGCTGTTAATTCCATATATGTTATTCTTATATTTGCAGTATTGTTTTTATTGTATAGCTGGAAGGACAGGGAGGTTTCCGGTCTGGGAGAGGTTTTGACCGTCACTGTGGTGAATGTCTTCATTCGTTGCAGTGGCGGGCGCGGTTTCTTTATTGTTAAGAGCCTTATTATCATATAATACTGTGTTGTGCGGTTGTGTGTAGAATAGCTCTCCGGAAATTTGGACAAAATACCGGTATAAAAATGTGTTAGTGTGTCAAAAATTAGATGGAATTGAAGCTTAAGAAATTTCCAATCAATCCAGACTTATTATAATAGGACAAAACTGTCATGTAACTAATAATATTAATAAATAGTGAAATAGTGCTGTAGAAATAAAGCAAGAAACTTTCCTTTTCATAAACACTTGGTGAACACATGTGCAGTTATTACGGACAGTGACCCACGTGACATCACGACAAGTACGGTCAACATTAACGTCCCTCAGGCACAGGGTATAATAAATTATAAGTCAAATAGTAACCAAGACCGACAGGCCGACCTTAGAAATTGCTTTACAATCTATTTCAATAAAAAAGAAACATGTCTAAAATATCATACACAACACGCTCCCAGACGAGATCTATCAACAACAAAAAGAGTAAAGAAACACATTCTGCAGCCAACTTAAGTTTTAAGAGCCCTAAATATAAAAGTAATGAGGGAAATAATCAGGTCAGTAGATCAAAATCCACTCTAATATCAACTCTAAATTTGCGTAATAAACTTAGACCCTTATATGAAGAAATAAAACAACTGACATCAAAAATTAATGACTTGAACTACGAAATAAAGTGTAAAAACCAAACTATAAATAATTTAAAGGGAGAAATGGAAAATAGTCTAATTAAGAAAAACTTTATAAACCAGGGGACTCAAACTGAAAACGCTGTATATAACGACTTAAACATGCAAATTCCTCTCACTTTAAGCCAAGAAACTCAACTTATGAATCCAGTGTTTAGAGATAACGATACAATCATAGAAGAGTCAACTACAATATCCTCATTTACGGCCAGTGTATTAAATAACTCTAATAATATTACTATGATTGATAATTATACTAAAATTCTCATCATCAGTGATGACTATGGACGTAATATTAACAAGTTATTGTATAAAACTCTAGATAGCAAACTTTATAGAATCGAAACTATAATAAAACCGGGTGCCGCACTTCATCAATTAATAGAAAATCTGGCTGGTTTAACACAAAACTATACGCCTCATGACCATGTCATCATTATTGGAGGCTTTAATAATTTTAACCAAACAAACAAATATCCTCTGTTTAAGGATGTAGGTCAGAAAATAAGAAGTTGCCACAACACAAATATCACCATCTCTACTGCTCCGTACAAATCAAGATTTATCAACAAATTCATTAGAAAATACAACAGAAAATTGGGAGAATTTATGACCCTACTAGACAACTCTCTTCAAGGTAAAATGAATCTACTTAACATCAACGATAATTATAGAAATTTTAGCAAGAGGCAGATTGCTTTTAACATAGGGCAAATCGTTCGAAATACAAAACTGCAAACAAATCTGCTGACAATAGATGTACTCGGAGATAAAAAAGTTAATTCTTCATATGAAACCGAAAATACCCCCACTCCACAATTACAAACACCAACTATCTACGAAACTCAAGCCGAACAATTACCTGACATAACTAGCAAAATTATCATATTAGACAACCTACAACCGCCAGCTCCCTGCATCACTAATGAAGTATCAACATCTGCAAACGCAAATAATGACTCTTTTTTATAAGTGATCAAACTTCAGTAGACGCTGAACAGACTAGTGTAGATAAGGAGATAAATTGTGCCCAAGTAAGTGAAAATATAACCTTAATTTCATTAAATATTCAGTGTATTCGTAATAAAATTGATGATTTGTACATTTTTCTAGAAAATCATAATTATCCTAGTTTAGTTTTAATCACAGAGCACTGGCTAAAAAGTAATGAACCTGCTTACATTCCTAACTACACTGTTTTATCAAAGTATAGTAGAATTAATTCCATTCACGGTGGAACATTAATACTTATAAATAATGCTCTACATGAGAAATTTCCCTTCGTTAATTTTGACAAATATGATGACGCCTTAGAAGAAAAGCAGTTTGAATTTTTCATAATCTATTGCAGTAAAATATATATGTATATTGTATGTATGTATAGGTCGCCTTTATCAAATGTTAAGCTATTCTTAGAAAAACTCGAAGCATTATTATATCGGTTACCTACAAAATCGTCGATTATACTAGCTGGCGATCTTAATATAAATTTTAGTGACTTGGAATCAAATGATACTCAATTGCTAAAGACCCTGCTAACTTCCTTTAATCTTAGTATGCATGTCAATTCACCTACTAGAATTTCTCAGCACTCAGCTACAACAATCGACTATTTCTGTAGTAATCTCAGTAAAGAAAATATCTCCTGCTTGGTCATCCCAGCTGCTCTATCAGACCATGAAGCAGTACATTGTTCAATACAGACCTCTTGGAATATTTGTCAAAAATTCAAACATGGCCGTTTATATAGTAGGACTAATTATAATAGGTTTTATCAAAACTGCCTTGGGTATAACTGGGAGGATCTGCTGAATAGGGCAGAGCCATTTGATGCCTTCTACAGGTATCTTAAACATGCATTCAATGAAGCCTTTCCAGTTCAAAAAATTAAACTAAAAAATAAAAAACCATGGATATCTAAGGGTATAAAAACATCTGCCAAAAATCTAAGATCTCTTCACTATATAAGAAAATACACCAACGAAGAATTTTTCTTTAAATACTATAATAAATACCGTAATATCTACAGAAAAGTCATTAAACAAGCTAAAGAAAATCATTACAAATCCAGAATAGAGCGAGCCAATAATGGGGCAAAAGAGAGCTGGGCTATTATAAACGAACTCAAAGGTAAAAGCCAACCGCGTGTAACATCGTCTTTAAACCCCAATATTATAAATAACTATTACTGCTCAATCGCAGGCAACCTAATGGAAAACATAATTCCAACAAATGACCCCTTGAGCTACCTTGGAGAAACATACAATCAGAAGACCTTATACCTATATAACACAAGCATCGATGAACTTAAAGAAATTATAAGCGACATTAAAAATAAGAAGTCGTCTGGTCTCGATGAAATCTCTGTAAATATATTCGAAAATCTACCAGACTCTGCTCTTTATATATTAGCATCTCTAATAAACAAATCGTTTGAATCCGGAATATTTCCATCTTTTTTAAAAACTTCTGTAGTTATCCCACTTTATAAGGGCGGAGAGGTAGATAATCCATCTAACTTCAGACCCATCTCACTAATCCCTACGTTAGCAAAAATTATCGAAAAATTAGTTAAAAAAAGGGTTGTAGAATTTCTGTCCTCCTGCAACCTACTAAGTGATCAACAATTTGGATTTCAAAAGGAAAAAAGTACAAATGATGCAATGTTCTCATTTTTAAGTCAGATTTATGCCGAAATCAATAATGGGGAGGCAGCGGCTGCAATTTTCTGCGATTTATCGAAAGCCTTTGACTGTGTCCAGCATGAAATATTGTTACGAAAGCTCGAGCATTATGGCTTTCGAGGCACCACCTTAAAGTGGTTTCAGTCATACCTATCAAACCGTAGCCAAATAGTTAGAAATCCAAATTATTCTAATAAACTAAATATAAAGTATGGGGTGCCCCAAGGTTCCGTTCTTGGTCCAATTCTTTTTTTATTATATATTAACGATCTGACAAAAATTAATATTGAAGGAAAATTTACTTTATTTGCTGACGACACCACCATATTGTGGCACAATAAAGATGCTAATGTCCTTCAGCAAATGGTATCAGCCGATATAAATAAGGTCAAAGAGTGGTGTGACTCCAATTTGCTTTCTTTCAACATTAATAAAACAAACATAACTACATTTCATTGCAATTTATCAAACATCCCCCTAGGTAACCATTTTCTAGAAAATAAACCCTGCTCAAAATTTCTTGGACTAAACATTGACTGCAAGTTAAAATTCAACGAGCACATTAAAATACTTAGTAACAAACTAGCATCCGGAACCTACGCTATCAGAGTGATCACAAATGAACTGGGTTATGCAGCTGCTAAGACTGCTTATTTTTCATTAATCGAATCACACCTAAGGTACGGCATTGCCTTCTGGGGAGTATCCAGTAAATATCTTATACAAACAATATTTGTAATTCAAAAACGTGCTATTCGCTACCTGTATAAAACTAGAATTCGTGAATCATGCAAGCCACTGTTCTTGACACATAGAATTCTTACTGTGATATCCATTTACATTCTAGAAACAGTTTGTTTAGTTCATAAGCATAGAAGTAATATCATAAGTACTCCCTCCATACATGTAACTCGGCAAGTCAATAATGTTGCTCTGCCAATTCCCAGATCCACCCTAGTCAAAGACTCAATTATTTACAATGGCTATAAGATGTTCAATCACTTACCAAATAATATTAAAGAAATAAGCTCAAATACAAACTTCAGAAAGGCGGTTAAAAGCCTGTTAATTGTTAAACCTTATTATAACTTAGACGAGTACTATAATGACACATTGTAATTAGACATTAACTACCTTATTTTATCGTCTTTTTTGACTTTTTATATTAGCTATTTTTATTATTGTATTAAAATTTATATGTAATCTGTGTTTTGTATTTATGTAATGTAGGTGCACTGTGTAAACTATATATGCTATGTACCTATGCTTATTTACTTTGTTAATGAGAAACTCTTTCTTCTGAACAATAAAGTATATTTTGATTTGATTTGATTTGATTTCTCTCGTTCTAGTTGTACCTACTTACCTACTTATATTTATATTTATTTTATCAACATTAAATTATTTATTATTAGTGTGTTTACTACAGGTCAAGGTTGAAAAATGCTATGCAGTAATATATACATATATATATGGAGTGACGGTGAGAGGTAAACTCTCATATGGTCAGATGCTACTATACGTCGGACAAATGTCACTGACGTATAGCGACTTGCTATTTTGCAAGTACCAAAATAGCAAGTCGCTATACGTCAGTGACATTTGTCCGACGTATAGTAGCATCTGACCATATGAGAGTTTACCTCTCACCGTCACTCCATTTGATTCAGTTTGTATAAGACTAGCAAGTTGACCACTATCATTTGTCTGTTCCATGACCTATGGCATACTGATGAGAACATAATAAGTTCGAAACCGGTCTATGTCTGGTTAGGAACAGACAAATGATAGTTGGTTACTGATCACGATTTGAAAGTGTAATTCAATGCAGGTCGGGGTATTTGCCCGCTGAGTAGTTGTTTCCTTTAAATCCGATTTCATATATATATATATATATATATATATATATATATATATATTAGGGTGGCCCATCTCTATAGGGGGTGAATTTTTTTTGCGTATTTTTTAAGTCTCACCCCACGAAAATATACTATTATACTAGGAATAATTTATGTCAAAGTTTCAGATAATTCGGTGAACGGTAACCCGTGACGCATTCAGGTAGAAATTTGTAGATAAGATTTTATTACGGTAACCCGTGCCGCATTCAGGTAGAAATTTGTAGATAAGATTTTATTACGGTAATATACTTAAATTTTACTTAAAATACAAATATCTACCTCTTTTCTCATAATGTTTTATTGGTGTAATTATTTCCTAGAAATTATTTGTTTTGGAAGTTTGGAAATATAATGCACCTACGGTAGGTTTTTATGTCAGTTTGCAATTGTGTTTTACAGTGGTGACATTATAAGTTCTAGCATACTTTTTGAAAAAACATTTAACGATGGCTGATGTTAGATCCTTACAAAAGGATACTTTCATTTACTTAAGTAGAGGAAAGTGGCCAGTGCACTCTGCTCCTCCCCCCACCACTTTTCTGATTGGTCCACAGACTTGACCTACTTTTCTGATTGGCCCACAAACCACACCTACTTTTCTGATTGGTCCACAAACCACACCTACTTTTCTGATTGGTCCACAAACCACACCTATTTCCATTTGTTCGGTGACAACACCTACCCAATATATTGTGTTTAAAAACAGTAGTATCAGAGGTGACTTGTAACAATGTCGTGTCAGAACTGTGATACACCAAAATTTTTCCATGATGCGATTGGTGTAGTAAGATTGCAGTTGTTGCAGAAATTTTTAGGTTTACAAACTGAATTCTTTCAAGATCCAACAACATTTACCGATTGGCAAGAATATAAGGATCATTATTTTGAATATTATCACGATAGCTTCGAAGACTACTTTAGCGGATTGGATATTTGTAACGCATTTCTGAATCAATATATTTGTATATTTTGTGTTGTGCAAAGTTTGGTGGACCTAGGATTGTCAGAGGTAACTGGTGTAAAACTCATAGAAGAATATTTAAAAGAGGATAAGTCATTGGCAGCAGTATCTCAGGAACTGAAAGAACTTATAAGAGAGTTTGTGCATCCTAGTGTAACATGCAATCTTCCCCCAACATAGAACATGAAATTATTATTTTGTCAGAATACTTTATAGATATGATCTGATTTATAAAATGTATGTTTACTTTAATTAAAATAAAACAATATTAATTAATAAAAGCATTTTTTTTTATTGTTCATTCATTAAAAAATTATCATACAAATAAAAAACATTGGTAAGTGCACATATACAGAATTCTTTAGTATGGTAAAAACAGTGAGTCTGTCCAACTTGTAATTTTGAGCTTTCAGCTAATTCGTAGACTGGCTTCATAGAATACTTTCGGATGTAGTCAGCTTTTTCTTGTCCTTTTACGTAAACACATTCAACTTTACTAGTCAAATTCTTAATTGCATCAGAAAATTGATATAAAGGTGTAAATCCAATGTTCCAGTCAATGCAATGATGATTACTCATAAGCCAAAGGGCTTGTTTATGTAAATATGGTGGTAGCAATTTCATACTGAACGGTGATTTGAAGATGTAGTGACATAACCGTGTTCCATCATATGCAGCTAGTTCTTTAACAATAAATTTATTGTTTTCAATCTTGAAGCCTTGTATATCTATCACGAGTTTCATAGTTTCAATCGACAAAACTGAATTAATACTTGTTTTTGTAAGCAGTAGAATTTAATATCTAACTTCAGTTTTTTAAGTTTTCGCTGGTAAACAGTTAGCTGACGTTTGAAGGTATAAGTCATAACTAAATGAATTTCCATTTGTTTTCATAATAAGTACTAAGAAAGTTTTCTTTAATATGTATTTTAGAGTTGTCGCACAATTTTATTTAATGGATTGTAAGTGAAGTGTTTTTCATGTAATATAAGATAGTATGCTGTAGTCTCTGTTGATGAGGGTTGTTCCATTTCAAACTCAATTCTCATTACTATGGATCCCGTTTGGATTGTCTCTTTTTGACGGGAGCAATCGATATGTGTGATAGGAGCATGTGTTTTAAATTCCGATGGATTAAAAATTGGTTGATTATTTTTGCCTGGATAGTATGATTTCTGGAAATTTGCAAACATGTCATACAAAGTCGCAGTTTTGTTATTTTGAAAATCTAGGTATAAATCGTTATATGGATATCTTTCCGAATTAAGGAAAATTCGTATATTTTTCAAACTGCAATCATCGAATTTGGACATATCTTTAGTAATCTTTCCTCTTCGAGCTTTCTGGAACGCTACAATAACATGTCTGGGTGTTTCAACTTTAGTAGTTGTTTTAACAGGCCATGTATGTCTGGTAGTTGTTGATAAAGAGGGATATTCAATTAATTCCCAGCTTCTAAATTTGATGGGTAGATCACTGTTCCTATTAACAATATTATTCAATTTAATTTGTTCCTCAATGCTAACGGTAACATGGGGAACCCTCCAAAATAATTTTTGTATCTCTATTTTCGGTTCTTCACTTTCATCTTCACTAGTTATGGCATCGATATCATTACTACCACGTATCAATACAAGTTCTTGTTTCATGTTAATAATTATTTTATCAAAGTCTTCAAAAAATCCTAGTAGAAGTTTCATTGGTATGCAAACATTAAAATTTCCGTTAGAATCAACTAATATTTTTTTATTCGGAGCTTTTGTAGGAGTAATATTTTTTGGAAACCAACCAGCATTTTGAAATAGAACACTTTCATTTTCATTGTATGACAGATAATTTTTAATAGTTGAGACTAATCCAACGTTTCTAACCGAATCTACTACGATACCATTCATCTCATATCTAATTTCTCGAAATATAAACGCTATTCCATTATTTACAAATTCCAGTTTTGTAGCGTTACTTCCATCTGATTTTGTCAGTTTTCCTTCAATGTATAAGTAACTGTCGCAAGGTGCTGTATGTGCATCTAAATCTTGAATAGGAATCCTGATTTCATCATTGTAATTTAAATTTCCAGGTATGTATGGTTGATATGTGTGAAATTGGTAGTCTTCTATTGAAGTGTCACTAATGGGTTGACCAGTTACATTTAATAGATCCATTACACTAATACTTGTAATCCAAGAGATTCCAAAAACTGACGATTCTCACGTGTTAATGGTTTGAACTTGCGGGAGGTACTAATAATTTTCTTCTTTTTCAACTTTTTTATATAGTAGGGTGTATGCTGAGTATGATGTGAATCAAATTTTAAAACCATCTTCAGGATACAATTTTTCTTAGATGTAATCTCACGGTTATAGTCTCTTCTCGAAAATTCACAAGGTTGTTGTCTTGATCAACCACTTTTATCGTGATGTTGTTGATAGTCTTAACACTCACTGGAAAGTAAATTATATTTAAAGGTGACTCCACTATTTTATATCCTACAGGTACTGTTGGAAAAAACTGACGTATGATGTGAACGGGCTCTCCATTGAAAAATGAACCAACAGCGAAGTTGCAATCTATGCAATGGGTGTTGACTTTTGAAATTCTGACGATATCATCAGATATGTAGTTGTCACCATTCTTTAAGACTCTTTTTCTAAAACCTAGCAGAGGGCCTATGGAATTGTCTACGTCAAAAGTAATGTTTACATTTGTACGAATAATTACTTTTGAAATGTTAACGTCAGGAGTAATTCTTATGATAGCATCCGCATCTGCTTCAGTTATTACATTTGTCATATAATTTGTAATATCATCGATATTGTAGGCACCGGTGGGAAGTGTAACAGTGTGCTCGTAATTTTTACCCCATTTAAACGTATTATTCGTGTCATCTATATTTGGAATACTGTTATACGTTTCGAAGTTCGTAAGTCCAATTTCATATTCTACATCATCATCTAAATACAAAGGTGGATTAAAATTGTAACTTAAAACAGATGATTGTCCACTAAGAGTGAAAGTAATAGACATAGTGATACTTTAACGATTTATTAAAAACTAACGAAAACTATTACATATACTGATTATATAAAAAAGCCAGACATAAGTGTCCACAGTTATAAGAATTATATTTCTGTACAGCATCATAATTATATTTGATTTTGTTAAAGCTACCATCACTATAAAAATACTTAGTGAGTTCTTTTGGGGGTCGTAAACTTCCATAACTATCAAAATAAGTTATTTTATCTCCTTTTTTCACATATGCAGTCCAATGTGTCCCAACGCCGAGGTTTGTATCTTGATTCACTATTCCACATTCATATCGTTTAATTCGTTTCGGAAGTTTATCTCTCATAAATACCCCTCGGAAAAGTGGAATTTTTAGTATCTTTGCATATTTATTTAAATGAATGTTGGTTAGAGGTTTGCGAGGTAGCTTTATCGGTAGTTTTTTTTATATGGATTTACATACAGTCCAAATCCTTTTTTGTACGGACCCAAATAAAGACCCTTTCCTTTAGATGTTTGTTCCATCGCCAAATTGTGCCTCTTCTGTTCATCCAGTTGTTGACAATTTGCTTTTGCATCATTAACAGCTTTCGCAATACCAGCAGCTCCTCCGCCGACAGCTCCTAGAGCTCCCAAAAGAGGTAACAGGAAGGGAAGAAAACCACCTCTCTTTGGTATCGGAATAACTCTCGTTCCCGGACGATTTTTTCTTTTAAATCCCAGAATACCACCTGTCTTTTGTATCCGAATAACTCTCACTTTCTTTCCCGGACGATTTTTTCTTTTAAGTTTCAGAATACCACCTTTCTTTTTCGGATTCTTACGTTTTTTCAACCCCATTCCTAATTTACTCTTTATATTCATTATATTTGATACACCAAATGCAGCAATTTTTTCCCCTAAATTTGAATCAGAAGCTTTTACGCGATTAAAAGCTACTGCTGCTAACTCCCTGTCTGCGATATTTCTCGTGCTTATATCTTTAAATTGTGAGTATGCTATATCATGTTTTTTGCAAGCTTCGTCTAAAGGATTAATACCTTGATCTCCTCGATCTAGTCTCTTTTGTAACTTCGTTCCAGGACCACAATAGTTATATCCAGGGATATGTAATTCTACAGGAAGCTTATTGATTAATGTGCTAAGAAAACCGCAACCTTTCTTAGTGGATTTTCTACGAATACTGAGTAAAGTATTTTTCCGTTTAACCATTATATACTTTTACACTTCTATCGAATGACTGAGCTAGTATTCACATGGATGTATACATATATACCCAATCATTCTTAAATAGTTTGTTAGTTCCTTATAACTACTTCCAAATGAAGTTTGAAAAACAAAACGTGTCTTTACCTGTTACAAACTATGATCAAATTAGTTCCGAACCTATTTTTCAAAAACACGGGGTTTTATTTAGTGGACAATCGAAACGTGGAGTAATTGTGGGAGCATCGGGCTGTGGGAAAACCAATGTAATGTTAAGTATATTGGAACACCCCAACGGATTACGTTTTGAAAATATTTACTTATACTCAAAATCATTATACCAACCAAAGTATGATTACTTACGAATTTTAGTACAACCCCTGAAAGACATAGGATATTTTCAGTACGAAGATGGAGAAGATGTCATACCTCCAGAACAAATTAATTGCAATTCAGTAATAATATTCGATGATGTAGCATCTTGTGATCAAAGTATAATAAAAAGCTATTTTTGTTTTGGTCGTCATAAAAATACAGATTGTTTTTATTTATGCCAAACATATTCTTCAATACCTAAAAAATTAATTCGAGATAATACGAATTTAATTGTAATATTTCAACAGGATATGACTAATTTAAGACATATATATGATGATCATGTAAATGTTGATATGTCATTTCAAAACTTTAAGAATATTTGCTCTTCATGTTGGAAAGAGAAATATGGATTTATGGTAATTGATAAAGATTGCACTCTAAGTTCCGGTAGATATCGCAAGGGATTTGACACTTTTATAAATATATAAAAAGATGCTTTTCTTTGGAAATCATCAGTGACAACAAAACTTCCAAAATGACACCTCGATTGAAAAAACAACTTTTAGCTTCAAGAAAAGCTTTAAAACAGAAATACCAAAGTTTGAAGAGTGACATTATTAAATCACAATCTCAATTGGAGAAAAACTATAAACCTATAACCGAACCTCTAAAAGAATTGGTAACAACTCTCGTTAAATCCGACACAATATCACCAAGAGCTAATATTAAAAACGAATTCAAGGAAGAAGGTCGAAAAAGTATACATCTTCCACGAAATATTCAAACTCCTTTGGAAAATTATTATACAACACCATCTATCAACTTAGAAGAGTCATTTCAACATGATCCAAGTATAGTAAGACCTGAAATTAGCGAAAATTATTTGGATGAAACTTATCCAACTCAAATAGCAGATACATCAACCGCATCTATGCATCATGCTTATTTGCAAACATTTAAAGCCCCACTACCTCGGGCTTATATTGAGGATCATCTTCAAGATGTTGATAATGCATTTGATAATACGTTTGGTGTTTACTTTGACCCATATGCAAAGAAATATGCTATTGGTGATTCAACCATTGACTTCGAAGGAGCTGATTTTGTTATTGGTGGTGAGACATACACAGGGACACCAGGATTGTATGAACTAATGTTTAAAAAGCATCCGACAGGTTTTCGATCAAAAGATTTAGACAATTATATTGATATAATTAGAAGAACTAATGCTCAATATTTAGGATATAATCCAGAGAAAGGTTTATCAACGTCAAAAGCACATAAATTTATTGATATCATTAAACCTCGAATTACAACTTTGCACTCGATGGCTCAAGAAAAGCTTGCTAAAAAAACAACGTTAAAACCATCACAGACTTCAACACCACCCATAACAAGTTCTAGACCACGATCTGGCTCACTTCGGATCTCGAAACAAATGCAAACAAGGAGTAAAAGTCATTATTCAGGAGGAAAACTCCAAATGTTGGATTTAAATAATAAACATACGGAATATCAATATTTCGACGATTACAATGAACTGGTAGATAGACTAAAATTATTAGTAGCTTCTCAAGCTGCCGGAAATACGAGTCATAACAATGAGGTAATCTCCATATTGGAGGAACTTCGGGAAGGAAAAATTATACAATAAATTATTAGCTTGAAGGTGTGTACATTCATTTAAGTTCACACCTTGACACATTAATCATGCCAATCGATAAATTTGGACGACATCTCTTAATATCTAGAGCAGTTCCATATTCAGCTCCTATAATATCTACACCTGCTCCACTCGTGACTTCTTCTGCATCATCATCTCCATTTTATATTTGTGAACCATCCTCACATCATAGCAAATGTGTTTTAACTATACGTGGCAACCCTTTACCAAGACGCAGTACATCATTCTTTATACTGGAAAACAACACAACAGACTATAAATTCCCTGTATCCGGAAAAATCGAAAATATATTTATTTCACCTTCCACAGTCGAGGTGTGGCGGTCCGATCCTTCTACTGTGGTAAACAAGCTTATTGGAGAAACTGTAGTGAAGGGAGATGTATTCAAATTTATATCACTTCATCAAACTGAGCCGCTGTATGTAGAAATTGTTTTACAGTGTCCCATAGCTAAAGATGGTTAGCATTAAGGAAGAAGTAGTTAATGAATTGCATAAACCTGCTAGAAAAAATTTTAAAAGAAGACGAGTGATTGTAAAAGGACTTAATGATCTTATTCAAGCAGATCTCGTACAAATGATTCCATATGCAAAAATTAACCGTGGCTACAAATATATTTTAGTAGTCATCAACGTTTTTTCAAAATTTGTTTGGTGTGAACCAGTAAAAAATAAAAGTGGAAAAGTCATAACAGTGGCAATGAAAGAAATTCTAACGAAAATGAAGTCCATACCAAAAAATATGCAGACTGATATGGGTAAAGAGTTTTACAATAAAGATTTTAAAGAATTAATGGAAAAATGGAAAATTAATCATTATAGCACCTATTCAAATCTTAAAGCAAGTGTAGTAGAAAGAGTGAATAGAACTCTTAAAAACTTAATGTGGAAAAAGTTTAGTTTAAAAGGAAACTATAAATGGTTTGATATCCTTCCTGAAATTGTGGAAAAATATAATAATACCAAACATCGAACGATCGGATTTAAACCAGTAGAGGTAAAAAAGAAAAATGAAAGACAAATACTATTATCATCGTACACACACCCAAAAACAATAGATCGACAATTTCAAAATTTTAAGAAAGGTGATTTTGTTCGAATAAGTAAATATAGAGAAGCTTTTAAAAAAGGATATACACCCAATTGGTCTAATGAAGTCTTCCAAATTGAAGAAGTTAAACTAACCAATCCAAGAACATATTTATTACAAGATCAAAAAAATTAAAAAATTAAAGGTGGTTTCAACATTCTATTCTTCTTTTAAAATGACATCTATCTCTAGCTAAAAGTTCATATGTTGATTTTCTCGCTTTCCTGTAAGCAAAACCCCATGCTACCAACAGATGTATTTTATTATTCGCTTCATTAATTGTAACTGATTTCTTCATAGAACTTTCTTTTGGATGATGAATTCCTAAGCTTTGCTTCGAGTTGTTCATTTTCATGGTGTGTTCTTTTAGATGAAGAGTTTTTAAATTTTAATTCGAGTTCTTCAGGATATATATATAATAATTCTAACATCGTACTCACATTTTCACTATTAGGGTTTTGATTGGATGCTACTGCACTGAACACCTTATCTAATATATTCTCCTCATGATTTACATTAGAAATTAAAACGTTGAAGTATGTGTTAAACTTTTGCCTTCTTAGCATATCCAATCTATACTCAATAACCGGAATTATCTGCCAGAGAGAAATAACACTTTGATATCCTAAAAGAATGTAATAATCACTATGCTTGAATTTTATAACAGGTGTATCTTTAAATTTCTCGAAGGTTACAATAAAATTTCTTTCCTCTATAGGATCAAGCAAACTATTGCAGGAATAGAAATAGCTTGTAATAACATCTTGATACTTTAGCAAAGAATTCCAGTCTTCTTCACTTAACACAATTGATTTACAGTTATTTCCTCCAAACAGAAGAGATGGTGTAAAGTCACTTAGGGTTAATCCTACAGTAACATACTTTGATTGAGATTTATTTAGATAATACACTGTTTCATTGACGAGAGACATTGTTGTTTGACTTTCTTTCTCACAAGGTTGATAATCACACATTTTACTGTTGTTGAATACTGAAACTTTGAGTTTTGTGGATATATATAAAGGATTTACCAACCCATTTTCCCACTCTCACCCCCACTCTTTTCTACATGATAACTGAAAGGTTGGGTAAATACAAACCGTAGATGTTCTATAACTTTCAAAGAGGTTAGTTGTCTTCTGTTAATTTGTATCATGTGGTGTAACTTAAGTGAAGATTTAAAAATGAGTGTTATATTGGGGGATGAATATATACCTATCAAATGTTATGGAAACATAATTATTACGGATCTTCCTAAGAATATTGTTAAAGATGACTTTTATATTCAACTAAACTCTTCAAAAGAAAAGTATGTGATATTTGAATTTAATAACAATTCGATAAATTTGATTGGACGCAACATCACTTTTAATGGATTTCAAGATGATGATGGTTTTATAAAATCTCTTAAGATGCAATATTCAAAAAAGTTAAACCTAAATGAGGAACAAAGGATGAAAGCCTCTTTCCAAAATAGTCAAATCGTTATGAAAATCTATAATGTTGAAAGAAAACTTCATTACCCCACAAAAACTTATGTTGATGGTGTCTGCCGTGGCGTCGATGAAGTTGATGGAGGTTCCTACCATTCTCAAGATGATACAAAGATGGATGGTGTAGTCGGATTCTCAACGCACAAAATATCAGATATTCATTATGAAAAAACCACAGCTACTAGAGGTGAATTTTTATTCGAAACAACTTTAGTTTTACATTGTCCCGTAATTACTGATAAAATAAATATTTTATGAAAACAAATTTTTTAAATAAAAGTTTCAACATTCACAATTATTTTATTTCTACCATTTCAAATTCATATATGTAATTTGAAACCCAAGATTATTATTTACGTAGGTGTAAGAAGAATGTTTTGTAAATAATGCAAGAATATTTTTTCAAATAAAAGATTTATTTAAAAATAGTGGTTAATACAAAACAATTTTTAATATATATGCTATTTTTTCCCATCCCATTCTTAACAATAAATATATTACCCACATAAGAAACAAATAATACAATACAAAATATATAAATAGACCAACAATTGCAATCAAGAATGTTATATTTTTCAATAAGTGCTTTTGAGAAAAGTTCCATCATTATGTTCATATAAAATTTTAAAATATACATTTTTTTTTTATATTCTTCATCTATCTTATACATAAGTGCATGATAATCTTTATTAATTTCTTGTAACTAACATAAGTTTGTAGCAATCTGGCCATTTTTCAGTTTTATTTTCTGATAAACATGCAAATCCTAAACTAACTCTGAGAGGTAAATGTACATATAATATATTTCCCACTAAAGAAAACAGTGTTATAATATGACTACTACTCATAGTACTGTGTATACAAGACAATCTAAAACTAAAAACATTTGTAATTATACCACATTAAATGTATTATTAGTAGTAGCAAAACTATACAATAAAATTTGTTACTGCTATGATTGCAAATACTGATCTCATTCTTTTGTTCCTGTTGCTTATCAATTATCTTATTTTTCCAAATGATATTGTTGAAACTACAATGTCTGTTAAGCTTTTGATGTTCTTCAATAGGACAATCCTTTTTCCCATTGTCCCATTTCAACTGAACAATAGGCACATTTACAGATATCCTTATTTTTGGTGTAATAAAAACCAGCATAGGCTAAAACATTAGGATTCACAGATCCTTTCCAATTTTTGAAAGATAAAAGTCGATGTTCATAACTGGTAAAGTCACCAACTACTCTATAATAACTTTCCCAACACATGTTTTCTACAACACTGTCTACAAAGTAATGCACAACATATTAAAAATAACAATTTGGTAAAAAAAAAAAAAGTGTATACTCCCCACTCTACGTTAATTCCATAGCAGCATTTAATAACTCATCAATATTTCTCCTCCATTCTATCTCTTCAATCAATGCTTGGTTACTTAAATTTGGATTCTCGTAAAATGAAATATCATGATGACCCCATGCTAAAGTTTTAGTGCTACCGGGAATTCTAAAACGCTTATCGTCATCTGCAGTCAAAGCTAATTTATGAATTAGCTCTGTATATATAGTGTGTAAATGTGACTTAAAAACATACATTGTGCAAAATACTTTTGAATTTTTCTCAACTACATCAACATAATCCGTAACATTTAATTGTTTATCAACTGCACTTTTTTTAACACCTTTCGCTTTTTTGAGCACTTCATCTTTTAATTTAACACAGTATGCTTTAGCCCCAGTACCATAAAAACTTTCAATAGGTTCACCAGCATATTCATCTTTAAATTTGCCTACAATCGATGTGTTTTGAGGTATGTTATGCATATTAATGGTTGAATAGTTTGAGGTGTCAAATTTATCTAAATTTCTTTTCATATCGTCATAAAAATTAACTGTGGAAACCTCAAAAATTAAGGAATCAGTGTCAGTATATAATAGATTAATATTTTGTCTATATGTTGGTTTCAGGTAATTATAGAAGAATTCATACAGTACAGTTTTTGAAATATCTAGAATTGAGAAACCTACATATATTGGTTTGTTGTATTCAATTTTCGTCTTTTGCATTTGAACTGCTACTAAACTTTCAGAAAAAATTGATAAATCTTTAAAATGTGGTTTTGCTAATAATATTTCTGCACATTTTACTTTATTCTTTTGTCTTTCCCAACTAGTTACTAGTTTAATATCAGCTCTTTTTTCAACGTTTTCCATTGTTTTTCCATAAATACTATTATTTTTTAATTTATATAAATTCTTTTCAAATTTGTTTTTTGAGGTATTTCTCATATAGGTATTTAAGTCAATGTACTTTTGTAACCAAGGAGCTTGAGTAAATTTTATTGCTCTATGTATTTTAGTAAGTTTTATTCCAAATTTTAAACATTGTTTTAGAGTGATGTAATGTATAACATACTTGTCTTTGTTTCTTAAATTTGGAATTAACTTTTCATATTTAGAATTGGGAGGGGTAATATTTTCTGGACAGAAGGGTAAATCATTGTGTGCGTCATGTAAATAAGTAGGATATTCTAGGTCAACCTCAAAAACATATCCTATTTCTGCAGTATCTGAAATTTCCAATATTTTGATAGTCTCTATTTCTTCCTGAGTTAGCCAGGCAAAATCTTTTTGAGGTAAATACTGACGCATCGAATAACCATACAAGTTAGTGGCATCAAGATACATTATGTATTTTTCAGGTTCTGAATTATTGTAATTTTTAACAAAAGGATTATTTGAGATAGATTTTCGACTTATACAAGTACTAACACCACCTCGAACACCTTTTTTAAAGAAATGCACCATATCTGGATCAGTTAAAAGTTCTAATTCAACATCTGTGTAGAGTAACATAGCATCCCAGCTTAATCTCGGAGCTGTGAAATAATGTGCTGGGTCCAGGTTGTATGTTTGAAGACATGTGTTGCGATAATTTTCAAAAATATCAGCTAGCAATAAAACGTCAGACTTTAAGTAAATATCAGAGTATTCACCTAAAGTTTTACATTGAAATATATTCCATACATTAGCGGCATGTTGATATTCTTGGTCTGAAATACTTTCTTCCCGCAAGTCATTATAAAATTTGTCTATGGTTGGTAACTGAAGTTCGTCTAATTTTGAAATATTATCAATAAATGAATAAGGAAAAACACCTTTCTTTCGAATATTACTAAATTGTAAATCATCAGGATAAGCCTTACGAATTTCACAACATTGCTTATCTTCCAAAGAACTTGCTAAACTGTCCAAAGAGGAGGATAGAAATTGATAAGAATCTATAAACCTTAAGCGTAAAATTTTGATTTTTGTTTTCCCATTCATGTCAATATAAGAATCAACAGGTATATGTTTACTAAAAGATACATATTTTTCTTTATTGATGGAAATTCCATCAATATCCTCATTATTGTTGCATAATTTTTTTATAAAAAGGTGACTGTCATAGTTTTTTAAATTATGAATAACCACAGGAATAAAAGAAGGTATTTTATAGTTTAAATTACAGATTGAATGAGCCACACCCCTGAATTTTCCTGAAATGTGACAATGATCTTTCACCTTTTCATCTCGACTTTTAAAAAGTTTTTTACAAAGATAACATACAGTTGCATCATTAAAGTTTTTTATTTCATCTAAAGTCATTTTTTTCATAGGTGTAATGTATTTTAGATATTTATTATATAAAGTAGTAACATCAATTTCAAGGTTTTCAATAAACTTTGTAACACAATCTTCTCCTCTATATAATTCTAATTTTGATACAGAGTTATCAAAAGAACATTTAATATAATAAGCACAAGAATAGGGTATATGTTGAAATTTCTTTATGGTATAAGAAGAGGAAGGATCTTCCACATTATTATTTTCCAGTGGTTTTAATATACATTCAAAGTCTGCATAAACTATGAATGGAATTCTCATTTGTTTGTGAATATTATTAAATTTCACTAGATTCTCTGGAATACAATTACCAAACTTGTCAATAACAAGTTCTGTAGTTGGAAAAACATTTCTTATGGCATCACAATCATTTAATTGATGTTGACTTAATTGTTGAAGTGTTCGAAAGAATTGTAAACAACCATCACAAAAATGTTTTTTATGTCCGTTTTTAGAGAGTTGATTTGAGATCAAAGCTGATAAGTTTTTAATATAACAGTAATGATTAACTATTTCTTTGTTTTTATTTTCGCCAGAAAAAAATAGTAGATTAATATGAATATTTTTTCTATCTTTACTAAAATGTAAAGGACCAATTACTTCATAAATGCTTTCACCATTCTTAAAAACTAAATCTAAACTATATACATTAATCGATACATTATTCCTTAATTCAAAATTAGGAATATCTTTTAATTTCACTGGAAATTGCATACCTGTAAAATCGAACACTGTTCTAAAGTCTGGATATGATGCAATATTATTGGGATCACCAATGTGTAGTGCACAAATCACAGCATATGCAAAACAAAAGTCATCATTATTCTTTATATTCACCACTGCATTTTTCCTTGCAATAGAATCAGGGAGTGGTAGATATGATGATGCTTGAAGTGGATTGTGTTTGTTGATATTAACTTCTAGATGTAAAATTTTTACCAAAATCCATCCTAAAATAGAAATATAATTTATATATAATTTACATATGGAAGGTAGGAATATTTAACATACCCGAATCACGTTCAGCAAATTCATCAGCTTTTCTGTCAATTATCCCAAATAAATCTTCATAGACATCATCTAGATTCGTAGAGGTTGATATAATTGTGAATGATGTATTTTGTGACTTAATTTCTTGACTTTGAACAACTGGAGAGTAGTAAAGAGAAAAAAGTTCAAAATTTATTTTAATTGATCTATGTTTGGTCAGTTCCACCTCAACCACTCTTAATACTTTTTCCCTAATTTCATCTTTAAAACTTCCGATATTAACATGAAACTCAGGTGTTGATACTCTATAAGAAATTATTCGGCATTTAAAAGCACTTTTCATAAGATCTACTCCATCTTCAGATAATTGACAGCTATTAGCTTTGTGACGATTGGTTCTTAAGTGTGCATTCCAAAGGGTACTCTCCACATCTATATTACAATCATCACAATATCTCGATGGATTGGTATTACCCCACATTTTAATTTTTTTTCTAGGTGGTTCAGATGAAAAAAATTGTGAGTTAACTAAAAACAAAGTATGCTATAGAATTATTATTACTATTATTTATATGTGTAACTCACCATCAATTATATATTCATCGGGATTCTGAATATAAGTATTCTTAGAACATTTTTCGTTAATGTGTCTAACTGCATTGCTCTTGCGTGAAAATTCAGATAAGCAAAGCGTACATATGAAGGTCATATTGGATACTAAAGATAAAAAATACTTGACATCGGTTTAAACAGTGGGACCGCGAGAAGGTTGTCAATACCCCACCACAAAAATTAAACAAAAAACAGGAGTGAAAAAGGAAACTAATAATGTAACAGGTGGAGTCTTGTTATTCTTTATTTTCAGGGGTAAAACATATGCCTGCACAATTTAACAAGAGATCACCGTGTCTTTGTAAGCTTTGTTTAATATTCCCAACAACACTATTCTTGGTAACATTTTCATAAAGCGTCTGTCCTATATTAAAATAACTGTACACCAATGATTTCATTGTTGCACAGGTACGCCGCACTTCTGCAGAAGTTAACGACTTCTTAGCTTTTGCTTTTAGAAATGTCCCAAGTTTATTCTTGTTGGGAATTTGTACTTCTTTAAATTTATTTGAATGTGAATTTTGAGACACAGAGTCGGTTGTTAAATTTTCATCCACCAATGTAGATTGCTGGTCTTGAACTCTAACAATCTGTAAATGATCCTGTTGAGAAGATGGAGGTATCTGTTGATTAACGGACAGATCTTCTACAAGCTCATATACCTCCATCTCACCAACAGTTTCATTAAGTTTATTGTCTACAATAGTAACCATCCGCCTAGAAAAACTCTGACTTTTGACAAATGGCACATTGTTTCCAATATTCTCGTTTACCGATTGTTCAACAGATAATATTGGTGAATATTTTGATATACATGCTTCTTTTACTACACCACTGCAGACATCAAAACTCGAATTCAATGTTGATGTACATAACTTATTGAACTCATCCTCACTGTAAAATTGTTCAAAAGGAAGTTGTTCATTCATTAACGGTAAATACTCGTTCAGTAAGCTATCTACATCTATATCTGTGTCAGGTTTTAATGCTTCCAGTGTTGTATTTTCCCAATCAACACTTTGTGCATCCAACATTTCAGCTTCCCCCTGTAAACAACTAAATGTTGGTTGCACGTCAAGTGTTGGTGGGATTAAAGATTGGTCAATGATTTCTTTGTAATATTGTACCCAATCAACATTTTGTGCATCGAAAGAAACTTCAACTTTAAAATTTTCGTCAGTGTCTTCAACTTTAGAATTTTCCTCAGTGTCTTCAACTTTAGAATTTTCGTCAGTGTCTAATTTAATTTTTTTACATAAAATATTATCACTATTATCTAAATTTAAATCGTCGATGTCAGTTGTGTTTTTCTTACATAAAATGTCCTCAGTATTGTCTAAATTTAAATCACTAACGTCTATTGTCGAACAGAAGTCATTGTAATAATTTTTTGTAGAATTTTCATGTTTCATGTAAACTATTTATAAAATCGGGGGTAGACGCTGGTAAGTTGAAATTTTGTTCGTGCAATGTATGACTGGTACTATCAGAATCACATTTATCAAAAAATGCAGCCAACTCTGTGGAATTCATAGCACAGATGTTACAATCTATCAAATCGTGGTACTTACAGGCATATCTTAACTCGAAGACTGTTAAATCAATCACAGGAGATGCGGGTGGGGTGGTAAGGTCAATAATGTACGCTGCCATTATATGAATTCACAATCACAACACAGAAAACACTTAATAATTGTAACTAACCGACTAAAATTGCCAGAGAACACAAGTGAAACGAGTACGTTAAAACTGAATATATATACATTCCCTTTGGAAGCGTATCCAAGTAAAACCGGTTTTTTTTTTCTGTAGACTTTTTTTTTCTTTTGGTGCGCGCGCATACATTCTCTTGGATATTTAACACATTGTATTGAAGTGAATGTCAGTTTCAAAATGACTTCGTCAGTGATTACTACTGAAGAAAATTGGGATTTGGATTGTTATCCCACGTATAACCCCCAACAGGATATTCTGGAGAAAGATATCATCCGTACTCCACCAATTGGGGCAAGTAAACAGGCTAAATATAAGTTTCGTGAGGCTGAGAGGAAGAGACATCAAAACTTAAGTCACATCCGTCAAGAGAACAACATGCTGCAACCATCAATGTCATCACTTACTACTGAAGAAAATTGGGATTTGGATTGTTATCCCACGTATAAGCCCCAACAGGATATTCTGGAGAAAGATATCATCCGTACTCCACCAATTGGGGCAAGTAAACAAGCTAAATATAAGTTTCGTGAGGCTGAGAGGAAGAGACATCAAAACTTAAGTCACATCCGTCAAGAGAACAACATGCTGCAACCATCAGTGTCATCACTTACTATTGAAGAAAATTGGGATTTGGATTGTTATCCGACGTATAACCCCCAACAGGATATTTTGGAGAAAGATATCATCCGTACTCCACCAATTGGGGCAAGTAAACAGGCTAAATATAAGTTTCGTGAGGCTGAGAGGAAGAGACATCAAAACTTAAGTCGAATCCACCAAGATAACAACATGCTGCAACCATCAATGCCATTACTTACTACTGAATATAACAGCGCGCTGCCACCACTTCAACCAACAGATAAAATAGAAGAAGAGAGTGATAATAATGATTCAGACAAGACACAATATCAACCAATACGCTTTCCCGTTAAGAAGATGAGTTCCCAAGAATTTGAGGAAGTTTGTAAAAGTAGTGACACAATGTTAGACTCATGTAAGTTAACTCAAAATATGAAAACAGCTATTGAGAAACTTACAAAATTTTGGTTTGAAAATACTTGTGTGGCTACAGAAAATGTACTTAGAGTTGGTTCAGTTAATACAAATGCATTAAATTTGTGTATGATGTATGACATTGTACGAGGATCAGATTTAGAAAATAAGAAGAAAATGAATAACGCTAAACAGTTATTAGTTAAAATTTTAAAACATTGGATGAGTCGTGGTCTGGATATCTGTTTATCGACTGATTATCATGCTGAGTATATTTTAGGTGACATTTTAGAAAAATGTCAACTCAGAAAGGATATGACATTACCATTTAAATGTTTCACAGAAACAATGTATCCATATGAAAAAGTTAAAATGCGTAGCACTGCAGGGGTAGTCACTGAAAAGTTGTTATAAATGTATGATGGTTATTCTCGTATTGTTAGTATGTTTCTCACCATAATTTCAATAATTATTATTATTATTATTTTTTCTTGTATACTTTTGTGTATTTCAATGTATACCTTTTAAAAAATCTTAGATATAACTTGATAAATAAAATTATTGTGTCTATATCAGTCTATTTATTTCATAACTATGTATTTATTTCTGATATATATTTTGTTGGTTTTCGATACTCCACAGTACATTTTTTCATTAAAATATTATTAAATAAAATTATTATATTTCTATCTGTTTTTTATTTCATAACTACCTATATTAGTGGATTTTAATTTAATTCATATTTCTTTTGATACTCCATAATATCTTTATTAAAATATTATTTTGTCTGCAGACAGAAAAAGTTTTTAGTTAAGCTCTGTGCAATGTCTCCCTAACAATTAACTATTGTTGGGAATATCAGCTGGTTTCACATCATGATTGATACAGTTCTGAAGTCAAGAGGTGACTGATGATTGGAATGTTTTGTGGGTGTGGTCGCTGGACCGTTTAAAAATAGGTGTGGTTTGTGTACCAATCAGAAAAGTAGGTGTGGTTTGTGGGCCAATCAGAAAAGTAGGTCAAGTCTGTGGACCAATCAGAAAAGTGGTGGGGGGAGGAGCAGAGTGCACTGGCCACTTTCCTCTACTTACTTAGTTGGACACTATTCGTCACAAATCATTGGCAATAAATTGCCGTCTAATAGACAAGTATTACAAGTGCTCTTTTATAACATTCGTGAAGTGAAGCTAAGTGTACATGAAAGTGCTAAATTAACAATAAAAGAGGTGTCAGTTTTTTGGGATAAAGCTCGCATTCCGACACGTCAGGATTTTCATTGTGCTAAACATCTAGATAAACTTTATGCAGAGTGGAGGAACTTACAAAAATCGGTTAAAAGGGCCAGTGCGGGAGGTAAAGAAAAAAATTTCGTTGAAAAATTGGACGATCTCTTTGACATTTCTCATGCAAATGCATTGGAGTTGATGAAAATAGATGAAGATAAGCAGTTTTTAATTAACCAAAGAAAAAAGAGACGTCCTGGATTTATGCATGGTATTGATTACCAACTTGCTTCTCAAGAAAAATCAGCTGAGGAGAAATTACAGAAATTATCCGAACGAATGCAACGAAGTCAACAAGAAAAAGCTAGATTAGAGGAAACAGTCACCTGTCCATCATCAAGTAGTAATTCAGCCGACTCCAACGAAAATGAAGATGAAATAATCGAAGCCCAAGAAGAGTTGTTACAAGACCAGCCTGGCCCGTCACAGCCAAAAAAGAGGAGATTGTATGGAACATGTAACATCATCACACCAAAAATAGCCGCTGCATTTGATGCTTGCAAAATAAGCGACAGGTATGGAGTCCATATTTTGACGGCAGTAGCAGAAGCACTAGGACATGACACCACATCTTTGTCCATCAGCAGAACCACACTTCAGCGCTCTAGACATCTAGACATCTAGACGCATCCGCGAAGAAAGAGCTGAAATATTAAAAACTGCCTTCGGTAATGGGCCTTTCCCGCTATTTTTTTTATTGTGTTATTGGAAAGATCCTATCAAAATATTACTAAAAATGAATTTTAATTTTTTTTCTGAACGCATAAAATACTACAGAAAATATTCAAATATTACTTAAATCAACAGCAGATTTAAACGATAACATTCGGGCGGCAATGTGACGTCATCATAACCACACCAATCAAATATGATCTTAAACCGCTGCCAGAATTAGCTATAAAAGTGCATTCTCAAACCAAGTTCCCAAACAATCTCGCTTGCGTTCTGTTTTCCATATCTTGCAATTCTATTGGTGCCTGAAGTACATTTATGAGGAACCACCAATAGAATCTCGTAAAGTGCTAACGTTTAATTGAGAACGTCCGTTTATAATCCCGATTGACATTGCGTAAACGTAAATGTTGTGATTTCAATCTAGAGACAAATAAAGTATAAAATCAAGCCCTCAATAGGAAGTTAGTAACAATATACACATACGTTAAATTGAACTTCACAACAGAAAAATCCAGGAGCAGTATAAACAACACCAGGAACTTTTGCAACTTTCCACCACAATTTTCGAATTTTCAAATTTGTTGGGACGCGCAAAAATAACTTGGTAGTATTTTCACTAGTGATTGGACACACTGGTACAAAACAAACCCTTGTAAGCGGCATTTTCTAATTATAAAATAAAATTACGTAAATATCGTATCAAACACAAACAATAGAAAGTAAGGTTATCGTATATGATTTGAGCATTTCAGTACAGCGTTGCCAGATGATACTGATATTATACCATATGTGAACCAAAACGATCAAAAATAGAGAATATAAACATGATATATGAATTTTAGACTCAGACAGTGAAAGGTTGACAGAATTTTTGCTTTTATTTAGCATCAGGTTAACGAAGAGTATGTTGTAATGAAAAAAAATGTACTATTCAAAGTAGACAGTTGATATCGGAAATACGATGTTCACATACAAAGACATACACCTGGAAATAGACAAATCCCTTTAAAAATACGACTTTTTATTGGTCTAATCAGACTGACGTTGCAAGCTCGCGCCTTAGAACTCATGTTTCAAATTAAGTGAAATAAAACTGATTTTGTAAAGTAAATATTTGGTGGAACATACAAAATTGCAAGAAACTAAATTAATGTAAAATTATATTACAGTTTATTATATGGTTTGGTCGTGGTGAAATAGTAAAATTCAGTCATGCGGGAAAGGCCCATTCTGAATTGCCGGCCCCAGTCATCCATTGGGATGGAAAACTTTTACCTTCTCTCACTGGAATGGAAAATATCGATAGACTTGCTATCTTAGTTACTAGTGGAGATATTGAACAACTACTTGGAGTACCAGCTTTGCCCAATTCAACTGGAAGAGAACAGACTGAAGCAGTTTATGATGTGCTTTGTGAATGGAATTTGGACGAAGAACAGGTAATAGCTTTGTGTTGTGATACAACAGCATCAAATATAGGTTATATAAATGGGGCAGCCACACTATTGCAACAAAAATTAGAAAGAGATATTCTATATTTTCCTTGTAGACATCATATTTTTGAAGTGGTTTTGAGAAGTGTGTTTGACACAAAAATGCCTTCCTCATCTGGTCCAAATGTGCCACTATTTAAACGTTTTAGGGAATTTTGGCCTAAAATAGATCAAAATAAACTAAAAACTGGATTTCAGGTATCAAAAATTAAACAAATTTTACAACCAGTTAAAGCCGAAATTGTAATGTTTCTAAATGCAGCTTTAACTTTGCAACAGCCTCGTGATGATTATAAAGAATTTTTAATGCTTTCTAAACTTTTTGTTGAAGAAGAGCCCACTCACACGACATTCTATCAACCAGGGGCATTTCATCATGCACGTTGGATGGCCAAAGCCATTTACTGTCTAAAAATATTTTTTTTCCAAGATCAGTTCCAACTAACTAAAAAAGAAAAATAGGTATTGAAGATATATGTCTAATAGTGAACCATTTGTAGTACCTTAATTCAGTAAATGTTGGCTTATCTTTCTTTGATGACGATATTTCAGTTACCACTAAAAGAGAAATGGTTAAAGCTTTGAATAGGAAAGCACCAAATCAAGAGGGTATTAAACGACTTATGATTAGTAACATTACTGACGTTGAAAACAAGGAAATTCAGGACTTCATATGCGAGAACACTTAACAGTTTTTTCAAAAATTAGGTTTGTCTATGAAATTTTTGGAAAATGATCCAACAACATGGAGGGAAAATGAAAGTTATACCCGATGTTTCAATATTGTAAACAAAATTAAAGTTGTAAATGATGCCGCTGAGAGAGGAATCAAACTTATTACTGACTATAATGACATTTTAACAAAAAATGAAGACCAAAAACAGTTTTTACTCCAAGTTGTAAATGATTATAAATCACAGTTTCCAAATGTAAAAAAAGAAACCCATGCTTTGGCCTAGTGCAAAAAATATTGTTTTTATTACTATATGTCTTGTAGATTTAGGATAATATTTGGTACTATGTATGAAAAAAACGTTTCATAATAAAATACACAAAGATAAAACGAGAGTTTTATTTCAAAAACTTCTAGTCTAGTTTTCTTAGACTACGAATTTACAGCAGTATGACACATGTCATAGTCACAACAGATAATGTCTTTGACATTTGTATGACTTGATTAGTCATTCTAAAGATAAATGTTGCTGATTAAAAAAACAAAAACAATGCATCAACCAAAGAATGTAAATAATTCCATTTACTTTTATTATTGCATAATAATGCATTCTGCGGCACCCCTTGCCTTCAATTTGCCTCAATAATATTTCGAGGGGACTGTTTTTTCTTCAAATGGAACCATTTGCAGGGGTGAGAAATAAAAAATTTCGATTTCGAAAAAGATGGGCCACCCTAATATATTTATATATATTTATATAAGGTATCCGTTGGCATCCTACCTAATAACGTTCTCACTTGGCATCCACTAATATACACGCTGATATACACAAAATTTATTTAAAGGCTAAGTTAGCATCCTACCTATTTTACGGTTTAATTGGTGTCCTTATGAATATTTTAATCGATGCGTAAAATGACACACGAATATAAAAATTACAGGTTTAACTGACTTCCGGCGGCGTTGTCAGATGTATGCTGTGCTGCTTTATCGTATTTGCCTAGAAGAATATTATTACAATCTGCAGTCTGTCGACGTATAAGTAAATAAGGAAATCTCATCCTGTGAGAATACTAATTTATGTCACAATTTAAGTTTCGAAACATGAAGTTCGCGTAAAAGTGAATTACTTTTTATTTGCTTATAATTGTTATAAAACATATTCTTTATGGGATTTGGCAAACAGTAGAAAAAACAATCTGTATAAACTAAAAAGAAAATCTATCTGCAAAGATTGGAAATTAATTTTGTAGATAGTTTTTCTTTTTAGTTCTCACAGATAGTTTTTTCTGCTATTTGTCAATTTATCAAATTTTCTGTACGAGATAGGACAGGGTGCTGTAAAGAAATATTATTCAGAAAAATAAAACTGAATTTGTTAAAATTTTGCTCACTTGCAAAGTGACCATATAAGGGTGAAGTTGGAGTATCACGTATTTTTAACGTTTATTATTATTTATTTGAGTTCTCTTTTACACAAATTATTATTAATTAATCACCTTCTAGATTGTGTTAATATTTTAATGCTTTTCAAATGTATTAGACAATTATAATTTATTCAAAAAATTATATTTTGCTATAAATTTGTAACATTTCCAACTTTTTTTAAATTTCACAATAGTTCAAAGAATACGAATTAATAATTATTTTTTCAATTACACCCCCCATGAGAACTATTGACCCCATAAGGACAAAAGTAGAGTATCATGTATTTTTAGCATTTATTGTTATTTATTTGCGACTCTTTTTGCAGAAATGATTTTTAATTAGTCTCAAAAATGTTCTTTATTTTAAATATGAGCAGAAAGTCGATGAAAAGTTCAAAATTTCTTAAAACCTGCACAACTCTAGCTCTATTCTGAAGAAAGTTGGCAATAAACAGGAATAAGTTACTTAAATAATTTGCAAGTTTCATTAGCAAACTCTTAATAAATAAAATTGTGAAACTAAAAAAAGATGGAAATGCTACAAATTTGTAACAAAACGTAATTGCTTAAATAAATTATAATTGTTTAAGTAAATTAAAATTGTTTAAACAATTTGAAAAACCTTAAAATATTAAGACAAACTGAAATCTGACTAATTCAAAACTATTTCTATAAAAAAATCTCAAATAAACAATACTCATTCTGAATAATTCTATCTATAAGATTTTGTCCTATCTCTTACAGAAAATAGTACATTGTGTATTTAGGTGTGGAAGCAGTACATTCCCGGACGCATAATCGTATGTTACAGACTGAAATAGGCGTTCGGGCCACGAAGTATGACTTGTATGTTACCGACGTATCCTTTTACATCGGTAACATAAGATGTCCAATGCTATTCAGAATTCAGATGTATGTTACCGAGGTATCCTCACTTTACATCGGTAACATAAGACGTCAAATGTCATTCAGAATTCAGATAAATGGTGTAATAAGTGATACCGAAATTATTTGCAATTCATTTGTTTTTATGCGATTATACCTAACAATGAATACAAAATTACTACCACAGTTTTCCATATGTGTTACAAGGTGAAACTATAGTTAATCTGAAAATTCATTCGAAATCTTGAGGTGAGTTAAGTTGAGTTCTTATTCATGTTTTAGGTTAGCTTTCTGTTGTTTTCGTCTCGATACTGCACTACTTCATTTCCAAAAGCAACAATTATTGTTACTATATTACTACGCTGACACGTGTAATGCGTTATTAATTAATTGACTATTTTATAAGATTATTAGATGAATCGTCTATATACTTTCAGCAAACAAAAATACATTTAGACCAACAAAAATGGTAAAAAAGTGTTCGTCATAAATGTCGTAAACCACTGAAAAAGTTTTACTATTTTGAACATACTAAGAGATTATTTTTCGAAAAATGCTTTTTTGATTTTATGAAAAAATTAGTCGTGAGAGAAATAATTGGATATTTTAGAATTCAACATTTCCGATGTCTACATATTATAATATTCTTATACATTTTTACTTTCGAGCAACACTAGGAGTAAAGAAAGCAGGGATCGAGGATATATATCACTTGATATATATCATGATATTTAAGGAAAATATCACACCATAAATATCACCATAAATATCATGATATATATCGCAAATATAAAAATAAAACGCCTACGCCTATGGTGCGCGATTAAACACCTACACCATTGGTGAAAAATATTTATGTATATTTTTTAAATTAGTTTCATTTTAATACTTATAGGTACTTCTTTATTGTCCTTATAATACTAATATTGAACATCTATGAGAGCAATTTTGTTGTTTTTTTAAGCCAAATTCTTTTCAGCTGCTTAGCTTTACAGTTGGACGGGGCAAGATCGTCATTTTAATTTTGATGTAACAAAACTCATGATTCTCTTCCCACTTGTACGAACCCAATGATACCCAAATGCAGCTGGGAGGATAGAGGAGGTAACCCGGGTAAAGTGATACATCATTGGGTCGTGAGAGAACTTTCGGGCGGGTGCCTTGGGCACCCGAGGCAGCTGAACAGAATTTGACTTTATTTTAAATTGTTAGAATTTATGTTTTGTTTGTTACATTTCAGAGCCAAGACATAATAAGCTTAAAAAACATTGAATAAAAACGATTTAAAATATGATATGTGCTCTTTTAAATTCATTCATTCATTCATTCATTCAATTCATTTGGTTTTATTTGCATGAATAAGTTGCATGAATTAAAAAAATAAAAATAAATATCAAAAAGTGATATATATCACGTTTTTTGTGATATATATCAGTTTGTCTGATATTTATATAAATATCATATTTTCGATCCCTGAAAGAAAGTATTGTCATCGTCCAAAAATTCGAATTCAAGTTTTCGACAAATATCGACTTTATATCACTCCCAGACACTAAAAAAGTGGTTTAGAAAAAATGTCTGTCTGTGTGTGTGTAACCGTCGCCTAACCTAGCACCGAAACCAATTGACCGATCTCATTTAAATTCAATGTCTAGAGTCCTATCACAAGTATCTCGATACTGTTTTTTTTATTTTTCACCTGCCCTTAAAATTACTGATGAGCAAACTAAGAAAATCACGGTTTTCTCAAAAACGGCTCTAACGATTTTGCTCAAATATTGTACATCATATTCCTAACAATATGCCCATTATTGGTTTTTCCCGGAAATTCAGATAAGGGTAGTTTATTGAAGCAATTATTTTTTAACTTTTAATATTTTATAATCCTCCTATCCTTTTTGAAATGTCAGTCATTCAGCACTTACTTAGTGACCCTACCTGCTTATTTTACCGATGTAAAGTAAGGATACGTCGGTAACATAGAAGTCATGATTCGGGGGCCCGAACGCCTATTTCAGTCTGTAACATACGAATATGCTTCCCGGACGACGATGCATCGAAGTTCGGGAATGTGCTTTCACACCGAAATACGCATACTATTTTTTCTGAAATCGCAATCAATATTATTATAAATTAAGGATTTTGTATTAATGCATAAAATTTCTTCATTAATGAATAACATTTCTTCATTATAATCTAATATTTCTTCATTAGATTTCTTCATTACAATCTAACTGCTTACTAATAAATGTAATTTTGATGTATGTGTAAGTGTAAATGTAAGTTTGATTGTTTGTCTGCGTGTATTTATTTACTGTCAAAAATATACATAAAAAACCATACGGGAATGTTACTTTCCCGGCCTATGCCGGGAATAGTATATTGTGTATCTAGGTGTGAAAGCGATACATTCCCGGACGACGATGCAATTGTTGGCCGAGGCGCTAGCCGAGGCCAACAAGCATCGAAGTCTGGGAATATGCTTTCACACCGAAGTACACATACTATTTTTTCTGAAATCACAATAAATACTATTTTAAACGTATAAAAATCAAAAATATAAACATTTAAAAAAAATTTTTTTTCTGAAATCACAATCAATACTATTTTAAACGTATAAAAATCAAAAATATTAACATACTAAAATATATATAAAAAACCGTACGGGAATGTTACTTCCCGGCCTAGGCCGGGAAGTAACATTCCCGTACGGCTTTGTTGATCGTTGCTTAGCAACGGATCTTTTCCGGTCTGTTTTCTGATAGTTTCCTAGCAACGGACTAAAATACTGGAATTGTGCATTTTTCGCTCTAAAATCGCGCCGAAAATGTAGACATTCCCGATCGATTTCAGAAAAAGTAACATTCCCGTACGGTTTTGTTGATCGTTGCTTGGCAACGGATCTTTTCCGGTCTGTTTTCTGATAGTTTCTTAGCAACGGACTAAAATACTGGAATTGTGCATTTTTCGATCTGAAATCGCGCCGAAAATGTAGACATTGCCGATCGATTTCAGAAAAAGTACTTTATAAATGAGAGAAATTACTTTTTCTTGATAAATTTCCAAGACATATGAATTGCTCATTTAATTATGCGTCGCTCCCTGGCACACTGTATATGCTTTCTTAGAAAATGTAAGGCTCTTACTGAAACGAGAAATTGGAGATTTTTTAATTTTTAAAACATAATAACATTGAAAATATCAACTTTATGAAAAAAATTATCGAACATTTCTTGTTGGAAATCGATAAAAAAATATTTAAAAACATTGTTTCATCGAAAAAATGTAATATTTTCTTTTGTTGTAAACAAAATTGTTTTAAACAATATCAGACCGGGTTACCGTCTACATGGATGCTCATAATCAGTAGTGTCTCCAGAACTGATTCCAACAAATAAACTGCGTCCGAAATGTATTCGAAACTCATACGCCCATACAGCCTGCTATATAACTAGACCTCCCAATTTTATAGACCAGTAACAACTTCGTAAAAAAAAATGAAAATCGGCAAAGAGACCACGGTGTTTCATTTCTACATAAAAACTTTTAAAAAGTCAAAAACCTAAATCACATTCCAATTTAAAAAAAATATAAATGACTAAGTTTTAAAATCTAAAAAGGAAGTAACAGGACAAGCTTTACTTGAAAACGTTTTTATTGAAAATAAAATTATATAAAAAAAAATATTTTTAAGAAAAAGCTTTTATTTGAAAAAAGTGTACTAAAAAGTAAAAATAATTTTTTAAAATTCATACACCTGGAAACCAAAAACTTTGCGGACGGTCATATAGCACTATTGCATAGTTACTTTGCTCAATTGACCGCCCCCAAAGCGTTTGGTTTCCAAGTGTATGAATTTTAAAAAATTATTTAAACTTTTTAGTACAGTTTTTTCAAATGAAGGCTTTTTCATAAAAATATTTTTTTTATATAATTTTATTTTTTACTTTTTAGTCTACTTATTTTACAGACAGACACACAAAACCCTTTCATTTGATACAAATTGCAAGGGAGTCGTGAAGAAAGATAATTTGCCATCCTAGGGCGTCCGCCATATTGGATTTATAATGGCGTTACATAGTTTATCGTATTTTACTCGTCAAACCCTTTCATTTGATTCCATATCAAGGGGGTTGTGAAGAAAAAGTCGATCTGCCAGCTTGGGACGTCCGCCATATTGAATTTAGAATGATGTCACATTGTCTATCGTATTTTACTCATAAAACCCCTTCATTTGATACCCATATCAATAGGGTTGTGACTAAAAAGCCGATCCGCCATCTTGGGACGTCCGCCATATTGGATTTAGACCGATAATGGCTATACTATGTTACATTGTCACCGGACTTATACACACGTGTGCCAAATTTCAAGCCTCTAGTATAATAAGAACTAGTCGAAATTCAGCTTGCAAGATTTCACCAAACAAACATACATTCATACATAACACATTGCAAGTTAAATAAAAGCTTTTAAAAAAATGAAATCAACACAAATATTTAGCATTTATGAAAATGTAAACATACGTATTTCAAACCAAAATAATACAATAATGGTAAAATGAAACAAAAACCGAACATCAACTCTTAAAAGGAAATTTATTTTCTCTGTCTATATAATCCCAGGATTATGTTATGTGTACTTTGTAGTTCTAACACATTATAGTGTAGGCAAATTAGCATTCTGACTAAATAGTTTATCGAATGAATGGATTTTCACGAAAGTTTGTGGATTCTGTTCGTTTTGAAGTCTAGATCAAACTCCAAAAAAAAAATGGCCGCTAATATTGCCTCGCAATTGTTATAAACAATGATCTTGATGCTAATTTGTTAACTAGTAAAATTGAGGTAAATTAAAAAAACAAAATGTCTTTTTAGATAATTTTATGAAAAATAACAACTTTTTACTCTCGTAAAATTTTCGAAAAATGCATATTTTCCGAGATATAGCGGTTGAATTTTTCCAAAAAGGGTTGAAGGAATAAAAAGTGACGAGAAAAATCCTTAAATTCGAGTGAATATATTATTAAACTACAAGACTTTTTTTCCTTTATGACTTTTTCCTAAAGTGCACTCTGTCCAAGTTTCCTGGAAAAAACCGAAAAAAAAGGCCCTTATCGGAAAACGGAAAATATCGTAAACTATGAAATTTAAAAATCTGGAAAAATTCAAACGTATAGGTTAATACATTCTTTAAAATTTTGCTCTCTTCTAATTTTTTTGTAACGTACATATTTTCCGAGTTTTCAACAGTTTTTCACTATCAAAATGTATCTAAATTTTTTCATGACACAAAATGCATGTAATCTCTAAAATTGTAATTAATTTATATATATTTAATAAAAAAATATCTAATTTGTGAAGAAAAGAAAGAACGAAATAATTTCTACTGCTGTCACGTAAGCAAATATTAAACCACCTTTACCCTTTCAAATAGAAAGACGTAAATTGGACTGTAAGTCGATGAAGTCTACTTATTTTGAACAATAGATAATTACACAATACACATCCTTTAAAATATCTGTAGAGAAAAGGTTTATGAATTTAAAAAACCAAACATATGGTTGAAATTAATATATTTCGGAAAGGATTTCTTACAATAGAGGCCTTACCCCACAAGCGTCCATAATAAGACGCAATAAAACTGTCTTTCAGAAATAGCAATCCTTCATTTCAAAAAGACAAGTCAATTAGTTTCAGATACAACCCATTATTGTCTGTTTACCCGAAACTAGAATAACAGACTCCGAAACTGTAAAAAATTACCAAATATAAGCCACTTTTCGAGCGGCTTTTACATCGTTATTGTAATACATTCTGGCGATTAAGTAAAATGCTAGAATCTCTAAAACGATTATTTTTTGTGTAATTTTATAGCAATTGTTAAAAAATATTATTTTGGGTATTCAGCAGATAACTTTCAAAGAAAACATTCGTTTCTTTCATATACCTTTGGTGCAAGTCTGACCAAAAATGGAAGATCGACAAGACTCCCCCCTACGGTGACTTGTCGACATCTTTCATACACCTACCATATCAAGATTCAGCATGAAAAGCAATAAAACAACCACTCTTTCTATATATTGATGATTCAAGTCTGATCATGCTAATATATATAATATTAAGTATCTCTAGCCCTACCTAGAGGATACTACATCACAATCAAACGTTTATTACATTTCAAAGTCAAGAAAATACCAAAAAGCACAGAGAAAATAGTTATACCCACAGGAAACGTGCGTACAAAAAATACAGACAGACCGATAGATACAATTTTTTTTTGCCCTCAAATTTAAAATCTCGATATTTCATGACATTCTAAACCGATTTCAACAAAAAAAAATTGAAGTTCTTTTTACGATTACTATAATTCCAATCCACTATTTGGATGTGGAAGTAAAATTTTCGACTCAAATCATCCAATGTTCCAAACTGGGATACAAATTGTGCGAAAATTATTAAGTAATTATAAATACTGATTTAATGAAGCTAAAATATTATGACATGAGGGTTTATTGATACATCTGAAAGTGTATTTTAAATAAAAAGAAACATTTCTTATTATAAAAACACAATTTGTAATGTTAAATGTTAATAAAATTGAACATGCCTCAAGTTTAACAACAGGTAGTTTTCTTTATAGTAGTGTAAAATATTATAAAAAATCTGAGGCCTTGGCTTCTAGTAGGTATACTTCTTCACCAAAACTACACTAATATTTTTCTTTGTATGTCTTACAAAACATTTTTTGTAATAAATATAAAATGTTTTTTTCCATGATTTTATTTTAAGGATAACTAAATGAACTATATTTCACAATAGAAATATGAAACATTTCATTTCTTGTTTCTTATTTATAACAAATTCAGATAAAAACATACATTATTTTTAATGAAAATATATGCCATTTGATTTATTACTTCCACATCCACGTAGTGGAGTGGAAAGATGTACAGGGTGCGCCACTTAAAACTGCCCATACTTGTAACTTTTTTATTTTTAAAGCGATGACCTTGTTAGGCATATCAAATTGTAGACATTTTTAAAGCCTTAAACACGCATACAGAGTGATTTAAAAAAAAATTTGAAAAAATTGTTAAGAAAGGAAACTTAATTTCTTTGAATATTTTTTACCTCAACTTGTACATGAAATGTGTTAATGTTTTCTTATAAAGGTTTTAATTAGCTTCAATTTATGTTAAAAAAAAAGTTTTAAGAATAAAAATTCCTATTATTTAGTACATTTTAATAGAGTTTGTTTTTAAAAATATTTATTTCTTTTGTTTCTTGTTGCTATTTTGTTACGTTGAGGATTTTTTGTGATATGTCTTTTACAAATAAAGCATAAAATTATTATTTACATTTTTTCAGTTATTTTAAAAAAATCAGGAGTCGGAAGGGGTGTTTTTAATTTCTTTCTCTAAAACCAAAAAGAATTTCGGATATGACGTAATAAACATAACATAAATTGAAGCTAATTAAAACTTTTATAAGAAAACATTGACGCAGTTCATGTACAGGATGAGGTAAACAAATATTCAAGGAAATTAAGTTTTCTTTCTTAACAATTATTATAATTTTTTTTAAATCACTCTGTACACATGTTTAAATGCCTTAAAATTATCTACAATTTGATATGCCCAACATGGTCGTAGTTTAAAAAATAAGAAAGTTGCAAGCCTGGGGAGTTTTAAGTGGCGCACCCTGTATAGTAATCTTAAAAAAAATTTCAAAATGTTTTTTGCTGAAATAATAAATGTCATAAAACGTCGAGATTTTAAATTTAAGAGAGAAAAAAATTCTGTCTGTGTGTCGGTCTGTAACTTTTTTGTGCGCACGTTTTCTTCGCAACGGTCGTCTAAGATACTGTCTTCAAATTTGGCACACATATGTTCCATGACGAGATCTAGTACTGGATTATGTCTTGCGCTAATTCCGGTGAAGGGTTGTGCGTTAAATAGGGTAAATAGGGAAAAACAATAAAGCAAGCTAATAACAGTCCAGAAACTTAATTTTTAAAATCTTCTATTTAACTTCATTTTAAAAGCTTTCTACGGTAGTTAGTATGTTTGGGTCAAATCGTGCAACCAAAATGGATCCTGGAGGTATTGTTTAATAGTGGATTCGGCGGCGCCCGGAAAGATTCGAATATGGATTCGGCAGCGCCTGAAAATTGCCTTGGTATTCGACATGGTCCGGAAGTCACCTTGGTGTTTAGCCGTTCCCGAATATGGATTATGCAGCGCTCGAATATAGATTCGGCGGCGTTCTAATTTGGATTTGGCAGCGCCCGGAAGTTACTTTGGAATTCGGCAGCTCCAAAAAATTGATCCAGCGGCATCCTAATATCGATTCGGCATCGCCCAGAAATTACCATGGTATTCATGCGCGCCCGGATATGGATTTGGCACTATCTTAATATGGATACGGAAACGCCCGGAATTTGCCTTCGTATTCGGCAGCGTCCGGAAGTTCCGGAGGTTTGGCTAGCATTCGGCAACGCCCTTTTATTAAAATTCTGTGACCAATTATTTCCACATACTAGAGTGCAAATATGGTCAAGATGTTTTCCTTTAAAGAGACTTGGATGAGAAATCTGGATGTGGAAATATTGATTCCTTAGGCAGAGGTTTTATTCCAAAAGCTACAACAAATTTTGAATGATTTATTTTATCACAACTCAATTGAGAGTAATACTCCAATTTCGATTTTCATAAAAAAAGTAATCTTTTAACAAATAGCCATAACTTTGACAATTTTTATTGTAGAAGAACCGGAATGTATTAAATTGAATTACCTTTCAACGTTGTAATAACCAATTTCAGACCCTTCGGTTTTTAAGTTATTCACGAAAAATACGTGTTGAAATTTGACATTTAGAAAGGGACGAAAAAACACAAAACCTTAAAAAAATAATATCTCGAACAATCTTTGAACGGGACTAATCTGAAATTTAAGGTAAAGTTAATTTCTTATGTTTCAAGTCGTACAAATAACAGTTTTTGACATAATTCGTAATTTTCAAGATATTTCCAGAAATCCATTTTTTAACGAATTGCTAGATACAACGAATCAAAAATCACGGTCATTTACATTCAAACTATACAAATTGCGCGGAGATATTAACAAAATTGTATGACTTTTATATCAACTTTATTATTCTAATTATAACATGTTGTTTGAGTGACCTATAATAATTAATATCATGAGAGAAATAGAAGTAAAAATTGTTGAATTACTTAAACACTATCAACGAAAAAACTAGCTCGAATTAAAACTAAAATATACTTTACGTGCAATATGTACAATATGTTTACTTAAAGTAAACTGCAATTCAATTTTAATTTTATTTATATAAATATATACTTTGGAAAAAACTTTGTTAGTTTAGATGAATTATAGTTTTACAGATATCTATGAACTTACATTTAAAATCACGAGGTGTAGATGCTCCAAACTGATTAATTTTGAAGCACAGTGGCAAGTGTAAAGTAAAAAATATATTATAATTTAAGCTATCAAACTTTATCGTATAATTTTTTCCATCTTGTTAGTTTCAATTCGACAGCTTTATCTTTAACGGTGTCTTAGTAACTCTACAACTCTTTCAACCATGCATTTCTCTACAAGAGGTTGTTCTTGGGTCACCTACTATACTTTTCTTAAATATAATCCAATAAGAAATCCAAAAATTTAAACAAAACGAATTAAAATAATCTCCAACATACACTAGTTCACAAGTTCAAAGACGTGTTAATTCTTGATAAAGCTTGTAAAAATGTGAGTGAGGGCACATTGGATTCGGAATGACGTCTAGAAAAATTTGCAAAACTTTCAAACCCGCATATAAACAATTGCAAAAGTTATAAACAAATTAAGATTGAAGAAATAACGAGCTTCGTTTTTTGAAAATAACTCGAAAACCATTAATATTTAAGAAATTTAAAAAAAAGATTCTTGAAGAGGAAGAAATTTCCAATAGAAAAGTCAGAACTCCCGGTATTCTATCTCTATTATTAATAATTTTAATTTAATGTTGAAAATAAGGCTTCGTGCGGCAAACGCTAAGCCGTTACGAAACCGGCCGCAATAAGTAAAAATATTTTTTTATGTATTAAATATTAATTTAAAAATTTTAAAAAACTATGGTATTATTCAGACATTTAAAGAAAAAAAAATCCAGATTTTTCATAAAATGAGCCTATTGTTAATTAACAATTTTTTTAGAGCTTACGTTTATATTTCAAGTCGGATAATTGTTAAGCAAAAGCCACTAAAATTATTACGTTTCCTTTAGACCTTATATCAACTATACTGTACGAGATTATGACATTGCGATATTTTTAATTGTTATAGTCTATTAGTTATTAATTATTTAAGATAACAAAAAACTAAAAAATTTAAAAAAAAAAGGTTGACATTTTTTTAATTAATTTTAATTATTATTACTGGTTTTATATTCAAAAATAACATAAGATTACATAAACTTTAAATTTTTAGTGTTATTTGTTTAAACAAATTTTATAAACAAATAGATAAATTACTTATTTTTGAAAAACATTTTTTGCCATTTTATTTGTTATAAAATATTATGAATTAAAAAAAATTTTTTTCTTAAAAACATTTTTTAATTGTTTATAATCATTTTTTTCCTTTCTTCATTATTTAAACAAGTTATTAAGAAAAAATTTTAGTCTTAAAACCTATTATTTGCAATTCTCTACAAGGTGGATTTTTTTTTGTTAATTTATTTGTTTATTTAATAAATAATTTGTTATTAACAACCTCCGAATGTGTTTATATTTTTTTAGATAGAAAAAAAATTAAAAAAAAAAAACAACCGTATACATAAACACATAAAAAAAAATGTTAATATTTCTTATAGAATTTTAAATTTTAAATATTAAAAATGTTTTTTGGCATATTTATGTATACGGTTGTTCTGGTTATTTTTTTCTATCTAAAAAAATATAAACACATTCGGCGATTGTTAATTAGAAATTGTTTATTAAATAAACAAATTAATTAATAACAAAAATTCCACCTTGTAGAGAATTGCAAATAAAAAATTTTAAGAATATTTTTTTTCTTAATAATTTGTTCAAATGAAGAAAAACGGGAAAAAACAATTATAAACAATTAAAAAAATGTTTTAAGAAAAATTTTTTCTTTCAAAAATACTTAATTTATCTATTTCTTTATAAAATTTGTTTAAACAAATAGCACTAAAAATTTAAAGTTTATATAATTTTATAGTATTTTTGAATATAAAAACAGTAATAATAATTTTAAAATTAATAAAAAAAAAATTTCAACCTCTATTTAATTTCTTAGTTTCTTGTTAGCTTAAATAATTAATAACTAATAGACTGTAACAATTAAAAACATCGCAATGTCATAATCTCATAAAATATAGTTGACATAAGGTCCTCACGAAGCGAAATAATTTTAGTGGCTTTTGTTTAACAATTTTCCGACTTGAAACATAAACGTAAACTCAAAGAAAAAAAAAATTGTTAATTAACAACGAGCTCATTTTATGAAAAATCGGTAAAAAAATTTTTTCCAACGGGGTATTGTTCCTTTAAGTGTCTAAATAATAACGCAATTTAAAAAAAAAATTATATTAATACTTGACAATATAAAAAAATTGTTTTGCTTCTTACGATCGGTTTCAGAGTATCGTAACGGTTTAGCGTTCGCCGTGCGAAGCCCCATTTTCAACATTAAATTAAAGTTATTAATAGTAGAGATAGAGTTCCAGAAGTCCAGACTTTTTTATTGGAAATTTCTTCCTCTTTAAGAACCTCTTTTTTTTAATTTTTCAATTATTAATAGTTTTCGAGTTATTTGTAAAAAACGAAACTCGTCATTTTTTTCAATCTTAATTTGTTTATAACTTTTGCACATTTTTCTAGACGTCATTCCGAATCCAATGAGCCCTCACTTATATTTTTACAAGCTTTATCAAGAATTAACACGTGTTTGAACTTGTGAATTAGACTAAATAAGATTCTTTTACATTAACATAATTTTGTAGTTTATCACGTATCTAAAATATTTTTGCTAATAACTTTTCTCTTACTTCTGTAGTTTAATTAAACTACAGAACACTATTTTACTTATAGCCTTGCTGAACCATCCTTAACAAAAGTTGTTTACAATCAAGAGGTACAAATTCCGTCCTCATTTTAACAGTTACACGAATTGTCTCCACTAAGTTTACTTTTCCTAGTAGTAATATATTCGATCAAACTAAAACATCTGGATCAACATGTGGTATATAATAACCTACTTCCACGGTGTTGCCAGCTGACTAGATGCCATCTAAACCGCTTCTGTGGTCAGCAGGTATTCAAAATGAATATTTTTCGAGCGACAGGCACGGCAGCTAGTAACAAACCGCTGAACTAAAATATTCACTAGGGTGTTAAAATGGGTCACTTGACCTCCAACTTAAAATAAGTTTTAATGGCATAATACGACATCTACGATGCCCCTGCGTTAATATCTCTAGCAGGTCAGATGGCATCCGAATACCGGATGCCATCTGACTCGTGGATGCCAACTGAACCTAAAATTTTACATTGTGGGATGCCAACTAATACCTTATATAAATATATATATATATATATATATATATATATATATATATATATATATACATATATATATATATATATATATATATATATATATATATATATATATATATATATATATATATATTTACATCCCACTATCCATAAAGCGTCATTACAAAAAACATTCATCGGGCGTCCGTCATGAGATGAGCGCATATATGAGTAGAGCGACAACGATATTTATTATATACGCCGAATTCTCCGCGTATACTACCTTTATTCGGCGTATGATTCACTTTCAAAAAAAATTCGCTACCTTCAGGCGTCCGTACGTATAACCACCTCAGAGCGCCCACAAACATGTATAAAATGCGTACATTTACTACCTTAAAGCGTCCTCTCGTGTATATCTCACATATAGAACGACCTTAGAGCGTCCGACAGTGTTGTCATATTTGCATTAGTAATCAGAGGGGAAAAGGGTATCAATGTTTACTATGCGCATGCGTCAAGTTTAGTCTCGGCAGATATTGGAGTGAAGGTCCATATAGCTTGAATCAGCTATCTTTTCTTTCAACCAAGTGCGCTATTAATGCTTTAGAAGCAATACAGGGTGTTGTATTAGGAATAGACCAGGAAGTTTAATCATTAATAATTCTCTAATTTAATCATGTTTTAAAGATTAATATATGATACATTTTTATTAGTTATTGTATTAACACAAGAATACCTGAATTTATATAATAAAAGAATACGACTGACTGATTGACTCACTGGCTGACTGATCTATCTACGCACAGCTCAAACCACTGGGTCTAGAAACTTCAAAATTTGTATAGAGGTTCCTCGAATGATGTAAGGCAACCACTAAGAAGGGATTTTTCGAAATTCGACCTTTAAGAGGGTGAAACAGGGGGTTGAAATTTTTGGGTTTTTCGGAAACGGTTAGATCTAGATGTGTGAAATTTGGCAGAAATATTTTTTGTTGAAATCTATTAGATACGTGTAAAATGAAATTTCGATTTTCACTTTCCGAAGGGGTGAAAACGGGAGTGGTAGATGGTTTAAAGCGCACCCGTATTTTTGAAATCGCGTAAGTCAGAAACGTGATTATTCGAGCGATGGACTCTTCTGAGGAAATAAGAAGACACGTATTCGAAGGTTTTCAAAAGAGACCCCCGAAAAGGTGAACGGGGGTTTAAGCTTTTCGTAAAGGGTTAGACCTAGAAGCGTGGAATTTGGCAGAAATACTCTTTATTGAAATCTATTAGAAACGAGTAAGACGAAATTTCGATTTTCACTTTTTGAAGGGATGAAAGCGGGGGTGGTAGGCGGTCTAAAGGGTACCCGTATTTCTGAAATCGCGTAAGTCAGAAACGTGATATTCCAGCGACGGGTTCTTCTGAGGAAATAAGGAGACATTATTCGACGGTTTTCAAAAAGAGACAGATGAAAGGGAGAGAGATGTTTTTAAACATGAAATTTGACTCATACCCGCCCGTGTGCTTTATTGTCGATTAAAATAATTATTTTTTCGTTTAACTCGCTCTAACACAAAAATAGAATAATGCATTGTTATCAAATTGCGCAGTGGGTTTCTTCGAGTGCAGTGGATGCGCAGTGGGTTTCCTTGAATGCAGTGGATGCGCAGTGGGTTTCCTTGAATGCAATTGATGTGCAGTGGGTTTCCCCGAGTACTATGGATGCGCAGTGAGTTTCCTCAAATCCAATGCATGCGCAGTAAGTTTTCCCGAGTGCTATGGATGCGCAGTGGGATTCCTCGAGTGCAATGGATGCACAGTGGGTTCCCTCGAGTGTACTTCCTGAGTAATATAGGAGTACTCAGTGAGTATGTAGTACTTCTTATAGGCATAAGTTATTATGTCAGTGTTCTTAATTCCTCGCGCAAGAATTCTTCCATGCAAATGAAGTCGCGAGCATCAGCTAGTCGAGATATAAATACATTACTTCCTTTGTTTACCGTATTTTAGTCGTGAAAAAAATCACCTTTGTCTTTTGGCGCTATACCTACAAAACAGAGAAAATAATATTTTGTAGGTAGTTGACGTTATTGCCAATGAAAGAATCCGACTTTTGGTAAAAATAACACAGCCCCACAAAAAAAGTTGTCTGTCCGGTGGACCAAATCGTGTATCGTTGTGTATCTTAACACGCTGAATCTGAATCCGAAGTCAGAATTGTCAGATTGGTCCACAACCATAAGGTGAAAAAAGTGGCTATATTCTGTGAATATGTATTTTAATCCGCTGAACCCGAATTCGAGGTCAAAATTATCAGATTGGCTCAGTTTTCATGACTAACCTCAATAAACCCCCCCCCGCTTCCCGATTTTTCGTCTTTCACACTCAAATGAGTAGTTAGATTTTTTTTAAATATGTTTACGTCATAACCTGTATATTGAATATTTTATTACAAAAATAGCACTTAAAAGATTTGTTTTTATGATTAGCCCGCAAGACCAAGTGAATGTTGTATTGCAAACATTACATCTAAACATGTTTACCCTTTCACAGTATGACATCAAATATTAATAAGTAGTGGGTTATCCCTGTTTATCTATATTTTATTCTTGTTTTATCCCTTACCTCGTCCCACCTTGCCCCGCCTTTCCCTAATTACTCTTAGTTACCTTTAATTAACCTTAATCATCCACTAATTACGCATTAATTACCTCCTAATTACCCCCCCCCACTAATTACTCCCAAACCATGACCTCCGTGACGTGGTGGTAGAGGTGTCCGTGTTTAAAGCTGATTTTTTATTCCTCATTGATTAGTGGAAAATAATTTCCTACCATCTTCATTGTAGATCGGCATATGC